>VZTF01002331.1:34425-122097 GCA_013397755.1 Cnemophilus loriae | reverse complement strand
CGCCCCACGCAGCGCCCCGCTCCGGGACGGGCCCGCCGGCGGGGACGAGAGTTGGCAGGACGCTTGTGGAGGTGAAAAGGAACGCCCCGCGCCGGGCGCGGGAGCCCCCGGGAGCTGGGGCAGCGTCCCGCTACCGAGCCCCGCCGGCTGCGCCGTCCCGGCTGTGCATCCATATGGAAATGGGTGGTCAAGGAACACCAGAGACAGACGAGGGAAACTTAAGGCATCTCGGCAGGAGTCGTGTTGCAGTCTTGGTTTCCAGTTGACAGCAGGGACCCAAATGGAAAAAGTGCCACCAGCAGAGGCAAATCACGATCAGAGATCTTCATCTGATCCAACAAATTACTCTAAGCAGCCATTTCACAGGAAAAATTGTTTGGACTATTTGCTAGTAAGAATGAAATTGCTTCCTCCAGTCTTATATTAAATATCTGCAGTTGGAGAGATAGACCCTGAAAGTCTTTAGGAATACTATAAATACAATATAGAAGAAGGATTTTATAAATAATTAAATAATCAAGAGTGGCCTTTATGGTAAAAAACAAGTTATATTTGTTTCCATATGGCCAGGATAAATGCCGTACTGCTTATTCCCTTCAGATAATGTATATATTTACTCAGCTTTTACATTACTGGGATCATCTGCTGTTTTCACCAGTTTACTCTTTAACCTTGCAGAATCCTGCTAGCCCTCCTTGTGCTCCTGCTGGCCCTGCCAGCCCACAGCCTTACCTACCCCAGGCTGATTCTCACTGCATCTGCATGTGTTAGACCTCTCTGGAAAGCTGCAGGCAATGGCTTCCTGCAGGAAGCTGGTCTTCTGCCAAGGAATTTTCCTGGGTATCCTTGACTATTCTTGCTCCTTTATGACTAAGGGTCCAGCTATTACCTTCCACTCCTATATTATGGATATAAATGAAGGGTATAGAAGAAAAATAACAGCAAGCCAGTCCTGCTCCCTGCCCACGATGAGGTTTTATGGAGCCCAGCCCTGACCAGTTAAGGCAGTATATGATTTCTGCTTGCTTGGTTTGATGTTCTGGTTTGGCTTTCCCATTTTTTAGGTTACGGATAAAAAGGGAAAGATTATTCTGAATGACGAGGTAGGTCAACTCGTACACTGCATTCAAACATCCCTTTTCTTATCTTTTCAAATGACCCCTATTTGGAATTGCTGTCTGTACCAGGCTTCTCCCAGTTCTTCCTTTTGGTTGGTTTTCTGTTGGCTCATTTTTTTTGTTTTGGTTTGGGTTTGAGTCCATATTGAGCAGCTTCTCTTACTTTAAATCTCATATGCTTTCATCAGTACACAGCTGGTAAAGTTCCAACTTCATTTTTATTGGACTTGTATTTTAAGCTGATGATGTGGCTTTTTTATGTTTCATCCATCCCATCCTGCTCAAATTGAAATAACTTCTGCACATAAACTTGAAAGGGAGAGGGTTTGGCCTTCTACATTTGAAATCAAAGTTATTATTTGTATACGATTCATTCAAAATAAAAAAGAGACAGAGTAGATTATACAAATACAAAACAACCCAGCCAATAGTCCTACTAATTAAGATGGATTTTTACTCTTAAAAATACTGGAGGTTAGAAAATATGCTTTAATATGGATAACAGCTGTACTGCAGAGTAATGATATAAACAAAAAGAATCAGTAACTGCCTTCATGCAGTTGTACAGAAACCAAGTTCTATGTGCACATGTTGTTACCTTATCACACGGAGACAAAAGCTCCATGGGATCCAGGGCTTGGGGGGACTGTTTTATAACCTCCTTTAAAATTTTAAACAAAACCAAACTGAGAACCACTGTCAAACAATGGAGCCAGATCTGCAGTTGGTAAAAACTGTGCTTCCACTGCACTCGCTGGAATAAATCCTGATCCCCACTGAAGTCAGTGAGAGTTTTGCCATTGACTTCAGCAGAGCCAAGATTTTCTGCAATAGATTCTCAGTGTGATTTAGACCAACTGAGGATGTGCCACATGGCACAGCAATGGGCCCATTATCCTTCCACAGGAAAAAAGGGTCCATGTTTGGCCCTGAGGAGGTGGTCCAAAGCATGCCAACCACCACAGAGCCTGGAGGAGTGAATTGAAAGAGTTCTTACATCCTTGCTGTTACACCACCGTAGAAGAGAAATTCAGGGAAATACCCTACTCAAAACTAGTTCTCCATATCCTAAACTGGGATTCTTGTCACAGACAGATGAGGTTGTGGCCTGGGTTTCCTTAGCGGGCCGTTGCCACGGCTCTCTCCGGTACGATGCTTCTGTACTTTTTAGAATCAACTAGAAAAAGCTCAGTGTGGAATATACGGACTGCTGCATTAATTATAGTCCACAACCCTCTAAATTAATTGCTGTGAATGAAGTCACATCATATTTATTTCACTGGAATGAAGGGAGAAGGACTAGATATTGCAACTGGGCTTGGGTAGTTCAGTCTGAGAGTATGGCTGTGCTGCTGCCAACCACGACTACAGTCACACAGATGTTTGCCTTCACTGGATACGGGCACATAGAAAGCAGAAAATGATGCTCTGTGTGTCCTGAATGAATGCCCAGGGTGAAGGAAAGGTGTTCTAGCAGCTGAAATACCTGAATTAGTTTTAAACAAGCCAGCAGAAGTATGAACAGCCCCCTAACTGAACTGATACAGAGCTCAGCACAGACTGGAGTATTTATTGGATTTACAGATTTTCTAATCCACACCAAGTTTGTGCTATCTGTTCCTGTTCCAGCTAGGGTACATCTGCATAAACTGCAGCCAGACCTTCCCTTGGAGACCTTCTCACAATATTTAATTTTGCTCAAGAAAATGAAAAGATCCCAAGCTTAATCACCAATACTGCTCTGAAGGTGTTTTAAACCCATATAACTGCACATTGCAATGAGAAATTTACTGTATCTGGAATTTCTAAGATCTCTTGCTGTTTTCAAGGGAAAATCACTCTTTTGCTTTTATTAGTGAGACTGTGAGGGGAGATGCTGGACTGCAGCACTGTGCCTTCTGCAAAGGGCGCACCATCACCTAAGCAGGAAACTTTGAGTCTGCTTACGGCCCAAAGCAGTCCAAGCTCTCAGGTGAGAGGTTCCCCAAAAGGGGAAACCTCATTCCTGACCTCCTGGTGGGGCAGATGGTACCTGTCTGCACAAGGACTGCATGTCACCTGTGTTTCTCATGCAGATGATTGTCTTTGCTCTCACCCTTGACTGCCATGCACACTTTGTGGCTATGCAATGTTATAAAGCTTAATAAAAAGGAAGAAACATTAAAACAGTGTGCCAGTTCATTTCCTTCACACTTGACATTTCCAGGCTTCATATTGTTTGAACCCTTCTGCCATTATGCGGCACTATGATATACGACCTAAGAAAAAAAGCATGTATTTAATGCTGATTTTGAAGCAGTGCAAGCTAAAGAGCAGCAATTAAAATTGGAACAGTCCTACATTCCCCTCCTTTACTTTAGCACAGTAACAAAACAATCCATCACACAAAAAACAGACCAGTGGAACTATTAATAAATTATCAAATTTTTCAGCTCTTGCTAATAATTTCACTTCCACTTCTTTTTCAAGAAAGTGCCAAAGAAATATTCTAAGATAAGTGAAGTGAAAATGAACCAAATTAAAGCAGTAATACCCAGGCCAGTCCCTTAGGTTCTTGGAGTAAGAAGTCGGGTAATATTACAAAAGGTATTAACATCTTTAACTAATAAAATCCTGCCGTCAACAGAAAACTACTGACTGAAGGTATAAAAGCAGGGCATCCCCTCTACCCGTTCATCCTGAGATTTCTGAGAACCAGCTCCTAAGCCCTTCCCAGACATGCTCAGTGTGCCCAGGCTCCTCAGGAGACTTGGTGATTCTGCTGAGCCAGGAGCAGCATGGGACATACCCCAGAATTTCAGGGGCTTTAGGAACTTTACACAGGAAAACTTGGGCAGTTTTACATTTTGAAGCCTGTCACTGTTGGACGATGGGACTTAGCTCTCTCTTTAGCTGTCTAAGATTCAAGTGTCTGTTCTTCCAAGACAGAACAGAGCAGCAGCAATCTTCCCAACCCTGCTCCGTGTGCCACTGCTGGGACACCTGCAGCCTGGGACAGTAAAAAGGTCATGCTGCCTGCAGTTCACTCAGGCCAAGAGATTGACCTGTAAGATGCTGCTCACGCAGGGGCAAGCTGTGGGTACCTTCTCGGGTCTGTGCTCAGTGATAACACAGCTTCAAATTCCCTCTGTGCTGCCCAGAGCTCCTGCCCGACCACAGCCTTGCACATGAACTGTCCACACACACAAGTTTGCACTCAGATCCAGAGAAGGAAGTAACACAACTGCAGGGATGGATCCAAGTTTCCTTCAGCACCTTCAGTATTTGGTTCAGTCACTTTGTCCTGATTTTGTGGCCCACAGTAGATGTTCCATCTTAATTCCCCTTTATGTATTATGCTGACAGAGAAAATGCAAGATTTCACTGTTACCACTTCTTCCACTAACCATCTGTATTTACCAGCTAGTGTAATTGTCTTTTGATAAATAGTACAATCCCTCCCCTATGTTTTCACCTTGATTCTTTCTGTTCAGATTTATTGCCTCACTATTAATATTCCAACCATGTGATTTATCCCAGCATGTTCCCGGAATACTTGCCTTCTCTATATAAATATTTGAATGATCTTAATTTCAACTAATTAGTACTGGGACATTTGATTTCCCTCTTGAAGAATTCTCATTTGCTACTAACCAGTTCCTTTCCAGTATGAGACACCTACTTTGAGTGGAGAGAACAGTCACTGAATGAACCAAACAATTTTTCAATACTGTTCTACCCTTCTTCATATTGTTTATGTCAGTCTGATGCCAAAATAACTCTCCTAGGTCAGAAATCTCAAGAACATCGAGTACACAGGTAGTGACAATAAAGCATTCCTATCCTGCATATCAACATGCTTCCAACCCTACAGAAAGACAGGCCTTATTTAACATCTTATTATGCCACAAATTGGAGCAAGTCACCAAGTTCAGATTTGTGCAAGATCTGGGAAATATAACAAAAGTTTGATGGCTCTCAGATCTGTCATTCTCAGGGAAATCACTTTCCCTGTCAGCTTTACCTATAAAGGAAGTTTAGGTCCCAAACAAGGGTTTGGGATTTTTTTCCCAGTGCAAATCTAGCCATACACAATTTTCCTTGAAAAACATTTAGCAAGTTTGGCCGAAATATATTGGCTTTGTGCACCATGACTTTTTAAAAAGAGAAGGATCAACATCTTCCAGAAGAAACATTTCTGGAGGAAAAGCATGTTTCTAGTCAACATACTAATTTATTGTTGAGAAACAATTTTGATGGAGCAGTTTCAACCAACCATACTTACAAATTGTTCTGCTAGAAATGAATCATTTCAGAAGCATTTCAGCCATGCAGATTTCTTCACTCTCCAGAAAAACCACACCACTCATTCTCACTGATTCACCCACTGCTGATATTAATCGGTCATTCGTTCAGTTTAAGCATTGTTTTAGTGAGTAAAGATACACATAAAGAGTATATATTAAGAAACAAAGCAAAAGTATTCCTAATAAGTAGTAGCAAATGCCTCTGAAATACTTATTAATAAATCTGAGTAAAACCAAAAAGCAAGATTATTCCCAAAACAGAGAATTTTTGAAAATTAAGACTTATCAAGATCTTCAGAATAAATTCTCTCTTCAAATAAAACAAATTTTACTTTCCTGTTGCCTGCTTCACAGCTGCAACTCTGATAATAGGACATCTTAGTAATTTATATCTTCACTAAAAACAAATACCCATTTAAAATAGACTGGGAGATTTTCCAGTTTCAGAACCATTATTTGTATATTTGTATTGAAGTAATGCCTAGAAGGCCCAGCTGAGACTGAGGTCTATTGAGTTAGTTAGACAGTGAAGAAAGTGACCTCCCTAAGTACAAAATTCAATATACCAGTTTAGTGAAACAAGTACAAAAATAAGTATTTCCATCCCAAAATCCTAACAGGTTGGATAATATTTTTAAAAATCATCTCTGAAGTCCTTATCTATTACTCGTAGGCACACTTTTCAAATAGTATTTATTCTTTACATTTACAAACAATGTATCTGAATAATTTTATCCTTTAACAACAGGAGTCTTAAGCTAATTCCCTTCTCACCGCCTACTCCATCTCCTCGAGAGATGCCGCGCATTTGCAACTTAGCCTCTTTTATTTTTTTCCCCCTTAATCATGCTTGCTGGGAGCCATAAAGCTGAAAGGGAGAAAACCGTAAATAATTGCATCTTCAGAGATGAGTTTAAGCTTTAAGCAGTGGCAGAAATACTGAATTCATATGCTCCACCACGCTTCATCAGAGGAGGCCTTACAAATTGGGGTAAGGGAAACTTACTACTACCCAGGACCCTATATTTCAAGAGGTTTTTCATCAGTCACAGAAATGATAGAATTTCTGTAGCTGCCGTTTCAGTATATAAGTAACACAGAAGGAAAAGCACAGCAGATTACTGGGATCTTATCCAATATGGAATATCTGCAGCCTCAAGTCAAACAAGCTCAGAAGGTTCATGGAATTCGACTCAGTAAGAGCTGCCAACTCAGGGGGAAGGTCACAATCACAGTGCCTGAAGGATAAAGGAAAACAATTCTCAGGCTGCTGGGAAATGGGAAACTTTTGGGAATGTGCATTTTCTACCTTACAAAAAGAGAGTTATGTTAAGATTGTGAATTTTGCATTTCCTCCAGCTCCAGTCTCCAAGCCTGCCAAATGATGTGGCATTGCACATGGAAGGTCTACCTAATCCTTCACTCATTCACAGGAGGAAATGAGGGCAGGAATTCTTTAGGAACATTTAAAAGCAAGCCACTTGCATCATTTGTCACTAAGAAAAATTTGAGACAAGGACTAAAAATAGAATAATTTCTATCCACCTTTTTCATGCAGAAATTGAATCCCATCCCTGCCTTCTATTTAATCCCCAATCAGAACTTACTTGAGTGTGAGCTGGCACTCCTAGAGTGAACCATAAATTGTGTCACACTAGCACCAAAGGAAAATAGCATGGAAAATCTCTAGTAAGCCCAGGGCTATTATTGAAACACATGCAGTAAAACAACCAAATGTTTCTGGCTGTTCTTCAGTTTATTCTTCAAATGACATGTCAGGGTCTAGCCTAATATGAAGAGCTTTAACTTGGGTAAGCCTGCTCTATGTTACACAAAAAGAATTGTTGCAGCTTCAGAAAGTCCAGTTTAGTGGAAATAATAGAGCAAGCTCACAGAAATGGAAATTTAAGGAAACACATTCAGAAAGCATAATAAGAAATAATTTTCACCTGAAAATACAAAGCTGCAGAAAGCTGGCTTGGTGCAGTAAGTGCAAATCACACATTAGGCATTTCAGTGCCCCGTAGCAACAAAGGGAAAATCTTGATGTTTCTAACGACCTTCTTCATTTCACAAATGTAATAAAATCACTTTCTAACGGATATCTAATGTTTAGCAAATTTATAACTGGTTTTTGCTCCACTTTCAACCAATGGTTGACGAGTAGACTGCAGTGCTCAGTCCATGACCTGAAAGCTTGTTAGCAGCCTCCCTTGTTCTTTGGTCCTTTGTATTGATTTCAGAGTATCACAGGGAGTATCTTATGATTGTTCCTGTCCTTTATAGACATATAAATCAAGAGTAAATTCACTGAACTAAGAGCTGTGACCCTCATGTGAAATGGATGTTAATACAATCAGGATCACCTACTGACAACGTGGTTTTGAATCATTTCAGCCTGCTGTGCTTACAGCATCCCTGCCTCTAATTTGTAGTTTTGGGCAATTATTTAAGGTGCATTTCATAGTCAGACAGCAAAGAATCCCTAAAAACAGAAGCAGGTGAAACACATGAAGTATATCTACTAAATGTGATGCCCTAGAGTTTATTTCCTCAGGCATCATGGGGCAGTTTGGGGGGTTTTGGGCTGCTTGAGTTCCAGAAGAGTTAACCAACTGCAGTGGAGCATTTTATCGATCTGTTTTTATGCTCACAATAATGATGTGCTACTACATAAGGGATACTGTATCAATGATCAAAGTGCATGTGCTTTGCATTCCCTGACAATTTTTTCCACCTGAAATAACTCCTGGATTCTGTCTTCTTTAAGCACTGGTGTACATGAATTGCTGAACTTCAAAAGTGGTCCGTGTATCTTGTCTATGTCAAAGACAAATCCTTTAAAAAGCAGGAACAACTCTAGTTTCTGATTTGTGTTCATGGGTGCAAGGCCTTTCATTTCTCCAAAGCTTTTGTGGAAACAGCATGATGGATCTGCAGGACTCCCTGCAGCCTTCTCCAGCTCGAAGGCGTGTTGTGGTTGAGTGGACAGAGCCCTCAGCCACCAGAAATAGCTGTGCCTTTCACTTTGCATATTTGCTTCCAGCATTCCTGTTTGCAAATGCTGAAGATTGTGGCACTCAGTTCTGCCAGGGCAATACCTGAGTACAAACAGGACCAAACCCTTCCAGTGAAACAGTAGGTAAAATGACATCTGCCTCCTAATTACGCCTGATGCAATTCTTGATAGAACATATCTGCTTAATGTTTTATGGCTTAATAAAACTGTGTAAAATATCCATCTTCATTACAAAAGGATTTCAATAGGATTAATTTACAAATAGTCTTTCTACACCGAGCTTTGGGCATGTTCTGTAGAGACTGAGAACATAATTTCCATTATAGGGAGTACAGAATAACACAGGTCCTGCCTAAACTTGGTCAATTCTCATCGCTGGTCAAACTGAAGACACCAGTATAGGCCTGTGCATTCATCAGACTCCCTCAGTTCTGAAGATTCCAGGCTTCTCACCCTCTCTGGAAACATTCCATCCACTACAGAAGAGAATTAAGTTGTTTTTCGTTTTAAATCAAACCTACACAGGCTCGTAATCCATCAGGCAACTTCACGGCGTATACACATCTGCATAATCCTCCTGAAGTTGCATAACTCTCCAGCTGTCCTCATAAAAGGGATTTCATTCTGTGCCTGGCAGGTTTTGCAAGAAGTACATGTTCCGTACAATATACGTGTACCGATGTGCGTGATGCTGGGGGAGATTCTTAAAACTAATCAGTTTTTAATCTCTGTACCTTCCCTTTGTAAAACCTGCCTTCCCTGTGGCTGTGTACACACAAACACAGATGCACAAACTAAGGAACAGACATCAACTCCTTTGGTTCTAAAAGTGACTCCAGTTAAATATTTTGACAAGAGCCATATATTCTTCTGAATTGTATCATCTCTTAGAAATATGCTTGAAATATTCTATAGAAATGTCATACTTACCATGTCAACTGGCAGCAGTTATATTAATAATTTATCATGATGGTAATCATGGGGTTTCTCATATACACACAGAGTGCTAAAATGTATCTAGGATCTCTCAAGGAGACATAGATCTGACTGTAAATTATTCTGATTATGAAATAAGTTATATCAAGAGCAAAAGGGGAAATGCAGCTGGAGCACAACTGGTAAACAAATCTAGAAAAATCCTTGTCCACATGGAAAAGGAATCTCTTCTTAGAGAGTTTTAAATACCACTTCCATGACTTCTTCACCCCTTCACTCTTAGTGATTATTCAAACATTACTCGCTACTGAACATGGATGTATCAAAATACGAGAAACACTGGTTTTGAGGGACAAGGGAAAAACAGTTTGTTTTTTAAGTGTCTTCAAGAAATCTATTGCACTCTTCCTCTAGCTGGCCTTATATTTTAACTAGCACCTGCCATGTTCCATGGGAGAAGAAAGAAAAGCAAATGTTTTTATGACCAGACTAAGGACTTCTAAACTACTCTCTTTTCCAAGGTTATTCAAGTTTCTAAGACAAAGAGCTGTTTTATTCTTTGCTGAGTTTCTTTAGAAATTTCCCTATTCCAATGTTACCCCATCTTACTTACTGATGGTGTTCCATCTGGCTTCAGTCTTTAATTGCAATTTTAGCTTAGCCATTCCTATGATATCATAAAAGCTTGAAGCTTCTCATGAAGTTGATACTCTCCTATATTTAACTGAATATTGCGAGCAGGAGAGCAAAAGGGAAATAATGTTCAAAACAGAACTTCAATCTTATGAAAAAAAAGGTGGGCAATATCTGGCAAGTTCTTAAAACTTCTGCCCTCAAACTGAAGTGAGGAGTGAAGGACAACTTGACCTACTGGCGACCAGTGTTACTACACAATCTGATATTCCCATTACTCTGATTTTTACTAAACCAAATAATTCTCAAAGCTCTCTGAGGCTATTAAATTACTAGATTTGAATTTTGCAGTTCAGCCTCTTACAACTTTAATATCATTACAACAATATCAGTATAAGAGAGGATTAATGTACAGATTCCCTAAAGAAAATGTGCCATTGGTGACTGCAGTGGATTAAGAGTCACGATTATAAGTAATTATTTAATGCGAAGCAGATTCAAACAAGACCAGAACATATTGTGGTAAATCCTATTAAATGCAGTAAATGACTCACTCTTTTGTAAATATCTTACTATTTACATAAACAAGACAGGATAAACATGGTAAGAAAATGACTGGCAGGGAGGAAGGGTATAACTTCCCTAAAATCATACAATAGGTCAGCTAAAAAAATCAAGAATAAACACATCTCAATGGACCATGTAATCATTACCTCAGAACATAATCTAACATCACCATAATGAATCTGCATTACACTTGGATAAACATTTGTTCACTCTTACAAGGTTTGGTAATCTGATACATCAGAAGAGCGAAAGAACATGCAACTTACATTAAACATCTGCATTCAATCTTTCTCAGATATTACATCACATTAGATATTGATCAAAGAGTATGTCAAATGATTAAAGAAATGAAAAATGGAAAGCGTACACAAAAGCAAAAAAAATATATTGATTCTTGTTTCAAGGTCAACCATGTGCATGTCTTCACTCTAATAGGGCTAATTATGAAAGAAAATCATTGGTCCCTGCTGTTAGAATCATTAAATGCTGCTTAAGCAAAATGCCACTTATGCCATGATGAAAAGAAACTATTTTGCTTTGTTTTATATATCAATTATCTCAAAATATCTAAATATTACCCTTTATGTGTCAATGCTCCTGCATATAACATGGTGTTTCTCTCTGAATAGAAGAGAAGCTGAGCTCCATGGACCTGCACTCAGAACCTATCGAGTTTCCAAGGCAAAGGTTCTCCTCATCTCGTTCAACAGGCTTCTGAATCCACAGTTTCAGTCTTCTTCCTAGGAACTCTCTCTAGCTGTGCAGTGATTAATATCTTTCCATTCCCGACATGACATTTTAAATTGTTTGAACTGAGGGACAAGAGAGATTGTTATTGTAACCAATCTGCAGATATTGAGACCTCTCACATCCACCCCGTGTGGCTGCTTGGAACATCCTGGCAACAGCTGCAATAGGAGGCTGGATAACACCAATGGAAAAAAAGCCCTGCTTATTTATTTTAAAAATAAGGCATCAAGGGAAATTAAAATTGAGCTGAAAGTTCAGCAATCAATTTGGCTTTGAATACAAGATTGTTTGGAGGCTCATCCACTTTTTACTCTGCAAGCTGATCTTACATCTGCCCATTTTCTTTCTGCACACAGTTACAGCTCTGGAGACAAAGATACAGCTCACTGTGAGCAGCAGCCCAGGGTGTGCACTGCTCTCCAAGAGAACTGGAAGAAAACGTTGTGGGGTTTTTTTTGGTTTTTTTTAAATTAAGACAGAGGAGCAGACATTTCCGACTGAGACACAGCAGATGGCTGCCAGAAAATGGTAAAGAATTCAGGAAGATGAAGGGCGAGGCAGCCTGTGGGCTTTGGAAAAGAGACAAGAACCCACAAGCAGTTAAAGTGCTCTGTATGCGTGGGACAGAAAGGTTTAGATTGATAAAAGTGTACAGGACTCTCTCTCCATGCCCTTTGGTCCTGCTGCAGTCAGCTTCCCCTTGCAAATTCAGTTCTAAACCCAAGCACTGCACAGCAGCAATAATTCAGCATTTCATGTATGACGAGGAAATGTGTCTATAAGTGCTCTGCTCTGGCCTCTTTGGCCTCTTTTCAATACAACTGTAACTGGAGCTGTGTTTCCTGGGAAAGGTGGCCTTATTCTGGTACAGCAGTTCTGCAAATACTTTTCTGAATATTGCAAACAGTTAGCATTGGAAGGGTTTAGACAATTCCACAGGAAACCCATCTAGCTGTGGAGCTTAAGAAACATTTTATTAGCAGAACTAACAACCTCTACAATAATAATAGGCAAAGTCAGTATTTCCATTCATTTATGTCAGGAGGTGTTGATACAGATGCTTTCTTTTGCAATATATGTTATTGTAATGATCACATTTCAGGAGGGTGGGAGAGGAATTTCTTCTGTAACTATATAAAAAATTCTTGAGCTATCCCTAACACAAGCCTTTTTAACTTCTTATTCTGAACTGTTCTGCATCTGTGTTTGTGAAGCCTCAAAATAAAATGTAATCAGATGGAGCAGCACAAGATGGCACGTAACAGTTCAAAAGGACATTATTTGCTAGTGGCTGGGGTTCAGTGTGCTGTCATTAGGACATGTCCCTTTCTGGGGACTTTTTTTGGCACTGGTTTCTAGGAGTGCAGAGCACCTACATGGGGAGGTTGATTTTCAGCATCATTCAGCTCCTGTTTCAGGGTCTCAGTAGAAAAGCCACATTCCCTGAGAGTCCAGCACTGCAATGTTCTCCAGCCTCTCCAAGGCAATGGCAAGCTGCTTCATAACCCAATTCCTTCTCATCAAAATATGACAAATCCAGGCTTTGCTGTCTGACTACAGCCCCCAAAACAACCCCCTCCAGTAAAAATACCCATTCAAAGGATTCGATTGTATGAAAAGCCGTTTCTTCCCTAATCCACTTGAATACCTGAGGTGATTACCCCCAAGTTAGGCAGAAATGCTATGAATGCAAAATACAAAATTCAACAGCTCTGTGAGCTGTTTATTAAACAGGTCACAAACTTACACCAAATGCAAAGAGTAGTTATTGAAGCAGGGGGAATTCTCCACTTATGAAAATAAAAAGAGGTGAGGTTTCATAGTCCTCCTCATGGACTGCAGGACTGCACCAATATCTATTATTCCATGTAAGATAACTTTGTACATCTCTTTCAGACACACACACACAGATAAGAAGACCTTCTATACATTTTCTGGGAGTAATTTAGTAGCTGAAACTATATCCAGTGGTCAGTCAGCTCTTTGAAGGCACTGTAGGACTGCACTGATCCTCTTCAGGATGCATGGCCTTGCATGAGACAGATTAAAGATAACTCAGCAGAGCATCTGCTTTTACATATTAACTAGAGAAAGTTCTCCTATAGCTCAAGGGAGACACAAACATGGGTGAAGAATAAATAAAGGCACTGTCACCAGCAATTGTTAGCAGTGGGATTCAGCTGAGTACTGATTCTTCAGTCTCTGTATCGGCCCCACTGCAATATTAACAGGGAAAAAAAATGTTCATAGAGTCTCTGAGTAGTTGAAAGCTATTGTTAATATTATATACTGGGGAGATTGCTGGATATCCTCTAATACAGAACGTCCCACATTATAATCCCAAATCCTTAGTAAAAGCAAACAGAATATTAATTTTCCCATATTTTCTCGCCTGCAAGTGTCTGCTCAGGGCCACAAACAGCAGGAAAAAGCTGTTCAGCAAGCCTGTGTTCCTGCAGGCTGGGGAAACAACAGCTGGGGCACACAGTTCTCACCAGCTTCCTGGAATATCATGGAGAAAACTTCCACAAAGACCCTCTGGCCCTATCTCTTGCTATTGTAGGAACGGGCTGGAGCTGCACTCCTGTTTTTATTGCCATCTTGATTAACTCTATAGACCAATCAAAGTAACTTGTTCCAACTGTTTGTTTTTTTTCCGAAACAACTCACATTCTCTGCCACACCTCTGACAAAATCCTAGATTGTTAACAAATAGTTAAGGGCTCAGTCACAATGAAAACAACAACTGCGAGGCAGAAATAACAATAACACAAACACAGCCCCATCCAGTTCTTGCTGGGGTAAATTATTCCTGCAGAGACATGGAATTGTAACCCAAGGGTATGCAGTGACTTTATTATTTGGCTCAGTGATCTCTCACTAAGTATTACTGCTGGTATTTATTAGCAACAATGCCCTCTAATAGGTGGTTACAGACACAGGGAATGGGGGGGTACTTTCCCTGAGGAGTTCTACCTTAAAAGTTTTCCCTGTTCAGTAAAAAGCCTGGATGGCACACAGTAATTGCTTATCTCCTTCACAACATATGGTTGCTGGTGAGCACTTCCCAACAGCTGGCATGATCAACTTGTGGCAAAAGATTTTAAATCAGCCATGCCCATGTTTCAAATACTTGTGTGCTCTTACTTCTCAAAAGATGCCATTTGCATCATCCACGCTGAGGCACAGCCAAGCATCAAACAAAAAAAGGCTGGGAATAAACACACTGACAATATGAGATTAGCTGCCATTCTGTTCACCTACAGAACAGATGTTCAGCTTCCTAGTCACCTAAAATCATCCTCCAGGAGTGCATGATTTATATCTAGCTGCCTGTGTCTAAAACATTGTCTATGTACAGTGGAATCATGAACATATTCAAATAGTTCACAACACACAAGACAGCAATTGTTTCTTTTGTATTACTGTGCTTAGGAAAGGAATTGTTGAAAAGTGTATTGAATTGCTGAGGTTTTTAATGACAAGGGACAAAAATAAATGTCAAGAATAAAGTATATAGTAATAGTGGAAAAAGTTATTCTGAAGTAAATGCACTTGATGCAAACATATACACTGAAAATACCAGCTATAAATGAATTTTCAAAGTGCAATACCTTGTGAGGCTCAGGTGTCCTGGAAAATGTTATCTTTTAATTCACAAAGTTTTTTGTTTTAAATTAAACAGTGACCATGGCAGGTGAACTTTTCTACTGTCTATATACAATTTTAAAGTATAGGGAATTATTAAATATACAATATTTTAGAATTGTCTATTGTGCTCAGTATTATGAAACAATATAAAAATATTGTCTAACTATAATATGAGAAATTGGAATTAATTGATGTAAATTTTAATCTGAGATCAAATACAACTGTAATCTCTTTTGACCATTTCACATACAAGTAATACCTTAGAATCAAAGCCAAACAAACATATGCCATTTTAAACACGTGCAAGAAAACCTTCTAGCTTCTGTTTCAAAACTCCACACTTCCCTCACATTTTCACTTGAGCACTTACCATCCTTTATCTCCTCCAGCCACTAGAAACAAAGTCACTTCTAGGTAATAAGCACACAAGCAGCCCAAAAACCTACGGAATAAGAAATCAGAGATAAAATGTTCTGGTTTTCTTTCAAGCCTGTACTGATGCTGATGCAGATTTGATCCATGGGAAATATTGTGTCTCCCATGGCTTCCTGCACTTGAGTTTGGTCAGTTCCTGTCTCTCAGCCTTCTTTCCCTTTGGGTTGTCCTCATTACCTTTCATCTGAATGCTAATTCTGTCATTTATTGGGCTGAGAACAGGACTGGATTCTGGAAGGCCAGGATCACCTTACATTAGCTGAGTAAGGTGCTGCTCATGATCTGCAGAAGCTACACTGTCCTGCCTCTTAATAACTTTTGTTGGTTGTCTCTAAATTCCTTTCACATTTCTGCTATTGAGCTGGCCAGAACTGAATTTATCAATTCCCTCAGATGTATCAGCTTGCAGTTCTCCAGCTCAAATCTCATTTTGCTTCCTGCACATACTTCTGAGCTCTTTAGATCCCTTTTTATTATTTCTCCTTGCTCGCTTACGCTTGCAACACCTGTCAGTTTAGAGTATGATTGTACCATTAGAAAGCAGGGCAGCTGCAGAGCAAAGCCCCAGGGAAACTCCAAGCAATATTGGGTCTTAAACTTTTGGAAATTTACCCATGGCAGAGATGAAACATCAGGAACAGGTGCCTGAAACAATCTGCCTGCAGATGCAGGGCACACAGTGCTGCTTCAGAACAACAGAGTCTACTGCCATCATTTTATCTGAAGTAGCTGCTGCTGGCTGAGTATGATCTTACCTGGGCATGAGGGATCCAAAGCCTCCTCATGACCCAGAGAATGTATCTGCCAGGCACTGGCATATGCCCAGGACATCGTTGTGCCTCTGCATCATCCCACTGATTCCTCTGTGGGGAGCACTGAAGTACAAGACAGTTCCTTGAAGCTGTAATTCAAGCGTAACTACTTTGTTGGTGGGTTTTGGCTCAGTAGACATTAAAACATATATTTGGAGATATTTAAGACTTAAAAAAATGGAACAGCCTGTAAGTTTGGTACTGATATTATGAATTCTACTATTATTTAACTCTGAAATGGAGGCACAGGGATTAAAAGTTTGGGAGATTTTGTTCACACCAAGTACAGACATTCCTTTTACCTCGTGAATTTTTATCTGGAGCCTGATGTTCGGTTCTTCCATGACATTTTCCATAGAATTAACTATTCTCCTCATGTCTTATTATTTCCCAAGGCAGATCCCAGGGTGATTATAATACTGACAGCTACCTCCAGGGAGCACTGGGTTTTGATACATGCGACTAACTGGGTACTTTATCTAACCAGCTGTGAGCACAGCCCACCTGGGCAGGGACGTTTCTTACCCTTGAGGAAAGTCAGACAGTTTAAAACAGGCACATTAGCTCTCTCTGAAGAGAGGAGGCTTTTCGGTGGCAATCCATTATACTGCCTTCAACAAATATCTCCCCAAAACTTTACATTTATCTGTTTTATTCAGAGTATGATCAGTTGGGTTTTTTTGCTACTTTACTGTGTTTTACTAATCCCACAGAAACAGGAGTTACTGAATCAGTTTTCTAATCGATATTGTAATTTCTTCTGCCGTCTCTTCAGCAGTAAAACCATAGATTTCTAAAAACCAAATTTCAGTGTAGGAATTTGCTGGGAGTAATTCCCATCAGAAACTTTTTTAGGAACCATGTAATTGTGAGGGACAAGCCTGTGCCCTGCCCTCCTTCTACCCTGCAATGAGCACTCAGGGCCACTCCCTTGTTCTTCACACTGGCTGAAATTATGGTCTGAGTAAATTGTCAAAAATGTCAATACATTGACAACAATAAGCTTAGAATCAGTCTATTAAAGAACTAAGGACTATGTGTAAAATGCCCCTTTCAATGACAAAATAGAGGAAATTATACCAGTCCCTTGACAGAGTCCTCATTCAGAAATAGAGCATTTAAGGAATAGCTTAAAAAAGCTCTAATTGTTCATGTCCTTCTTTTTTCACAGTTTGGATAACAGCTTTATAAATAAGTTATCTGACTGATCATTTAACTGAATCACCTACCCTAATTACAGCACAGTACATGATGCAGCATCCTATACTGTACTTAAAGGCAGTGAATACAGCTCAACTCCTAAAATGATCCATCTGTAATAAATGTATATACTTATATATTAGAATAAATACCTTTGTAGTATTAAAGGGGGTTTCCCTGAGGTTTTCCCTGTCATTTCTATTCATTAATTGACTATGGTAATTACATTTACTTCAAGACAAATCATTCTCTAATCAGTATTATGAACAGTATAAAAGAACAGTTACTTAATAAACAAGGCCCTTACATTTAATTGATTTTTAGACTGACTTCACAAAGTGACATTTAGTTCTTAAAAATTATTCACTATTTTCTCTTCTGTTTGAATAGTAAGTGTGGGAGATAAAGCAGCTCCTCCAAAACACATTGAGTAAAAACCCATTTCACTTAAGGACTTTGCTCTTTTCCCTTCTGCCTCACTTTCCTTTAGAGACAGTTAAGAACTCCTCTATTTCCAATGGCTCTTCATTTTAGGCAACTATCTAACTTTAAACTGTAGTAGTATGGACACCCAACATAGTCAATGGAGCCTGGAGAGGGCAATTCAGAGCATCCTCACTACCTAACTCTGTTCACAGCATACTTCCCTGATTTTGTGTATACCCAGAGGTCCTATTGCAGGCAGCTGAATTAAATATCCAAATTTGGATGGTATGAGTAGGTTAACTTTAGTGTCTTGCTTTCGCCGTAAAGGAAGATGAGAGAGACATGGATTTTACTATAGGGGTCTTCATAAAACCAGAAAAGCTCAGCAATCTGTGGCTGGAAAAGCATGGCTTAATTCAAAGGAAATATGATGTTTAAGAGAGTAAGGAGAGCTGATTTAAATTCCTGTTCTGCCACAGACTTCCCCTGTGACCTTAGGCACGTCACTCAGGGCAAGGTTTTTATGGGCATCTGGACACCTGACTCCAGGGGATTTTAAATAACTAACTTTGCAAATCTAGCCATTGAGCACTAGTCTTTAATTTTCCATTTGCAAAATGTAGACAGTGTCATTTCCTCTCTCACCTTCTACCTACAACAGCTTCCAGGTGGAATTCTCTGCTAAAAGAATAATGCAAGGCTGAGAGACTATGTACCATGGTAAAAAAAAATCCACTGCTTACAAATATTCTCTAAAAGATCAGGAATTTCTCTAACCAGTTATTTTTTTAGGTTCTGGGGACAATTCTTCTGATTGCCTATAGCTGAATACTGTAACTTTCTTCACACGTGTTTCCTGTCTCCATCTGAAAAGGACAACAGCCATCACTAAAGCAGTCAGGTAAAGTTATGTACTATTTGTTTCAATTCCCAAAATAGAGTGCAAATATTTGCAATTCTAATACCTGTCCATTTAAATTTAAAATTTAGCTTTCAAGACCTGCCAGGTAACCTATCTTGACTGTGAGCCTCACACCAAGGTTCTCCCCTAGCTAGGGCAACTCCAGGCACCAGCATTACTGTCTCTCTCCCACTCTCTGCTCCCATGTATCCTTTATCTGCCAGCACCACAGGGCATGGTGGGGGGACACAGCAGTGAACCTGGCACTGCAGCTTCCTACTGGAAGGATTTCTTTAAATGGTCTTGCTGGATGGCACCAAAAGGTTGTACCACAGCATTACATCCCCTCACGTGTCATGAAAATTTCTAATGTGCTTCCCTTGACATGGCTCAAGGCTGGCCTGTTCCAGAAGCCAAAGCAAAGGAAACTCAGAGGTTTTCCATTAATTCTTGCCTATGCTGCTTTGATTCACTTTCTGCAGACATTTTGCCAATAAAACGTAACGCAAGCCAGATTTCCTCCTGCCATGCTCTCTAAGGAGCAGATGACTTGTGGATATGTCATTCAGCTGGATTTTCACCTGGAAGAAAGCAGCACTCTGCCTACACTGAAGTGACTTGCTACTAGCTTTAATTGGCACAGCCTTCCTTTTGCAACATTCTGTGCTCATAGGCATGTCTTGGCTGAACCTGATGGAATATATTTAACATGTATTAGCATTTCCAACATGCTGAAAGTTTGCAATAGATATGCTGGGCATCACTCCAAATACATATGACCCCAAAAGTTTTCATGAATTTTGGACGTTAACTTGTTTTGCAGTTATTCTTAGTATATGGAAGGTTGGAATGAGAGTACCTACCCTGGCTAAGCTGCAGTCAGAGTTGTGATGTGCCAAGGGATCATAGAAACTCTACATCGCAAGCAAAGCTTGGAAACTAGAATGACTTCAAGTAAACGTACGTAAAATAACACTTTATTCACTAAGTTATTTGTCATCAACATTTGCACAAATCAAACAGCCCCCAGAAATGGTTTCTAATGTATTTTAGCAAGTCACTGCATTATCGTGAGCAGTACCTCGCCCTTTGAAGAGTCCTATTGATTTTACCTCAGAGTAAGGTTGGCAGAATGAGGACTGAGCAACTTTGGATGGACAGTGATTCCTTTCTTAATTTATATTCAGTGGGTCAGGTTTAACAACTAATTTTTTTAAAGAAGGTTTGGTAGCCAAATGTAAATGCCCTCAGTGAACTTAATCTGGACATTTCTCATAGTTATTTCCCACTGACTTCTTCTGGAAGATGTTGATTCTACTCAATCAATGGCAAAAGTTCATTGGTTTCCATGAGGCAGGGTTTTGCCCTTATTCTCTGGGTGTTATTACCATTATAGACATCTTTGGCATATTTCATGATTTCTCTGCCCTAGATTTCATTAATGAAATATTTCCTTCTAATAAAGCTCTGCAGTATAAACCACAGCATGTTTCCAGGGCACCTTTCTCCTTTTCCATGTTTAACTTCTTGACAGCACTCTCCTCACTTTCCTTTTTGTTCTAATCCCAAATCTATTGTGGCTATGATCCATGCTTTATTATATAGTCAACTGTACCTCCAATATTACCTAAAACTGTACCTAGAAGTATACTCTTTGTTATCTGATGCACATATTAATTAGGGAAACTATTTTAAATCAGTTTCAGTGTAATATCTTTGATTTCCAGTATTAACTGCATGGTTCAATGTATAGCCCTTATGTACTACTATATTTTTACACGTTGGCATAAATACTGTCTCTGATCATCTGACTGCAGCCATGAGCTACAGCATCCAGATTACCCCCTACTACCTCTTCATTCTCAGAAGACAAAAAACAACAGCCTGCCTCCTTGACAGCTCATGAAGGATGTCGTACTATATTTAAATTGCTCTAACATATTCCTTCCCATGTGAAGGTTCTTAGCTCTCTTTCTGTAATCTCCACCACTGAAAAAAGGAACTTTTCATTTCCCGTTATTTGAGTACTAAAAAAAAAAAAACAGGTTTCTGTAACATCCTAGGTCAGTTTGTCCCTTGGAAGACAAAAAGCTTTTTATCTTTGGAATGGATGTCTAAAATTAAAGCTCATACTTCCTACGGTTCCCTGCCGGTTTCATTCCAAATCAAGTAAGAAATTTATTGACTTCTAGGTTTAACACACTCCCTGTAGATCCTACATTAGTTGGGGGCATGAGAGGAAAACTCAGCCGGCTCTAATCCAAAAATATTGTTTGTCATTTTGTTGGGTTCTGCCATTGAGGAATATGGGTTAAAAGTTTCCCTTGGTGTCCAGCTTGTAGAGGACATAAATCTTACAACATCATTCAGGGTGTTTTAGTCTTTTAGGGAAATTTATCTATTTTTTTTTAATTCTGAACAACGTGATTTAGTTCACACCAAGATGCCAGCCATCATGTACACATTTATTCTAAGTGAAAATTCTTGTCATTTTTATCTCCTACCATCTCCTTTTTAAAAACGTTTGCTCCATCGGGACGAACATGATGCGCCAACACTATGCCCTTCTCTTGAAAACATAAATAGTTTCCAATATGCCTCATGTCCCTCTTCTTTATCTTTCCGTTATTTTTTTATTTATGCATTAGTAGCATCTGCAGACCTCTGTCTGGAATGATAGTCACGGCATTTTCTTGATAATCCTCTGATTAAAAACTGAGGTACTTCATCCCAAGTTATTCTGTTCTTTTTTTGGCTTGTTTGGGGTTTTTTGGTTCTTCTGCTAGCCTACAGTCCACCAAATGGGTACATCTTTACCCAAAATAAGCAGAGAAAATATAAAATCACTATTTAGATAGTTCTCTTGCTCTTGAAACATATATAACATTTTCTCCCCTAACATTCTGCCAATAATGTAACATTTTACGTGAAATCACACCTCATTGTGCTTTGACCACACCATAACTTCCCAATGACAGCCAAGCACCTCCTTCCTCAAACAACCTATGCACAGACTGCTACAACAGGTACATGTTAAAAAAAACCAGGGACATCTTGTTCAAACTGAAAGGGAGCACCACCATTTCCACATTTCCACACGCTGCTTCCACCTGCCATGTTTTACTTCTGCCTCTCCCTCTCAGTTTCCCAGCAACAGCACGTTCACTCCATCCCCCAGTCAATAACAGCACTGAGCCCAGCGAGGAATTGCTTCACATGCTTCAACCAAAAGTCTTGACAACAGAAGAGCTATTGAAGTGACAACTATCACTTATAAAACAACAACCACTTGCAGAGGGTACCATGTTCTAAAGCTTTGCTGCCACCAATGACCTCCTGTCTTTGTGTGTGTGTGCTAAGCATAGCTGACAGTTTCATACCATATAACTATACCAGGGATGAAGCTGATCCATGACTATTTTTACAGAAAGTATCACAGCAGAGGCAGTCACACTCAGGTATAACTGTATTTTGCCCCTGGTTGAAAACTAAATAAATGAAATAACTTATAATCACATTGTCTAAATGTCTCTTAGAATAGGTTTTTACTGCCTGCTTTTCCAAGATGCAGTATAACACAGCTGAGTTTTATATATTTTAGGTTCTATTACATTCCTTTTCAGCTAGGACACCTGGTTCTGCAGACTCTTCTCATTGCTTCAATCCTGGGCAAATCAACGTCTGTGAAATCTGAAGATCTGCTGCAAAATTCTACTTCCCTGCTGACATCTCCAGCCATAGCGATAGAAAGTTACATAAGAGGAAATGAATTTTCCATAAGAAAAATATAAGGATTTAACTAGCTGGTTCAGAACCTAGCATCCAGAAGACCTGACCTGAAATGGCCGGTGAAATATTTCAGAGGAACATGTAAAAAAAGTTAAATTAGATTTGCCAGGAGTAGGACCTGGCTCCTATGGAAGAAAGGGCTTTAAGGACTGTAGTGGCTTTCAAAGCTACCTGAGGCCTGTGGCTGGAGAGCCAACATGAGAGTGAGTTTCATGGAATTCAATGGAATTTCACACCATTATTCCTGCCTTGGAGTTCAATGTTTCTGTCTTGGGTTGCAGCTACCAGAGAGAGAAAATGAGTGCTGAAAAACAGTTTTGCTCCATTAATTGAGCAACAAAAGATTTCCAAGTAGAATGAAACAACAAGGTTTCAGTGAAATATCATTGGACTCTGAAGAATGCATTTGGAGAACTCTTGATTTTGCCAAAGAATTCTACATTTGTAGTGGGCCTTTCAAATTCTCGATGGAATTTGATAGGGATATAATTCCTCACTAAAATTTATAACAAGTTTCAAAAATCTTACAGAGACTAGTTTTTCACTTAAGGTTGTAAAATGGTTCCACAAGGAAAGAGATAAGAGGCAGAAAATTTTTCAGTTAAGCCAGCTATAATTCAGTCTGTATTTCTGTCAGTAGTGTATTTAAGCAATATAAACATCCTCCCAAGGACAGATCTAGTTAAGTGCTTTGTGATGGCCCCATGAAGCACTGTTTTATTAAGGCCACATCCAAAATTTAACAAAATTCAACTGAAAGACTGCTATTATTTGCTTGGTTTAGTGAGTGGTAACAGAATTCTTATGGAATTAGTTTTATCTTCTTTTTTTCTTCTTAAACCTCATTAATTACTCAGTGAAGTTCCTGGGAATCTTGCCGACCATGGCCAGTGACTTTCACCTCCAGCCTCCAAAGAGTGATGGGATCAGCAGAAGGGCTTCCTGATTTCTGTGGCACTTCCTCTCCTGGAGAGGGCATGAATCACATTGGCAAACAGACTGAAAATGTTTAATTTCAGTCCATTATTCTTTTCCTTCTTTTACTGATTTCATAAGGGATAACTAGGAGTGCTGGGATCAGATGAATTCATGTTGATTATATGATCTGCCCAGTGCGTTTTGTTAAGCCAAATTAAAAATAAAATTGCTCACTCGTTCCTGGCCAGAGCAAGTCACGACCCTATAGCAGCTTTGATCTGTTTCAAAGAACTGTGTTTTGTCCCAACTCACTGCAACAATCAATATTTTTATTTTAGTTTCTACTTGCTTTACTTTAGATTTTAATCTGGTTTTAGTGAATCTCAGTCAGGGGAGTGTTTTTAGTAAGTTGACAAATATAAATTTAAAAGTCTGCTTATCATGCCTTTAAAAAGTCTTTATTATATTTGTGCAGGGCAACTACAACTGATCATCTTATATAAAACCTTAATGAGGTCTGAGTGTAAAATGAGATCAGACAGTTTTGCTCTATCCCTTTTTTCCTTTTCTTCTTCTGACCTGTGTAGACCTGAGAGATGCAGAATACTGACTTAGTATTCATTTTGTTTTATTTTATTGAAAGATCTCTGCAGGGATAAACACACTCTTCGGGAGCTTTTTTTTTTTAATTAAAAGTGAATAATAAAGTAGAATGATCTGATAACGGTATGGACATAAATTCACACTCCTCTGAAATTTATATGAAGTTATATAACAGTGCAGTTTTGGGAAGTCCAGCATATTCTTCCATCTTTCTACTTTCAGTCTGTCTGAATCCTGCATCTCTAACACCATTCCTTTTAACTATATTTTTTTCTTCTTTCTTTATTGTCCAGAGTATTAGAACCTTCTTTCATTACTACTGTGAAAATACATATGTTAGCAGTAGTTGGAGTGCAAGCAAAGATCACCCCCGTGCTATGCAAAAACAGAATAAAACCCAGCCTTGCCTCAGAAGGTTTTAGTGTCAAGCTACGTGTGAACAGAGAAACAGGTACAAGGTGATGGCATGCAGGCAAGTGAACAGCATGAAAAGCTGGATATATTTGTTAAAAGATGCTTCTTGTTCTGTTAGGCTTTGTTTCTTTTTAAGGATGGATTACAAATAGCTGGCACTGAGAATTAGGTGATCATATGAGGTAAAAGAAGGCAAAGAATGAACAGGACAGTCAAAGCTCACCAGCCAGATCTGGATGCCCAGAAGGTGTATCAAGGCTGAAAAGAATTTTTGAGAGACATAAAGGAGATAAGACAGCAGCTGTAATGGTGTAGCTTTGTTTTGTACATGAGAGTTTTTTTTCAAAAATAACATTAGGCATGTGAGAGAATATTTTTAAAAGAACATTGCCTATTACATCACATACTCTAACATGGGGAGGAAATCTTTGTAAGATTCAGATATATCAGTTCAAAACAGAGAAACTCATCTGGTTTTTCCACACTATGATAAAATCTTGCCTGCACGGCTATACTGACCCAGGACAACTGCAGATGAACACGTATCAGACTCAAAGTATTGTCACGTTTCTCCTTTCTGCAGGCATTCTATTTTCTAATAAAGGATTTAAAGGACTATTCTGGAACAGAGCATTCCCACAGGAAAGAAGAGGCACACTGGCATCATTACAGAGGAATAATAACACCCTGTAAACATGACCTATGTTTTACCCCACCTTATGCCAAGGCATTCAAAAGCCCTGTAGAAACTCTCAGGTGCTCAGCAGCCAAGCAATTATACTCCTGATCTCTGCAGTGCCCTGTTCTTTGGGAAGGTCTCCCTTGCTGCAGTGAAGCACTATACTCTCTGGAAACTCAGTGAAAAAAGGTTTTCTGTTTATAGCAGGAATTTTTGTCAGCTGACTGTGATTCTCAAGCTATGCAAAGCACAAGATGGGACAATAAAATGCAAACAAGGAAAAGCGAGTGAAGTTAGCTGAGATTTGCTTCAAAGATGCTCAAACTGGCTTCAGTGAAATTTTTACCTTGAACATTTATTTAATAGTAATTGGATTTTGCACAGCCAGCTTAAATGCACTAAGAATCCCATCTTTCAAATGGAACAAGACATGTCTGGGCTGTACTTCTGTTTAAATTTAGTTCTTGAGATTACCCCCCGCTGTTACTTTGAATGTCTTAATTCTGACATCACTTACCATGTCCCATCAAACACAGCATCATATTGGAAGCAGTGACAACAATGCTGCTGTGTATCTTTCATTTTGAGCTGAATCACTGCAGGCTCACAGGAGTTACTCTGATGGACACTCATGTGAGAAAAGAATTAGGTGTTTACACTTGCCGAAAGAGTTTTCAGTCTGTTCATGGTCAGTTCTGGTCTTTAAAGTCAAGTTGTCATTTGGCAATTTGCTACTTCTGGTTCTCTTTTATCATCCATAATGCTACCAAAGAAAAACACGCACAATGGAGAAAACTATCACAGGTAGGACAACTGGCCAAGTCATAAAACAAGGCCTTTTATTCCTCCCTCGGTGCAAAAAGAACACTATGTACTGACCGAGTCCCAAATCATAAAGCCCTAAATTCTTTAAATCTTCCCAAATAGAATTAAAAGTGACAAATTTATTACATAACTCGGATGATATATCTGCCACTGTGGCTAGGGACCGGCCTATTTGAGTCCAAAGCAAAAATAACCACATACCACTCTGAGGAATTGTCAGTGTCCACCTTCCCTTTTAGAATAATCTTCACACAGTAAAATTGGCAAAAAAATCATCACAGTCTACTAGAGAGCACACATTGAGTACTGTCTGACTGACCGCTTGTAAACCGGCAATTCTTCAAAATTATACAGAAACTGAAAAACAAAGATGATTATTTGAGTGTGCTGAAAATGCACACACCAAGATGAGATTTCCACTGCAAACAAAAATAAAAGAAAAATGTGTCCCCAGACAGAAAAATTTATATGTAATTAGGGATTCTGTGATGGAATTTGCACACATTAATCTGAATGAGGAGTTGAAAGAAAAGGATTAGTTGAGGTTGGAGCTTATTTTTTCCTGATCCGATAGTGAGGTCTTTTGGGTAAAAGACAAGTTTTGTTATACATCCATGTATAATAGATGTTAGGATGTTGAGAATATTGCTGCAGCTGCACTATGGTGAATGGCAAATTGCAGGACATGGAAAGACATGTGCTAGGATAAAAAAATTAGTATTTTTATTGAAGAAAATACTTCGCTCATTCATATGACAATGCAATTGTTTTCTACATTCCTATTACACTGTCATTGCTGTGTAAGAATGTGGTTTCATAATCAGTTTAATCCAATCTAAAACTGCACTGTCACCAGACTGGGCTGTCCCACCTTCTGCCCTGGGCAGGCTGAAGAACGGGAGATCAGTGGCCATTCATCATAGATCACCTCAGTCTGACCATGAAAATGCATCCAAGGTAAAACATTGCATCCACCAACAGAGCAGTAAACACTAACTTGAGTGGGTCCTAGAATGCTCTGATAACTCATTGTATTGTGATCTGTATCATGTGTTTGGTCACTGAATATGTGTTTGTGTGGCTACACACACAGAGGGTGTCTGAGCCAGGTGTGGGCAGCTCAGCCAGTTTATAACATCAACAACTCCCTCCTTAACCTGGTTTTCTCTATGAGCCAGCAGCCCTGATCTCTGGTGCTGTGAGTCTGATCCTGTCACAGACAATGCTTAATAACACCAAGCTAATTTTAGATTCTTGGGTACAGAGGTGGTTGAGGAAAATGATGCTGCTGTCTCACTTTGAGAAAAAGTAAAATAGGAATGCCATGGATTCACCATAAATATGCACAGACTGGGAAAAGAACATCTTTTCCCACACTAACTCTGTCCAATTGTATGGTTGGGATATTCCCAAGCTGCCATGTACTATTTGAATTTGTCCACAGTGAGTTTTGAACAGTAATTTGCTAATTCCTTTCAAACATGCTGTCCAGGGGTTTAGTTGTAAAATCTTCAGCAGTAGTTGGATATTGTAATACTTCATTCCCTGCCCTGTATTTACTACAGCAGGGATCAGCAGATAAAAGGAAGTGCTGTTCTTTCCTCACTCTCCTCTATGGTGTGCTTTTAAAGTACAGCTGTCTACCAGATGCAAGAAAATTAAGACATTTAATTTCCTTTCTCTGTGCACACCCGCCGTTAATGTTAATGGCAGCTAAGTATGAAGATAGGAAGGGAGCTACTGTGAACAGATTGAATACAACAGCTCACCCATTTCAAATAAATCTGGTTGTTTCAAGAAGAAAGGCAGAAAAACCTTCACATCACATCACGCTTATCCTTCAGCGTGAGACGTACAAATTCATACTTGATTGACTTCAGAGCCACAGTGGACATCATGTGCTGAACGGTGCTAACCCTTAAATGCGCCCCATCCAAACTCAATAAAACTTCACAGCTGTGTTATATAATAATGCAGTTATTGACTGCATATATTTCAAACTGCACATCCTTGAGAGTTCCCTAGAAATTACTTTTTTAAAAAATCTTTCCCCTTGTTTTGTCAGTTGTAGGTTTTAGTCTACTTGGATTACTAGGTGTTCTGTTCCCACAGTATAGCAAATCAAGTTCCTTTTTCAGTTCCAACTGAAATTCTGAAGGATGTACAAATTGAAACAAATTTAAAAATCTGTGCTGTCAGAGTGTTTTTGACAATTTTAGTAGTTCTTCCAACCCATCATTAACTTATTAATAATCAGCTATTATGATGTTTACAGTTAAATAAAATGTGTTTCTAAATAATACACACGTCAAACAAGACGCACATCCATCTTATCTGATATGGGTTTTGAACAGATTTAGAATTTCTTGGGGATCATTTGCTATGACCCAGGGTCAAGTTAGTGACACAGAGGAATTACAGGATTAAAATTCCTATTACAGATACACTAAGAATCAAATTAATTGCTATGCTGAAATCTGCTATTCTTTTGTTCAGTGCACTGTATTGCTTGTTCATGGTTGATCGAGATATAAGACCAATTAATCTGCAGTTCTACAGAGGTAGATCTTAAGGTTAATTGTAAAATTTCGTTGTATCTAGACTCTTCAAGCCTCCAAGTGGTTATTGTCCTAAATTTGAACTGTTTCCTTTCATATAAGAAGTATGTTCTCTCTGCAAAATCTGTGTTTCAAGGTATGAGCCACAAAAAAATTTCATCACAGATTTTCTCTGTCTTTTAAATAGTGCATATTCATGCTTGCAATATAGAAGGCTTTCAAATTCAAGAACTTAAAAACTTAATTCATGTTGCCTAAATAATCTTGTGTGACTGATTTGTGTCTCTGGGTGTTGTATAATCCAATGACTGCACACACACTTTTCAAGTCACAACATTTCTTAGTGATTTTTAAAGCTTTCTTTCAGAAGATACGTTCTGTGAAAATTCAAGTCCCACATTATAAAATCTTAACAGGAGATCATAAACTGTCACAAAATCAGGGATATATGTAGAAGTTCTTCTAGGATTTAGAGAACAGATACAGGAGATATTCTTAACACTGAGGCTGTGTTCCACCACTCTACACAGCGCTCCACACCTAGCACAGGGATTCAGCTGGGTCCTGGAGTGCACCAGGGTTTTAGCTGGATTCCTGGATAGGCCGCTGCAGTTATTACATAGACTCTGTTTCCACCTCATTGTGATGGGTGGCAGCTCTTAAACATGGCTTTGGAAAAGTATTTATTGTTAGCTGGGTGAGGTTTTTGTTTTCCAGGTTCTGAGCTCACACAGAACAAGGCTCGTGGCACCACAGGGGCAGGGTACAAGCAAGGCAGCTCTTTCTGTGTAGCCTTTCAAACACTGGTGTGTCTGTACCTACATGCGTGCATGGCAGTGCTTTCCTGTTTGCTCTTCCAGCGCCCACTTGGAAGCTGGATCGATACAGTCGTACAGGAAATGTTAATAATCCACCACAGTTAGTGTATAACTGCACATCAAAGGTCAGCTCACTTACAATATTTGTACTATTCCTGTGTATTAGTTTGTAGAGTTTAATCCTTGGCACTTTTTTATCTTTTCAGTCTGCCACTGCTGAACACACACATGGATGTCCCCAGAAAGACTGCAGAGAAGCCCAAATCATTATAAAGTTCCAAATATACTACACAGTTATTAGCTTCGGATTGTTCATTGATTGCCATTTCAGAACACAGATGAAACGTGTTGTTATTATACTATTAGCTGTTTGTGCCTTGTTAAAACAGAATCACTCCTAATTTGCAGAGATGTGAATACACAAATCTGGAGTGTATATATATATATATGTATTTGTCACATCTACAGAACACTATGAACCAAAATTTTTAAATTAAACTGAGTTATTGTTCTCCATATCACCACGTATCACATAAGATTTTAAAGGCAAAGTATAAACAGTTCATTCCAGCAAGTACTTTTAAAGTCTATCATGTCTTTAGACCAGAAAGCAGGAAATATTACACATGAACTGATGGAAAGAACACCACAGAAATACATGTACTACCTATGTTCTCTATATCCTCTTACATTTTATTTATATCTAATATACACATATGCTATACAAAAAGATGGAAATATGCAGGCAAAAAAGAATAGTAAATTATAAAGAACTGCTTTACAACAACTGAGCAACAGTAAATATTTATATCTTCTTTTACTGACTGCAAGAGCACTCAATGTAATTGCTCGCATTAAAGCTGAAACTCCACTAAAGTTTCCTGACAACCCAACCTCTTGCAATTGTTTTACAGGATTATGAAACAGTAATTGGATTTCTTTTTATATTGGGGAATTGTCACAAAGCGTTTATTTGTTAAATTAAATCTCTCAGTAGTTCTCAGGAAAAAATATATTTGGCAGAGTTAATTATTATATCAAATAATTTTAATTCTATCCCCAAATGATCCAGTTAGTGTAGATTACAAAACTCAGAGATAATCACTCTAGTTTAATGTGCTTATACTGAGCACAAGGAAGGCCCATATAGCACTGCTGCTGCTTCCTTCACTTAAATCTCAGTTTATAACATTAGCCTGAAATTTGCAATTTTGACAAAAAGAAATACTCTACCAGGAAAGAATAACACATTTTTCATGATCTCTCTACACACTTTTAATCTACTCTTTGCCATCATACACACCTTAAAATATTATACTTTCTGACTTCACAATGGAATAGATTTTGGAAGTTACAAACTCTATTACCTTCGGCTGTTTTAGTAAGTCTCTGTTTTCTGGTAAGTCATCATCAACCTGCAACATTGTTATTGTTACTACAGAAAAACCCCATGATGAAGATTTAGCTATTTTGATGAATATTCTCCAGTTTACTGATTACCAGTTCCCAATGCATCTAGATTATTTCTGTTTAAAATAGGAGCCTTAAATATTAGTACAAGCATTTGATTTGTTCTCGATGGCATATCTATCCAGTGACACGTACAGGAAAAGTCTGTTCTTTGAAATCTATTTTTAAATTAAGGTTCAAATCACAGATTTTTTTCATAAAGTTTTGACCCAGAACGCTAGAAATATTCAAGATCAAGTATTGCAAAAAAAATTAGAATAGTAAACCCCTTCTGATTTCAGCACAGAAGCAATCAGTCAGGGACAGATTTGAGATTTCAGATTAATTTTGACAATCTTACTGATGAAACCAGAAGGTGTCAACACTGATATTCTTGTTACAACTGCATTTCTGGTATTAAATAAAAGCAAAACAGATCATAATGCTGTGGGAGGAAAAAAAAAGAAAACCAGGACCTGAAACACACAAAATTACAGTAATATTAGAAATAAGTGTGAAAAAACCTTGAGTTCCTGGGAACTGCAGCCTATATCTGCGGCCCATATCTGTGTAATACACCAAGTGGCAAAATAAAATCTCTGCCAACTGTTAGAAAAATCTAGATGTGAATTTCAGCAAAAAATAAAAGATAACATTCCTGAGATGCAGGGTAAGTCCAGCCAAAGCAGTTGAAGAGCAGTTCCTGTTCAAGGTTCTGAGACATTTCCTGGCTAAACCATCTCCAGTTTCCCACACAGCTAAAAGTGAACAAATCCAACTCTGTAGCCCGGAAAGCTCAGGATTACACTGGGGAAGAAAAGTGCTCATTTACTTTGATCAGACTCCACCTTGACAAATGTTTCTCATCTTGACCTGATGATTACACCCACAAGTGCAAAGCAAGCACTGTGTTAGTGCTGGCACTGCTGGACACTGCTGGCACCAGGTTGCGTTTGGTGCTGAAAGATCCATATGTAGCACATCTGTGTGTGACATCTGATGAGAGCATCATCCCCGTTCCAATAGCAATAGGTAATTTTGTAATGTGATCTAGTATTATGAAGACAAAGGGGAAATGCTATTAAAAGGTTCGAAATAATCACAAAGCCATGATTTCTATACATTAGATACAGAGTTGAATTTGTGCTAGTCGCGATTTTTGCATATAGAATGGTAAAAGTTTTGCCATATTTAACCAGGAAAAAGAAAGGAGATTATCACAGTACTTCCCAACTCATCTCTCTGGGTTCAAGCAGATCTCTGTCTCACGTTTTCCAGCTGTGTTCTAGACAGTACCTTCTCCTATAAAAGCTTCCAGTACCTCCTTAGGAACAGTAAAACTGGCCCAGGGCTTCTCAGCACTCCAGTACAACCGAGAAACACTGGCATCTGCAAGGAGACTGACCAGGGCACACCTTTTCCGGGAAGGGGAAAAAAGGAGGGGAAAACCAGACAGAGATCTGGAAAGGGAGCAAAACTTGGCTTCTTCTGACACTGTTGAAAGGGATGAGATGACATAACGCGGGGTGACAGGCTTTGCAAAGGGCTTTCTGCTGTCACACCTGCAGTGACCGTGTTACACACTCCAGCTTCTCCTGAGGCAGCAGCAAGAACCTGTCAGTGCTCTCGCAGCGGCTCAGGGCTCTTGGTTGCTGCCTCTAATTCTCTTGCTGCCTTGGGAGACCACTGCTCTGCCTGTGCCTCCTGCGGCCCTGGAGAAAGGCACAGAAAAGGCAGTTTCATTACAAGCATAACGAGAAAAGTCGCAGCAATTCATTGTGTGAGCTGCTTCTTTACCATTAGAGGTCACTGTCCTGCCTAGGACCCAGTCATTAGCTCCAGGTCATGTGGACACACATGGGGAGGCATTTGAAAGCCTAATAAACACTCAAGATACAAGCTACTGTTTAAATCAACATTTAAAAGAGCTTGTCGATATACAGGTCCTGTAGAAAACCGAAAAACAATCAAGAAAAATAAAGACTACCTATTAGAACATGACTATTGTGTGTGCTTGAAGGTACAATATGGTATTGAGTAGATAGTCTTATAATAATTAAGAAAACTACTTAGCCAAAAGAATACTGTCTTTAAAATGCTTCTCTTTCTAACATGGAGTTTTAATTCTTGAATAATTATTAATTATTATGTAGTTTCAGCAAGAGATATGAATCTGAATGCAATGCCTTAAATGAGTACAGAGGATACAGCAAAAATAAAGATGATGACTTAAAGTTTCGTGTCCCAGTCCAGTAAGATCAGATACGAAACTAGAAATCTGAAAGCCAATATCAAACCAGACAGGAAAGCAGTGATTACTGCATTCAGTCATTCACACTGAAGGCAGAGAGACAAGAACATTTCCCTTCTGGAAATTCTTTTTAGTTCACCCTAATGACTTGAGAAAAGGATTCTCTAGTTACTGTGGTTTGTATGCCAGTACCTCACATGTACAACAACATGAAGAAGATTTGTTCATATAAAGGACCATTTAGTGCTTTATGATAGTCTTTGGATTAAACCCAAAGTTCCTGGAAGGAGTTTTCTGAAATTCGTTATAACTACTGTAAAATACTGTCATGGGTTTATAATCCAATGATTACAATTTCTGCCATTTATCCTTGAGTTATGTGGCTCTTAATGAACTTTATTGAAGCATAAATGCATATACTATAGTTTAAGAGCATCAGAACATAAAGATGGCAAATATGGCATTCACTTGCTTCTCAGTTTTAATTAGGCCTACTGGGAGTATTTTAGCATAACATATTTCAGCTGTAAAAAACACCACCTTTACAGATGAACATCCCCAGCTAGGCATCTGCAATGTTTTATCATCGTGCTCAGGATTGTTTCTCAGCAGTGAATACTTCATCACTAGAAAGAAACTCAATAACAGTTTTTAAACAAAGGTTATGAGCACTGAGCCCCAAGTCCTTACCACAGGCTGATGATCTTTGTAAAATTAAGTCACCCTTATTCTGGTATAGAGTGAAATCTCAAGGAGCAGAGACACCTCTGGCTGCAACAGGCCTCTCCTCAGTTAATATTCTGATGCCTCATCATGTTCTGTATAATTCGCTTTCATCACACCTGCACAGATATTGGGCTGGGCATGAGAAGGGACATCCATGCTACATAATGACACCTTTTTCCATAACTTTTCAGGAAGTGATCTCAGGTTGTGGTACTACCCTTGGGAAAAGAGAATCAGGAAGTGCCATAATGGTTCTGATTAAGTGGAATATTCTCAGAATATGGAAATGGCAATTCTAGGAAGATTATGAAGTTAATGTTTTCATTAGTCTTCAAGCCCTACTGCTGAATTCATCCTCACATACTTATTAAACAATCCTTATCTTTTATTACAATAATGAAAATAAAGAAGTGTAACTCCCACTCCTTAATCCCCTGCTCTCACCCTGCAGTGGAGACTGAGCTATAAAGAAGTTGGCAAACTTGGCTATAGAACTTACAGAAATACTTTAATCACAGTTACAGACAATAGATTTTTTCCCAGGACATTTCAGGTAGACTTGGGTGTTAATCACACATTTCCATTAAACATCTCAATTTTGAACATCTCTTCAAAAGACTATTCCATAAAGGAACATAAGGTGAATCTGCAGAGAATTCAAAAAGCCAAAAATAAATATCACTGTCACATTAACAAGTCCCTAAAAGCGAGGAGAGAGGATAGATTTAACCTTTTTCTTTTGATGTTGTTCTTCGTATTAAATTACAGAACTTTTCAGGAAAAGGAGGTAAAAAAAAGAAAAAAAGTTATTGCATTGCACCCTTTTTAAAATCTTTTTTTCAATGTAACAAATACTTGCCAGGCTTTAGTCCAATTACTAGGAGGAATTCAAAATGTCATTTCTGTCGAAAACAACTTTGAAAAACAATAAACTTTTGAGGATAGGCCAAAGCATTTAGATAAGTCAAGTATGTAAAGATCATACATTTTTTCAATCACTAGTGGATAGCGGGGTGTTTGTCTGGGTTCTTAATATTTATATAATGATATATATATTTATATAATGATATATATATTTATTTATTAGAAATATTATCTATTTTCCCATATTTATATATTCTATAAATATTTCTGTGAGTACAGGTTTACTACTAAAGAGTTACTGACATGTCTGGACAAATACACACATTCCTGGCAGGGCGATGAAACGATGACATTGCTGAGGGAACAACTTGACTGACAAATTCCAAACTGCCTTTCTGTGATCCAGTGCTGGTTTTAATTATATAAACCCCCAAAACATTCCACATTAAGAAGAAGCTCATAAAAGGAGCAGCTTTATACTTTAAAGCCTTTGTTACTGTTTCTCATGCTCCTTTCCAATTACTAATAATATGCAGTTTTATAATTGTTAAGTATTTGAAGTAGTAGTAGTGGTAGTTAAGTGTACCTGAAGAAGGGGACCAGGCAAGGTGTTGAAGGAAGTCCCTGGCAGATCACTAAGTCAAAAGCAGAAAGGGAGGCAGAATACATTTGTCCTAACAGATTTGTCTCTAAGAACTGTATGCCTTGTTTTAAAAAATTCCTCATTCAGTGTTAGCAGGAACTCTGTGTGTGCTTCATTATTATGAAAGGAAATGTAGAAGAAGTACCTAAGCTTAATGAGATTTTGGAAAATAAATATACATCTTGAGTTGCCTGTGTGGTGGCGCTTTTTAATGAGTTTAACTTCTGGTGTATAAATAAATACTCTGTTAGATACCATCTGAATAACGTGCAAATTAAAAGAGGCATAGGCTAAGCGCTTCAATGCAAAATTTCATTCTTTTTACAGTACAGTATTTGTTGTTTGTTATCTTCTGTAGGCGGCAACTGATCATTATTTCCAGGATGTGCTTAGGGAAATCATGAAGTGTTTGTTTTAGATAATGATGTGCAGCATTCATGGCTACTTGTGACTTTCAAAAACTGAAATTAAAGATCTTGAAATATCAAGCATATCATTAAAATATCCTTCATCGCTCAAGATTTTTGCTAGCTTCGTTTTCACGTAATTGGGAAAAAATGTTTTCTTGAATGCTTTGCAATATGATTTAAGTTAAGCACAAGTTCACTTAGCTGAGTGGATATAATTTGATTTCATGAGAGCTGAAGTACACTACACCAAACTAGTGAGCTGCTCTTCTGATCTGCAGAGGGCTGTGCATCAGGGTGCCAGAAGCTTCGAATCCCTTTAACTACTGAGTAAACAACAACAGCCTCATTTATCAAACCCACTTTTCCTCCACCCTCAGCTAACTCTTCCAGTTAATTAACTGGCCATGGTCTTTCTTCAAGACTTTGTATGCTGGTAATGCAAAAATGTAAACCAATGGCAGCAAGAAAATTGTCAGCTTTTGAAAGGTGCTGCCAGAGACTTTGGCCACATGCAAATACCTTCAATGCTCTACTAAGAAGAAAACTAAATACAAGTTGACTTGTAAATTTTAGAACCTAGATAGTATACTTAACTTTGTCTTTCATCCTTAGGAACATGCCCAATGTCACTTCTCATGTCCACTGCATGGATTTATATATTTTTATTATTATTTTCCTTTCATGCTGCTATGATTTGGCAAAGCACACAGCATTTGCTTGTTTAATACCTTATAAAGAGATAAACTAAAAAATCTTAGGGCTTGGAGGGGGTTTTTAGTGATAAACATTGAGCTATTATCTTTGTTTTAACACTTTTTGAGCCTGTGTGGTTCGCTTCTTAGTCTATTTCTCTTCTCCAACTAGCTGTTCAACTTAATGGAATTACTGTCACTCAGTTTGATAAATTGGGTCAGGAAGGGTCAGGAGTCCAAAGCAGCCAAACTTAGTTCAGAAATGGCAGCAGAAATTCACTGTTATGGGCACAGGTTAGAGGCCAGAAGACTTTGAAGCATGGCAAAGTTTAGTGGTATTTGAATGGCATTATCCTTGTTGTGACACTAAGCAGGATTCTTAGCCAAGGGCTGGGACCCAGACACGTGGTGTGTGTAACAACACAGAATGAAAAATTATCTCTGTCCAGAGAGAGCTTATCATCCATGCAAAGAGATGGGAGACAGGTGAGTTACCACATGCAGAGCACAGCGAAAGAAGCACATACAGATATTGCCCGTTAGTGTCATAAATTGTGGTGCAAGTACCTCAACAACCTAAGTGCAGCCAATTCTTTTAACAAACATTGCTGGAAATGAGATTCTTAAAGAGAAATACAAGGTTATATCTGAGAACATCCTTCTGAGAGCTGATTAATAAAAAGACTTCTCCCAGCTATATTAGAATTACAGAATTTAAAAATGCCTTTTTTTTTTTCTCCTTGGAGAGCTTTCAAAGTACTATTCAAATGCAGGCTCATTTCCCATAAATTCATAAAGGAACATCTGGACTTAAAATATCCTTTCATCCTTTGCACAACATTTTAACACTTTCCCCTGATACTATTTTTGCCTTCCTTCTTGGATTTATTATCTCCTAAGTAATTACCTTTTGTTTCTCTTAGGTGTAATCATTGCTTGGGTCAACATTTTCAAGGAGCTCTCGCAGCTTTAAAAATGTGGTAATCAACATTTTCAGATCATTATTTGCTGTGCTTTACTTCCTTGCCTCCTCTGCAATGGCTGCCAAAGGATTTGTTCTAGCTGTCTGTGTTCTGCATGTGTATTCAAGTGCTTCCTTCTTTTCATCTTCTAGGGCTTGAATATTCTCTGCTTTTAATTTAAAATTGATCCCTAATCATTAAATTGACTTGAGCACACAAGAAGAGAGTCAATAAGAAGGAAGCTGTGATGGAGAATAGGCAAGATTCTTCCACTTAGACATTCAGCTGATGGCTACACTGTTGGTTTATGCAAAGGTGTCTTCCCAGAACTCCCTCTTCTTATATCACACAAACAGCAAAGAAGTCCCATAAACCTTCATGAGTTCACACACGAGGTTCTTGCAGCATTATTCCTCTGCAAAGCAGGTATTTACAAGCTTCACAGAAAAGCACAGAGAGCACCTGTAAAACCCTTTAGCTATCCTAGGAGATCTGTGGCCATGGTTACACAGCTGCTTTAATCCAGCATAAACCCAGCCTGCCAGGGAAATGGGGGACTTCTAAATTCCCCTCTCTATGAAACTACTCCTCCTCATTCCCTCACTAACCCTGGCTTTAGCACTCCCATGGTTGCACAGTAAGTCTGATACAGGAACTCATGCAACTGCAAACCAAACCAGCAAGACCCCCTTGAATATTCATTTTTAGTCAAATAAGCTCCCTGATATAACTTATTGCAAAGCTCTACAAGCACAAGCTCTGGAGAACAGGAACATATGCTGCTGAGGATGAAGGGCAGGGACTGAAGATATTGCTCTGTTTAGTAACAGCAAGCTGAAAATCAACTGAAAGCAGGTGTGAAGCTGCAGCCCAGTCTCTTGCTTTCTGTGCCTGAAAGTGCAGCTCCATTTCCAAACTTATTGCCACTGGCTCGTTCTCTCAGTGCCTTGTTCTAACAGTTTGAACTCATGCTAACATTACTCTCTGCTGAACACAGGGAAGAACATGCTTCAAACAGACTCAGCTTCTGGTAAACAGCTCAGATGCCCAAGAATCCTCTCTCCCAAAGCGTTCCCGTGCTATGGCACAGGAGCAGCAAGGCACTCACAGTGCTCTGCTGAGGCTGAGGTTTCCAATTTTCACAAGGGTCCTTAGGAGCCTGAGCTTCCACCAGGTAAGCAAGACCTCAGCTTCTCTCCTGCTTTGCAACCCGACTAATCAGATGTTGGCCATACATGCAAATATTACACACATGTTTTAGCACCTTGCTAGTAATGGTCATATTCACAGGAACAGTTCAATAAAGTAAGTAGTGAAAGTTTTCGCTATTGTCACTAAAAATTGACACTGAAGAATAAAACATTTGGAACATATATGGTCCTACACCAGGATCTGCATTGAAATAGTTAATACCACTTAATCTACAGGAAAATAACTCCTTCAACACTCAATTATAAGGTCAAAAGAAAAATTTTGTCAACTTTAATGGCCATCTAGACAGTTAAGCTGAAATGTATATGCTTTAGGGGGAAAAAAACAATTAACAGTCTCTCTGATGAGAACTTTCCCAAGTACATGTATGTTTTAATTTTTCCCTCTTCTCACACCTATGTATAAAGAGTTAATGTATGTTATACAAGTACAGTTACATAATTACAAAAATCCTCATAACAGAATTAAAAAATTTTGTGGAACCGTATTATTTTTAAATGTACAGCCACATACCCATGACTTATGGCCCAAAGACAAGAAACATTAATAAATAGTTTGAACAAAAAGTATGTATATTTTTAAAGCATTTAGACATATTACTGCTTCCCTGCTGCACCAACTCACAAAGCTGGCTAAAGAAACCTGGATAATTTTAAAGAGCAAATCTGGTGTTGCTCAGCAACAGCACACCCTGATAGAAAGGATGCAGGATGTTGGAAGATTTAATATTAGGGAAACTGTGCTTGCAAGGGGAAGAAGAAGAACAAATACAATTTAGTCATATGATGTCCATAAAATTGGGACAGCTTAAAAAAAATAATCAGATGAAGTGATCATATTAATCTTTGCATAATAGAGATAAATAAAAAGTTATTGCCTGGAACCAATGAGCTGCCATTACAGTTTATTAAATGACACTGATGTTTGCACTGTCTTGACATGATATGACATGATATGATGAGGAAGAAAAAGCAATGCATTTTATGAGAATTTCAGAGCAATCTTATGGCTGAAGACTTCAGTTCTGGCACTAACTTGGATGAGTATTTGCTAAAGTGAGGACTGAGTAAGAACCCAGAACTTCACACTTTGTCCTGGATCACAGGAAACCCAACGCTCTCAAGGAGAAAATGTCTTCGATGATACAGGTCTCATCTCTGCTTTGGTCCACAGAAACATCTCCCCCATTTATTTATTCCTGATCAGAGTAGCAACCCTTCTTTTGGTCACAGTACTCTGTGATTTTCCATTTTGAAGCCACACTGGCTCAATGTTCCGTAGTGTTCTTTCTTACTGAACATTAAAAAATCCACAGAAGATTATATTTCTGTCTCTCTTTAATCAGCCACCTCTTCTATTACTGTCGAGCGCGATTGAGAACAACTGCAAGCGAGGCTGAGACTGCTGAGATGGTAGAAGGCATGGCAGGATCTAAGAGCCAGCAAAGACAGACGAATGATAGAATCACACTTAGTGCTTTGGGAACTGAGCAGCCAGACCTGTCTGAAGGCGAGAGAGAGCCACATGCTAGACCTCACTAGCAAGGCTGCTTATACAAAACAGATTCTGTGTCAGCAGCTCTGAGGGTCTGTTACCACAAACACATGCTGCAGTCCCCATGTGTGACAGACTCCAGTGCATCTCCGTGGATGACACCAACTCAAAACACACCACTTGCAATCCAGTACAATGGGGACAGAAATTCTCTGCCCTGGTCAATTTTAACAATTTTTTTTTTAATGGTAATATACAGGACAAATAGTGTCAACTTCCTTCTACTCATAAACCATCAGGATGGAACTCAAGGCGTGGGACTGGCTACTAGAGCTCAGTTTTCCCATCAGCTGGTCCTCTGGAATCATTTGCTACATTGCATTCTACATTAAAACCCTCTTGCTCCTCCTAGACATATAAGTGGCTACTTAAAACAGGCTGTAAAGTCATAACTGCCTGAAATTTTATCAGCCTCCTCAGAAAACAGAGATTTTCTCAGAAATAAGCTCTGTAGGACTAAAGGTACACCTGAACAGGACATTAGCCCCTGTTTTGCTCATCGATTCCCTGTTGAAACAGAATCATTAGGACTGAGCAAAAAACCTGTTGCTATAATGTTTGATTCCTAGACACCTGGTGACAACACACTCATTAGCAACTGCATCACTCTTCTCTCTGTCTAACAGTAAATGTCAAACTCTGCAAGGTTCTTTGTTGGTTCTCCAATGTAAAACTCATTTTATTAAACAGGAGTGATACCATCTTGCCTATTAAATGACTGGCTGCATGGAAAATGAGTCTGACAGCACACCTCAGTGAATCTGTCCTCTGGGTGACTACCTTTGCTATGACCCAGTGATACCCTTAGCTTGTCAGAGGATATTTACATCAAATAACATCAAACTTCCATTGAAAATATGAAACAAAAACCCTTCAAGCACCTGCTGTCCCAAAATGACAATGAAAAATGTTTACTAGAATGAAAAAGTATAAATATTTCATAAAAATAAGCATTTCATTAAAATTTCATACTTATAATTTCCCTTCTATTCTGGGAAAAGGATTTTAATTAAAATGTACAGGGCACAAGTGTAAGGTAAAAGACAGAACTAATAACCTCAGGAGAAGAAAAAAAATTGAAGAAAGAAATTATCAATTATCAAAGTATTACCACGCTGAAGATTTGACCCCTCGGATTTTTCCATTGCTGACATTCCCTCTCTCAAAAGGCACAAAGATCTCAGCACATTCGTGTAAGTGATATTAGAATATTGTTGAATCTTTGTTTTCAAAATGTTGAGATGTGTTGGGATTGTGCTGCAATCTTCAAAGCAGCTTGAAGCCAGTTTTGTATCAGAGCAATGCCAGGCCCATGACTGAACCTTTTCATATACCTGTCAAGAAGAAATCACACTTCTCTGAATGGTAGTCAATTATGGTATTTACAAAAGGAATTGTGAGGATGGACAGTTATGTTATAACTCAAAAGAACATTGTCGGGATGAAGTGGAAGAACTACAAAATAACAATGCTGGAAAACAAGTCAGCCTCTGTAAGTAGAGTTCTTCTTTCTGTCATTTTCTTAGCTCTGACTTTGCAGCGTATTTTTATTTAGCAGAAATATATTTAAAAGAACATTTATTCTATAAATTCTTGTTATGCTTCTCAGGTATGCAGTTCTGGAAGGGTCAAGACGTGGTGCCTTTATAACCATGTTTTCCTGACCTGTGTTTCCTCGGGTTCAGAGAAATGGTAACAGTTGAAACAAATGCACTGAGGACAATGTGTGGTTGTTCCACAGATGCTACCTTGCTAATTTGCAGCGGTTCAGAGTCTAGAGCTGGCTCTTATGTAAAACAAACAGTGTCTTTTTGGAAGAGAAAAAACTTCTCTGAAAATGTAGAACTGAGTTGGTACAGATTATGAAAACCACAAGAAAAACAAATGGCCTAGACCTATTCCATAAGCGTATTTTTCTGCTAGAAAGCTTTGGAACAATTGTAATGTCTTTGAAAATATCACCAGAAGACTTGGAAGTGTATCCATGACAAAGTATTTTAACTAGTAGCACATGAATTATAGTTCAGAAATTAATATAAAAATAATCAGCTATAAAAACAATCTTCCAAATTAATTTTAGCTGTAAACTTAGAATATATCTCATCATTCATAAGCAATAAAAAGAAAGGGAAATGATTAAATGAGTACTATAACAGACTCATCAGATAAGTAGAAATAGTAGATATATGATCACTGCCTTGAAGAGAGAAAAGTGGTTTGGAGGGAAATGGACTAAAAATGTATCTGTGAAACAGATGGGGCAGATTACTATGAAAAGAAACCATACAGCACTAGGAAGTCCTGTTGCAAAGTAATTGTTACAGAATGCATCAAACCTGCATTGTGCAGCATCCTCAGAAAAGCTGCATTGCAAACTTGATTCTGCAAATTTTTTCTTGCACCTTGGACACAGATGTATAAATGTAATGGATTCAAGTATAATTTGTCAATGCTCCCTTCAAATTGTACACTGGCAATAATTCTAGAGCACATCCTGACATAAGAAATTTGACTATGTCCTTCATAGGACAAATTAATCGTAAATTATGATTAATGTACGTTTTTCATGTTCATATCCTTCCACCATGTGGTGGATTAACATATCAGAACATGAGCCTGACTCTTGCCAGGGGTCATATAATGCAAGTTAGTGTAGACATGTACTGTATCTGCTCCAAGAGCCCATCTCTGTAACTGTAAAACTGCATCCAGCAATATCTGGAGAAGAAATATATCCAGCAAGAAAGTGAGTCAAAATCCTAAAAAGTCAGCAAGTATTCCCCTAACAGGGTAACTTGCACTCTTCAGACCATTCAGCAGTTTTACCTTCAATTCTGAACACATTCTAAATTGTAATCTGTTTGGAGAGATCTGCGTGTGATGAAGAAGGAGCTTGTTGCCCTTTTCAGTTTATAATGTCACCAGAAATTAAGTCTATTTAACAGATGTGGAATCCATCATTTCAGCCTTTAACTTGCATTAGAAAGTCACCTTCTTGATAACTGATCCCACTGTGTGTTGTTTACACTGCAAGTATCAAAGTAATTCACATTAAAACAAGTTTTCGTCAAACAAAAAAAGAAGCACTTTCCCTATATTACATCTAAAGAACCAAGCCTCCTAAAACCACATTTCTGTGCAGTTTAGCTAAATAAAATCCTTGCAAGCAAAATAAATGGAAATAAAAATTAGTTGCACTTTAAAACCCAGATCTTCACCCTGTCATCGTAATTGACAACAAGAATATTGTTTCCCTAAATTCCTTAAAAATAAGCTAGACATATGCTACCCTGCTTGTAACTGAAAATATTCCAGTAACATATAAACTGACTTACTAAACTAATGTTAGTGTTCCAAATCAATTTCCCTTACACAAATTTACAATACAATAATTCAATAAGACAAGGAGGAAGCAGGTTTGCTGTGTGGAATAATATTTATCTAGAAGCTTTGACCAAGATAACTTATCCTCAAATTCCAATAGCAAATTAGTTCCTTTCTCCTACTTCTCTGCATTTCATTTACATATATACCAAACCCTTTCATAATAATCATAACAATTCCCTCAGCTTACTGAAATAAACATTAATTCAAAATAAATACATCAACATGCAGATTCTAAAACTGAACAGGGGAAAGAACAAAAACTACTGCACATCAATTCCCCCACACTTACAAATTTCCATATATGTCAAACTGTGATTAGTCATGAAACTGAACTAAAAATAAAAATTTTAGAGTTTCATAACAAACCAGGAGGCAATTCTAAAAAAGCACTAGTGCCTTTTCCAGGCAAATGAGAACACTTGTTACCTGTTTTTCCACCATTCCCTTTTTCTACGCCTTTTCTAATACAAGCAAACACTAACAGAAAAAGACTTGATCCTACTCTCATGTACATTAGTTTTAGAGAGCTTTGTCAATTGTTTTCCGTGAAGGGACTTCAGCAGCATCACAGTCCCATGGCACATGTCTGGTTCAGCTGCAGACGGATTGTTCATTTGATTCAAGTTAGGGACAAACTGAAGAGCTGGGGATCTACAGTAGGGAGAAAGCAAGACTCAGTTCCATACCTAAAGATCCATTCAGCTTAAGGAAACTCCATGACAGTCATCAACATGTCAAACTCATAATTGTTTTCTGTGTCTTTTGATCACTTTTTTTAGTTTGACAAATTTGAAAGAAATAGTGGTGGGATGTAGGCAGCTCTCCGCCTGGAGTGAGTTGGACAGCTCCACTGGAATCAGCGGATTAGACACTCCAGTTAACATAAATCTCCCTGGGATCACTAAAGTTACTCACGAGGCCACCAGTTGGAATAAATTCATATACTGCTCTTAAAATCCATGGTGTTGCTTTGATTTATTGTCACCGAAGAAGTGTTTCCATGTTATATACCAAATAAAATAGAAAACTTGGACATGTTTGTAGGAAATTTCTGAGAGGGGAGCTATAAGATGGCATTTTTTTTAACAAATGTCTGAAACTGCCGTAGCTGTTTGAAATCCAGGGTGGGCTTGATTTTGACTCTGTCCTTTTCCCAGGCTCAAGGACCATTGAAGTGGTGGGGTTTTTTTGCCAAAAACTGCCTCTAAAGTCAGTGCATAACATGAAGATACCTCAGGCATTCATATCCCCTATGCTAAGCCAGGAGGTCAGGCTCTACAGGACACCGGTGCAGGGAAGAGTGAGAGAACACAAAATCCTGAGGGCAGATAAGAGCAGGAGCATGGTGCTAAATCAGCTTTAATTCTTTTGAGAAGGAAATGCCCCTCTCTTGCCCTGCGCCACTGTCCTTTAGGATGGTGAGACTGTAAAAAGGTGTGAGAAGCTTTTGGGTGTATCCTTCTTTCTAGTTACCCAAGGCTCCTGTAAGGAGTTAAACAAGATATTCATGGCTGGGACTCTTCATACCAGTCTAAAGCACACATTAAAGAGCTTATGAACTATTTTCCATAGCCCAGTAATTAAACATGGGCAGGAAATTGGGTTGCAGCTGTACACAAAAGAAAGGACCAAGACGGTACCTGCTCAGTCTCTCTCATTACTGGCCCCAGTTTTTCCCAGCTTAGTCAAGACTACACCATTCTTCTCTTTTCCATTTCCTACCAGTTCATCTCTGCCTCACTCCTTTAGTTTCCCCAAAGTAGTGAAGGGAGAAAAAGGTACAGGCACTTTTTGGTATAACCCTCTAAGACATGACTTTCCGCAAGGTTTTTAATTTTCTGATTTACAAGAGCATCTTAGACTCATAGAAAATGTTATAATGCTTGGAACCTCTGGCAGAAGTCCAGTATTTCCTCAATAGTTTATCTTTTATATCTTTTGCTCTTTACTTCTCTGGAAAGAGAAGAAAGCGTGATTGGTGTTCAGGTTATCAATTAGTTAATAATTGTCACTCTTCTACTCTGACAATTAAAGCATGGAAGCATCTCTTCTTACAAAAATCAGTCTCTACTTGGATCATTTTTCCACAATAACAGCGAGGTTTGTGTATACACATTACTGTAATAATGTCAAAGTTCAGTCATACACAGAGTTTATTAGATTTTGTTTTATTCTTTCCCTTGAATTATTCATTGAATATCTATAATTTCCCAAAGAATAATTTCATAAAGCGCTGCGGCAATAAAACTTTCCATATATAGCACACCAATGCGAATGGTATTTATGATGTACTCAAAGGAAAATCAGCCTGTTACATTAATCATGTAGAACTATTGAAAAATTACATTTAATCATTTCTATTTCAAAATAAAACCTGCTCAGAGCTTTAAAACCCGTGTGAAACCTAGAATTAAATTTCATACAACATTGCCTGCAACAGTATATATAATTATTCAATACTTCCAGGTTTCTCTGGTGTTCAGTAATCTCTCATCTCATTTTTTCCGAATTGTGATTTGTATTTAATCTTTTTTATTTAGTAGTTTTTGCTCAGAATGTTCCAGCTTTAATGAGGAGAAACAGCAAGATATATAAAGCCCTGTCCTTTGGTCAAGACAAGCTCAACAGTGAGATGTCTCCTTCCTCAAACCCAGCTCTGATTCAGGGCACCAGGGCACTGACACAGCTTCCAGCACCTTCTCTGCTTCCCCCAGGCCCTGTGACTGGAAGCACCACCCTCCAGCACTCGTGCTGGCAGCCCGGGGCAGGACTCAGCAGGGTTTTTACAGAGTACCACAAATTTCTTGTGGATGACTGTCCATTCAGCAACTGGATGAAGGAAACAAAGATGTGGCCCACCACAGATTATCACTAGAAATGCGGTGACACTGGGATTTTAAGTAGCTTTAGTAAGATTAGTAAACTCTTTTGAATGCCACCTAGTTAGAAAATGAATTTTTCCCTGTGTTTGACTTCTGAGAGCACTGAACCACACTGTAATTCAATTTGATCTATCTGACAGCTAAGCTTCCCAGGCTTTACTATACTCTGCCTGTACAAAGTCAAGAGAAAGTCAAGTCTGAGGACAAAACCTGCTCTTCATTAGGCCAAAAAGCAGAGGTTCTGCCTTGTGTTCCTGGCAGGCTTATGTGCACTGTAAGCCAAATCATGCTTACATCTTTCAGATGTTTGAAAAGCTAAATAAGGTGTACCAAGTTGCTGAGTATGTGGCATATGAAATCAAACAAAAAATGAGTGTGCATGATTCCTAATGAACCAGAATATATTGTCATAGAGCTTTACCTTTGTCAGGACTGTGGGAACATTCCATAAAGCCAATTCTTCAAAAGCTGGTATCTATAAATAAACAACCATGTACTTAATTAGAAAATAAATCTATGGAAACATAATAAAGCCTTTATGAAGTCTAAAAAGCAAAGCGTGTGTGTATAGAATATATAAGCCTATATATATAGCTTAAATTTTTCAGAATTTTATGGTCCCTACAAAGGAAGCAAAGAATAAACAATTGGTATAATATTAACAACCTCAGCTTTCAGTTTTGAACATTAATAACTTATTTGAAATAGCTCAGCCTCCTGTATATGAGCCACCCTGTAGTGCTTCAGCTGATTCTGATTCTCTTTGTGCAGAAACCTTTTAGCTAATCATTTTCATCTCTGTGTGTCAATAAATCTTGCATCTCTAGGGCAATGACTTTTACTCAGCAAATGTTAAGCAGAAATAAAACCACCCAGAACAGTCTAAGCATGAGAATTTCAATAAGAATTTAGCAATATATTGATCCACTTCTCCCCCTTCTGACTTTTTATTACTATGTCACTTTCAGCTCCTGAATTCAATAAGATAAAAAGCTCAAATAGCGTGTGACTTACGGACTTTAGCCAACCCTACTAAAATTATTTTAAATGGCTTCTTCACCAACAGTAAACTCAAAAAATGGTCAATAATCTGTTCTTGAAGGGAAGAGTTGGCAGGCACAGACTACAAGAGAATGACTTCGTCTAGAGACAGAATAAAAGGTAGAAATTAGAAAATCAAAAATTAATATATGTAATAGTAGGAAACCAATGAATGCAATGAAAAGTCATGTTTTTATGGATTTCTAAATGTAACATATTATTACATGCCCTACATTTCCTCTTTCTTGGAAGCCAATTGACTAAGTACCTACATTTTACATTGTTCCTTAAATGAAGTAAAATTAAGTTAAAGTAACTCTTAAGTAATTATTTATAAGGATCTACCACCTAAAAGCCACTTGGTTGTGTCAAATCACACTTCCTGCACACCAGATGAACAAATATTATTTCCTTTCCCTTAATATTTATCAATAAGAACCAGAAGATTATCAATAGTCACCAAAAAAAAAAATTTATTGAAAACCCACCCTGCCACTAAATATGACCTTTGAAAAGCTTCTCACAACTCTTATTTTCCAAGTTTAAATCCTAGCCCAAACAGATGGCAGAGGTACTATGGCTCTTCAGCCCCAACATCTGGGTGTGGTAAACAGTGATGAGTACCAAATCTTAAGTTCACAACACAGATAATTGTCTGTCTCCATGGTCATCATGACAACTGAGGAACTTCCATCAACATTTCCTAGACATTTACTCCTACGGCACCCTGTGAGAGGCTGAGGCACAGATCAGGGAGCGCATGCGCCAGCAGGATTGGGAAAATCACCATGCACACAGTACCGTGCTCTCATCAACACCTGTGGAGTATGGCTGAATTAATGCACAGGTGCATTAACAGTGACTGCCAGAGGAATTAAAGTATTAACTGTATAGTGCCACAGAAGGAGATGTTAAAAATTTTTAAATTAAGTTCACTGATAAAAACAAGTAACAGTATTATAAGTTATTCTGAATCATTAACCTTAGGAACACAAATTTCGTAGAAGTCAGCACACCCAGCTTCTTTTTTCTTCTTTTTTCTATTTCCCAACATTAAAATAAGTCACATTATCCAATTATACAAGAAGCATTTAAGAAAATAATTCTTTTATTTTTAAAAAAAAAACCATATAAAATCATTTTCGCCTGCGTAAGCATGTGAAGTCTGGGCTTCAAGACACACCCGTGTCACCGAAGAGCTGCACCTGACAATGTAACAGAAATACTGGGGGCAGCAGTTGTCAGCAGGTTTTGCAGAAAGGTTTGCCCAGACAGCAACTGATAACCTATAAATCCAGGCAAGATCTAACACAACCAGCGTGACTGACCATTCTTTGTCAAACACAGCCACAGAAAATATCTCTTTTCTTTCAGTTTTAGAGCAGACCCATCAGAGTGAGGTCATGATGATCCAAGATTTACACCCCAACATGCTTTTCCTGAAAATGTTGAAAAAATGGCAATGAAAATAAAGGAATTACGCCATTAAATGGAGTTCGCAATCCAAAATGTAGGAAAACATAAATAATCCAAAGTAAAATGTAAAATTTGCAAACTTTTTACTAAACTTTAGAAGTAAAACTTACAGCATTCATAGTGTCCTGTAAGCTTTGAGAACAAGGTATCACTTTGTTTCCCAAAGGACAGAGGACACATAGTTACATACCTGAAGTTTCCCAGAATTCACCAGAATGAAGTTTTACACAGCAAAGCAGCCACGGGAAAAATTATGTTGGGCTCTCACAGACCATTTTTGTCAGTAATGTGTCAGTTTAAACAAAGCCACATCGAGAATTGTTTTGGAAAGTGCATTGATTTGTATCCTGAGATGAAAAAACGTGGAATTCAGAACATACTACGAACTGAAAACGACAAGTTTGTATCACCTCCATTCTGGATAAAAAATGCCAGTTGAGCACTGACTGAACCTCCTCACAAGATTGTGATAAACATAAGCATCAGTAACACAAAGCAATCAGGGTTTGTGTGCTGCAGCCAACCAAAAGGTTTCCAACCCAACTTCATAACGGTAAGCTGATCTCATCCTCTCCAAGAATCACTTTCAGCACCCAGGCACTGATCCCCTTTGTCGTCACACATAAGATTCCCACAGAATGCACAGCAACAGGGGCTTTACATGAATATTCAGAAAGGTTCCCTGGTGCCTTTACTTTTGCAGCACTCCATGCAAACCCGTGTATTAGTTCATTAATTTTAAAGATATCTTGCCCAGAAAATACCAGGAATGTTTTTTTACTTATTCAAGGTAGAAATGAGAAAACAGGCTTAGAGTTGCTTTGCTTGTGTTTAAACATGAACACAACCATATTTTCCAACTTCTTTGACATGAGATTTCAACTTTGCTTTTCATAACAATGGAAGTGTCAGGAAGAAACAAACAGATTCTGAAATCCCAATATTTTTTTATAATACAGGTGATATGGTGCCAATAGAATTACAAGAGAAGTATGAGAGAACATTTAATGTGGCCCTCTCAAATAAAACTCACCTCAAGCTTCTGAGCACCTGAAGTATTTTTCAAGATCACACTGCAAATTCATAAACTTAACCATAATAAAAGCCCAAATAATCTGAAGTTTGATGCAGAGTCTTTCACAGATTACTCCCATAACATTCTCACGTAACAAAGGGAAATTATGTAGTTAGTCGTGACAATGGACTTCTTAAAAATGCAAATTTAGCTGCAGTGTCAGTGTACTTTATTAGCTGCGGTTCAGATGAATGAGCTACAAAGTCTGCTTGCTCACTCACTGTATGCGTCCCTTCTGAGACTGGGAAAAAGAACAATCCAATTAGAAATAATCCTGCCAAGAACAAATATCAAAGAAGAAAATCTAGAAAAAAAACCTGATTTTTTTTCCGTACTTGCCTGATGAGTCCATTAACACTACGATGTGGACTGTGGTCTTATCTCAAGCAAATATGTATTAGGCCATTTCACAACTATTTGGTTATCACATCTTTTAAAAATATTGTGATATTTTCTAAACATAATGGGACCTGCACAAAACCTGCTGATTGTTATAAAACCCAAACAGGACACAGTGTCAATGCACAGAATATATTTAACACTAAGTAAACTGAGCTGCAGAGAAGAAACAAGCTTTGCTTTTTGTGATGTTGTTGCCTAAACTCTAACTCTTGTAATGGGAAATAAAATGCTTTTTATGAGGTTCTAGTCCCTCCAGTTATCTGGTAATAATGACTTAATAGCAAAGTTTGAAAGTAAACCCAATTTTTAAGCGAGCCAGAATCCCGGGTCTTTGGAGATTATCGCTGGAGATCAAAGTCAGTAACAAATATCCAGAGCTGAGCAGAGAATGTCAGGGTTGTTTTCTTAGTTCATAGAAGCTTCTGAGTTTTATATGGTCTCCCTGCTAATTAAGATTCAATATACCAGTTAGATGTGATCTTTGGTGACTTCTACACCCGAATAATATTTTCTGACATTTAAGTCAAGCTAAATCTGAGTGTCTTAGTGACAGTAATGAACTGTATACTCAGAACTATATTAAAAGAAGGTTTCCCAGGTTGGGTTTCCTAAGTTTATTTTGCAAATGTGGAGGTAGCAGCAGACTGAAGTCTTTTTATTCTAATCCCATGACTTGTTACAATATTTCAAGATTAAGATAAAAATTGAGTGTATCTCTGTAAAGAAAAATGTAAAACCTTGTGAAATCTGGTTTTTATTTCCTATTGTACAATGTAGTGTTTCTGCAAGTAGTACCAGAAAAAAAAAAATTGCCTTTTTTAAGACTGAAAGGTCTGGGAATTTTGAGACAGAAATTCAGTCCAGCAAAAATTGCCTATCAAGGCAAAGCCCTTGTTTCATAGTATTTTCTATTATTATCATAAAAAACCCCATAACATCAGGTTCTCTCTTTTATCCTTTACAATTCAATGTATTAGTCAGAAATAACTCAGAGAAAGAGGTGTGTGAAAGATTCTCAGATTCTGAAAAGGAGACCACTGCTTTTAAACTCTTATTTTAGACTGCTACTATAAAACAACTGAAAAAGTCATAGGTAGGAGAATGTGAAAATTAAAAAGAAGCCATAATAACTCTCACATCACAGTATAAATTTTCCCAGCAAAAATATAAGCCATTAAATTGCAAACTCAGGAATAACAACTTACTCAGCAAAACTGTAGGGCTCCCTGCCAGCTCTTGAGTCATCACGGAGTGTTGGTGCCACATGTTTCTCACAGCAGCTGAATTCTCATCAAACTCTGCAGCATAGCAGGCAGGAAACAATCACAATCAAAGGAAAAAGCCAAGTATGTGCAGACAGTGATATGGAAATCAGACTGGTCTAACTATGACCACAACTGGTCATTAATGGGTCAAACCAGTAGAAGGAGAACTAATCAAAAAAATGGGAACATGGCATTTCCTGAGATGCCTAATTTTTTGTGTTGGCAAGGCTCAAATTCTGACTATTTTATTCCTAAGCAAGATCACTCAAATCAGAAAAATTAAGCGCATGCTAAAGAAAAGTAGATTGTTAAGTGCCACCTATAGAACAGATTTATCACACTTCAGCAGATACAGAAGATGTCCTTGACAGCTTGCATGATTCATAAAGATTAGATTTTTGTATTGATGGTCTCCTAAAAGAGAAAAAAATACAACATTCCAAATTAATATTTGACATGTTTTTTAAAAAAATGCATATTGTAACATTTTAAAAGTTTTTAACTTGTGAGAGGGAGAGACTCACTAAAATATAAAAAAGGATTGCATCTAGATTTTCAATTTAAGAATAGATGCTCCTGGCCTGTAACTGAAGTAAGTGAGATATAATTTCCCACAGAGAGAATAGGTCCCTCTCCCAATTACATGTTTTCATCCTTGCACTGTTTCTGCCACTCACTTGACTTTTAGTGAGTTCATTCAACTCTCCAAATAAGCTGAAAAATACTGAGGTTTGAGGGGTGTGGGAGGGGCTGGGTGTTGGTTGTGGTTGGTTGGTTGGTTGCTTGGTTGGTTGGTTGGTTGGTTGGTTGGTTGGGGTTTTTAGTGGTGGGGGTTATTTTGGAGGGCTGTAGTTTTCTGCTCATTTAGTCAGATTTAGCTGAATCAGCTCACGGTAAGTGTCAGATGAGTCCCTGAGCCAAGGGAAGAAGATGAAGGAAGGAATATGCTGATGACAAACAAGCAGAAAAAAGAAGTAAGAAGTGACGTTGTTCTTTTGGAGGTTGCGAGCTCCTACTCTGGCTCAGACATACTGCAAGACTTAATAACAAAGATGAACATCTATTAACCTGTGCAGGAAAACATCTGAGGATCTTCTTTGTTTCTTACAATTTGTTATAAGCCCCAATTCAATCTCTTCTTCCTATGGTCCCTAAGGACATTGCATGTTACATTTGATTTGTCCTGAAATATAACTGTTTTCTGGAATTTTAAATTAAAGTAACAATAAACCTCTCTACTATTATCATGAAGAAGGTCCCTATCCTGAGGAAACTTCTCAAAACAAATTCTTACCAGCTTCCTGTGGCTTCCATCCTGTTCCTGAGTACAAATTAAAGATACTTCACAGAAATTTGGATCTCATATCAATCACTCACTGCAGAGATTGAAATTTTGATTAGCAAGATCTAAAATCACTTTTTTTTCCTTCTCTAAAAGCAGGGATCATATCTTTAATCAATACGAGTGAAGTTCCTCTTCATAAACCAATATAAATTTTAGTTAAGACAGCAATGTGATCATGACACTATCACCTCTGCTCACAGAGGGAACATAAAGGAGGAAGATAAATACAAAAGGCAGAATTGAGGATTAAGGCCCAAAGTTCAGATCTAGGCACTACCTCCAAACTATCGCAAAACTGGTTTTAATAAATTTCAGAGATACGTCAGGCACAAAGCAAGTATTTCCCTTTGGACTCTGTGCTCAGTGCATCTCAGAGCTGCTCTAGAAGTAAAACTTTACCTAATGAGTTGTCATGGTTTAACCCCAGCTGGCAACTAAGCACCATGGAGCTGCTCACACTTCCCCACCAGTGGGGAATCAAACAACTGACTGCTCTGATTCCGATCTAAAATTGAATTTAAAAAGAAGTCTAGCTAATTAGGAATCTCTACAGAGTGCCATAGTCAAATGAAAAGGGATCTGTATCAGAAATTATTTTGAAAAAGTTACTTGCACCTAGATCCATAGTTCCATTATTTCTTGTATCTGCACTAACCAGAGGCTAGCCTGAAAAAAAGCTGGATTTACGATAAAATAGTGGCCATGCCTATATCAGGAATCAAACTGATTTTTTCTTTAATTGGGTTTTATAAAATATCAGCACAACGGTGAGAAACCCTAAGTCAGTCATAGAAGGAAAAAAATAGAACTTTTCTCTGTTATCCTACAGTCCTAGTCTTCTAAATTACTTCAAAATCTTCTCTGACATCTAGTTTGTTCAAGACAAAATTTTGCTCTTTCCTTCCCTCCATCTTTCTCATTCTATGATCCATCAGATCTACATAATTTCTCAAGCAGTTATGGATTTTGCAGCTCAGCCTCTACAAATAACAAATAACTGAAATACTTTACTTTCAAAGGCACATAAAGAGCTGAAGTTAGAAGCCTTTGGCAAATTTAGTTGGTTTTGGTTAATGAAAATTTATAGCTTTCACCGTGAAACATTTTCTCTACAATCAGACATAAAAGTAACCTTAACTGGAAGCACTCCAATTCAACAGCAGCACTTTACAATAATTTTTTTAAAACAGTAGCATTAAATATATATCTACTTACCCAAACCACATTAGCTCTGGTTGTGCCAGGCATGATACATGGATTTAGTAATATAATGAGAAGTCCCCATTCCAAACAGCCTGCAGCCAACACAGACAAAATTAAGCAAGATAGTGACCATTTTGTAGAAAGAAAACTAAGGCAAAACTTGGAATCATAAACAATATAAGTGTCAGAACATAAATAAACTACCCCAGATCTGAGCATAGAACAAATATCTGAGTTTCCCTGCAGTGTCTCAGCCATAAGACTCCTCCTTATGAGAAAAAAAGCACTATCACTTAATAGTAAACTATGAAGTTTTTTAATCAAGCAGTTTTTCTCTTATATATTAACATAACATTTTCTCCAAAAGTCAAAGCCAACTATTTTTCTGACACCATGCAACTCCTCAATGACTTTTCAATTTGCAACTAAAATACAACCAATGTAACTGCTTTTAAATCCCATTTACTCATCTTCTTCCACAGCATCTCCAGATTTTCTCCTTTACCTGAAAGTGGTGGTGGATTTTTAAGAAACAAAACACCAATAGTAACACTGAGGTCCTGGGAGGGGATTCCTGACTGGCAAGAACCATCATAATTGGAACTTTTGGGGATGCACCTGAAATGTCAGCCTGTTGTGAGAATTCCAACACAGTGGCTATCCACCAATATAACATAGTGAAAGAAAAGATCTTTTCCTTCCGCGTTTACAGACTGCATATGACAACTCTGACACAGTTAAAGACCAAAGCAGGGCCTCAGTATTATGTGACAGTGCCTTGGGTGGCCTCATGCCCTCAACCATTATAAAGCACTGACTCAGGGGAGATCAATACCAACATATCCCGGCAGTATGGATACTGTACGGGGAGCTCATGAATTCTGACAAGATCACAGCCTGAAGTGATAACTGGAAGAGAATGACAGAATTTTTTTATTGTTCTTATTGTACTTAAAAAACAAACATATTTGGTTTATGTTTACTGGAAAAACAACAAAACTCTCCAACTTAAGCCTTTATTATTACATTTGAGCTTCACATTTTTCCTTCCTCGCTTCAGTCAATAGAGCCATTTTCAAATGAGGGTTTGGGGGGTATTTTTTTGCTTTTTAAAAGAGGTCCTGAAAATTTTGCTACAGTTTTGCTTACAGCTAATACTAACACTATTTCTATTTCTAATACTAATACTAAAACAATTTCCAACAGCAGTCAAGGCAATGTGTAAAATCTCCTGAAATTATTAGACCAAAGAGGAAAAGGAAAGATGGCAAGACACTGTATCTTAACAGTGGGATGCCAATTACCACTCTCTGTTAACAAAACACAGCCATCTACCAGAGGTGTCCTTGCCTCCCCACTTGCACAAAGTGGCAATTCAATTAGAGGTCTCTTTCTTTCACACTGCTAGAAACTTTAAGCAAGTTTCACCTAAAAAGATTAACGATCTCCACTTTATTTCATTGAAGCCATCATTACATTTCTTTATTGCCACCCAAGTTATTATAAATTATGGCTCTCTCATGATTCTGTAACTTTCATCTTTGTGTGCTTTTAAGGTTCACCTCTAAGAAGGAGGTCTGCTGTAGAAAAAGGAATTCTCTTGATTATGTGAGATAGTTTAAAGAGATCTGCATTACATCAGGTGAGGTGTCAACAGAAATTTGCCATGGTATGCACTTCTAACAATGCCACCTGTAGCACGCTAAATGCATTTGGCATTATTAGACCCTTCTATCTTTTTTTCCTAGCTGAAAATTTTCTCATGGTTCCTTTGTTGCGCTGTTTCTCGGTATTAGAGGATGGAAGTTACATCTGCCTATATGACAATTTCAGCAGCATTCAAGGTTAATGTGTAAGTCAGGAACAGTATAAACTGAGGATCTAAACAGAAAAAAAATTGGAAGAATAATAATTTGGAGGCTTCTGGAGAAGTTCTGCTGTTGGGCACATGAGCCTTCAGTCTACACCCACATCTTGTGTTCTCTATGTTCTCTTTATCTAAAGATGGCTACTTCAGATACAACTCCTAACCATAAAGTCTCTGATCCATTTGTTACTAGAAGCTTTTGGGATTTGCCAAAGCAATGATTCCTCTTTCTATTTCTGGTCCTTTTATTCTCTCTATGCTGGTATGATGCCAGGAGTCCCTATGATTGAGAAAAGATGGAAAGAAGGATATTTAAAACACTCCAGTAGTAACTCTGTCATCCGTTTTGCTAATCTGCCATGCGGAGTCTCTGTGAAGAACTCAGGGCAGGCAGAAAACTGGGGGTTGAACAGGACATCCATAAAGGAAGTGATTCTTCCAACATACAGTTTGGAAAATATGAGTTCTTTCAGTGCATTAAATCAGCAGAAAACTATTCACTTTTGTTGTAATAGTTTTCTGCTAACTCAGTGCACTGAAACGGCTCAGCAAGCCAATGGCCAAGGCAGCTGAGGAAGGGTTTGGCCAGAGGCAAGAGGTGACAAGAAGGCAGCCAGCAGTCAGACGGCCTTGGGGTGCTACAGAGCCCCAGCCTGAATTTCCTGCTGCTTTCACCTGCCACTGGCTTGCCAGGAGGCCAGATGGGGAGCAGTGCTATGCAAGGAAATGGGAACATGCAGCTGCAGGAAAAGGAGAACAGCAGCACTCCAGTGGCCCTTTAAACTAGTTTAAACCACTAGAGTGACAAGTGCCCTATGTTTTTTAGTTCTGTTTCCAAAGGTGACATGCTTACGTACAATTAATTCCCTCAGATGGATTAGTGAAGAGATTTCAAAAGGATTTCTGGTGAGAGATCACTAAGCAATCTCACTGTTAACATCTAACCTGCCCACTCAAGCTTCCATCAAGCATGGAAAGGCCTGACAAGAAATTACCCTAACCTGTAATGTGAGGGGAACTGATAACAGAGACACGCTGAAGCTGAGCTGCACACCTGCATTAACCAAAAGCTCAGGTTTCTCTTTGATTCTGTCAGTAACTAAGGTGCTTTTGTACATCTGTAAAACATTTTTTCCCTTTTTCACCCCATAAAAATTCCTATTGAATCAAAGGGTCTGGGAGTTATCCCTAAGTGTGGTATACCAAATTTAAGCTGCAGCTCTGCAAGCAAAAACACTCTGAGGAAGGAAAGGAAAGAAGAGAGAGAAGATATTGTTTCTATTTAAAACAAAGAAAAATCTAGCTAAAGATTTACTGACTTCGCTTTTGGTTTAAGCTCTCTAAATATCTTACTAATTAGTATGCAGTGTCACTCATAGAGAAATCAGAAAATGAGAAAATCAAAGGCAGCAGAAAATTCAGGAATTGCACTTCTCACACTACTTGTTGCAATCTTTTCTAACTCTTTGTTTCCTACACCTTACAGAGGGTAATCAGTCATAACACCTCAATTCTTTGTGGAGAAACCTGAGCCAGTTTGTGCCACATTGTGCCCTCAAGTGCATGACTGCAGTGTCACCAGAACTGCATGCAGGCACCTAAATGTTCTTTAGTTTATGGATAACGGATTAATTTTTTAATGAACTTCCAATATTTGCTTTTGAAACATATGATTAAAATTACTAACAGTGTTTTCGTATAGTAGAAAGGTGTTTTCCTAAACTTGCCTAGGGAGTATATAATGTATTTCATTGGCTGATATAATAACTAACAGCATTTTCTTCTGCAATTTGCATAATTTTTGTTACACTAATAGAACGATATGAGCCCATTTCTTCAGCTAATTATGTCACATATAAGTATTCTCATGCATGTTAGTTGAAAACTGCATTAAGAAGCAAAAATATCAGCACATTTCAAAGACACTGCGTTCATATCTTACTAGGATTCAGCCTGTAATCACATTTATAATTCCTTTGACCCTATGCCCCTCAGCCGAGTCAATGTGCAGCACTTTTATAAAACCTTCAAAACTGTACTTGATATAAAACTGTCTGCATGCAATAGTAGGAAGAATTTTTAAAAAAAACAACAAACAAGCCAGTAAGAACTAAAGAGGAAAGAAAAAAAAACCAAAACAACAAAACAGATAAGCCACGAAAATGTAACCCAAAACCATAGAGGTCATGAAGTCTAGAAATTAAACATCAAACAGATGTGCTCTGATTTCTAATTTAGTCTGTAGACTGGACCAAATGATACCATTTATCCAAACCTTCCTACTCATAAAGTCCTTGGAACATTGTGTAACAACTTCTAACAGAAAAAATCCTTTGTAAAATACTACTAATTTCCTAATCTAACATGAAACTCTAGAACTGGTAAGTGACCCTGATACAGGAGCAGGTAGGATTCCATTATTGCGTTAGAGAGCATTCCTGGACACTCATTCAACAGTCACAAATTGAAGCTCCCTTAAAAGGGGCCAAGCAACTCCTTCCTTTCCCCCGAGAGGTCTCTATTAGCACAGCCTCTGTCACAGAGCCGCTCCAGGGGTCGCTCAGATGAGCATCTCAGCTTGTTTCTTCTCTTTTTCTTGGGAGCTGTCTGGTGTTTTCTCAGGTGGCTGCACAACCTGGTGTTTGCTGCGCGTTAGAGGCTGCTCTGCGAATAAAGTGGTGCCATAGTGTCACCTACCGGGAAGTTCTGCCTCTGCCTCTTTTTGCAGGGCCAACAAATGTTAAATAACTAAAGGGAAATCGGTGTGTTTGTTTTTTACCTTTTTTCTGATACTTTACATTCTAGTCCACTATACTCCTACTAAAAGATTTTTTTTTTCTAAAAACCAGGCAATAGTTCAGAGCAGAACAATAAATATACTGGACTTTTCTTCAAACTGTTATTCAATATAGAGCTGGTGGGTATTTGGTCTTCACTGGCTGATTTAAACTTATACTGAGTGAGTTGCTATTCTTTTGATTCCATGCCAACATCTTAATGCAAGTTTCTCTTCCATATTTTAGTGGCTTTTCCTTTATTTACTACAATGACACACATTTCCAGCTATAAATATTTCCATGTCCTCTTAGGGACTCTAATGATTTTAGAAAGGAGTTTCAAACGGATAATTCTGTCAGTACCAATGAGTTTTTGCAAGGATGGCACTAGCTGGTGCAGTGGGATTAGGGAGCACAAAGTTGTGGTTTTAAAATTTAAAAACCAATTATTTGACTCAATACAGGTGCAATGACACAACTGGAATTTTTGGTTTTCTTTAAATCATTTTTTGATTAGAAGTGATAGGAAAGTATCTTAACTAATTAGCTGCACTAGAGGTCGAACGACTGCTAAAACTGTTGTCTCCAATTACTTAATCACTGTTATAATGGAGGAATTCATTCATGGCTGTGGAAATTGTTGAGGGCTTGGGGTTTTTTTTGATGATGTCCTAAAGAAAATGTGTTATCATTTCTCAATACCGTTTTTCCTCAAGTAGCACTCACTTACCCCAGTACCCACAGGAAAGAATGTTTCAGTGGTTTGAGGAATGGGGAGGGAGAGAAGAGTACAAGGAACCTCTTATTGCTCTTTGACACCGCTGCAGTCACTGGGAGGTGGCTCTGGATGGCTGCACTGTGTCCCTGCACGGCTTCTTGCCTCCTGCTTGCACAAAGTGGTGGCTCAGGACTTGTGGATGCAGCTCTACCCAGCAACCACTGAATCCTTCTCAACAAATACTGTGATTTGTATTGCTCTGTAAAACTTCTATAATATGCTGTCAAACACATAACACACCAGGGTTTGGGGGTTTTTATGTTATTCGCAACTATAGCTACACTCAGTATTTATTCCTACCAGCCTTTTAAAGGTCAAAAACTCAACTAGATCATTTGTAATATAATCTGTTTTGCTGACCAAGAAAGTTATGGGAATGCAAAGTATAGGTAACAGCTAATCACAAAAGTTTACCCTGTAGCACACAGTGGCATTTTGCTGCTTTTAAATATTTATAGTGTGTGATTAACTCAAAATGTTAAACAGCAAAAAAAAGTTTCTTAAAACATTATCCCCAAAAAAACAATGAATCTGAGATAAAGAGGAATTAGCCAAAGCAACTGTCTTGCTAAGTATCATTGAAAAAGAATTGAGTTTCTCCTATTCTAAAATTAATTATCTTCCATTCTGCTAGCCAGACTTTTGTATTAAATGTACAATTTCCTGATTAAAATATGAATTCTTCCAGAATAATCTTTTTCTATACTTTGAATTCACTATTTTTTAAATATTTCAAAAGTGAATTTTTATCCTGTCACATATGAACACAGAGAAGGGGGGGACAGTAAAACCAAACAAGGCTGTGCAAGAACTGCATGATAAAAGAACTGAACTTTACTTATCTCAGCTTCATAATGGTATTTTTTCTTTAGAAACACCTTGATTTCTAGGGTTAGGAAAAGTAAAAAGTAGTAAGTGGGTCACTTAGTCCCCTGACTAACTTTTCAATAAGCCTTAACTATTTTAAGTATTTTTGTGATTACACAGAACTGACATTTATGGCAGACCTAAACTAGCCACAAAACAGGCTTTCAAAAGAAAACATTGTTCATCTTCACATGAGTAGCAAGAGCTGGACCAGTGGTCTGCAAAAAGAAAACAGTGATGAAATATCATCATCTGCAGAAGACAAAAATAAGCTCAATCTCAAAGCTAAAAGTAAGTACTGTTATTCATGCATTATGCCCCTCCTTGATAAACCAGTGAACCGAAACCCAAGTTACATCACTTATGTTTTTCAGTTTTTTCATTTTTTATTTAATGTGCTTAAAGCTATAGTCTATATTAACGTCACCCTCCCTGGCTGCCCCAAATGACTCCTTAGGAAATTTTACTCTGTAAATAAAACAAATTTCTTTAACTTAGGGCTCCCTTACAATGTCGCAAGACTCCTTGCTTGCTTTAAAATAAAAAGCGTGAGGACAGAGGGCATTTAAAGCAATCAGTGGCTGATTAAGTAATTTTGACGAAATAGTAGTAAGTGAAGCACAATTAAATCATGTGTAGCAAAAGTTTTAGCACATTTATTTTGCACAGTATAAAATTTCCTTATCAGACATTTGAAATAAAATGATGAAATGTTTCTTTAACAGTAACATAAGAAAAGATGATCACAGACTATGTGATAGCTTAACTTCATATTTTTACAAAATAGCTCATTGTGAGGCTGTAAAGAGGAGTCTGAGGCATTGTTATCTTAAGGGAGCAACATAATGAGGTAAAGAGGAGCCTTGGTTAGCTCTTATTTTCTCAGTCACAAAACTTTTATGCCCTGTTCTTCAAATGCATTGGAAAAAAAACATTATTTTAATGCTTAGAATTCTGCTTCTAGCCAAGACTACCTTCTCCACCCTGACTCTAATATTGGGCAGTTAATGAAAGGCAGAAAATCACTATCAAGTCTTACTCCTGTCAAGAGGTATATTCATATATTCAACTACAAGATAGCAACCTACAGAGCTGAGCTGTTTCCTTACAAACAGTCCAATGCTGCTGCAGTCCACAAGATGGAGCAGAACTTATCTCTAGCAGCCTTTAGCAAAAGCAGCTTAAAGCCTATACTTAGCTCATCTGAATCATGGGTGAATAAGAGGCTGCTGATCTCTGAATTCTCAGAAAAAATATAAGAGCTTCCGTGTGCTTTGTGTAACACAAGTTGTTAAATTTTCAGTGTCTAAGAAGCCAAGAAGACACAATCAGTCATAAAGTAGCTTATATTACGAAAAAAAATAAGATATAGACTGAAGATTTATATTGCTGCAAGACTGAGGAAATTGACCTTCAACTCTCCTACTCTCTCCTCAACCTCCTATTTCTTAACAACAACAAAAAAAACAAAACCCAAAAGACTTTCCTCTATGTAGCACAAAAAGCTCATACGCAGCATCTACTACCTCGTGACTAAACGAGTGACATATCTCAAGCACATGCAGCTGCTGGATGGAAAAACAGTTAACAAGCCATACATCAGTAGGCTACATCAATCTTGGAGGCGCACAGCAAGATCAGATTTTCATACGGGGGTAATTTCAGTTCCCCTGCATGACAGGTCTTTCTACCAAAGCCAGCCCATGTACATTAATGAAGTGGCTTTACTGAGTGGTTGTGTTTTCATGTCAGTGAGGAGGACTGCACAGCACTGCACCTGTCACACCAGTCCGCTTTCAGTTACAACGACTTGAATCACAGGCAGAGTAACAGAGATCTCTTGAAGCTGTCACAACTTAACCGTGTAAACTTGAGATGTCAAAACACATAAATTTCTTCATTGAAAATTATGTCTGGGGACACAGGTAGCAGTAAAAAAAATGTACTTTTTCTTACTTTCTTAACTTGTTCAAAGGCAAACTCTTTCTTCATCTTTCACGCCCTTTAACTCTGAACACCAAGCGAAGTGCTCAGTCCTGGCTGGGCCTGTCTTGCAGCCCTGCCTCTGTGTGCAGGTGCTTCACGCTGCCTCTGGGACCTGCCCGGGCTCCGGGACCTGCCCTGGTTCTCGGGACGTGCCCGCGTCCCCGGTTCCTTCCCGGGCTCCCGGTTCCTGCCCGAACCCCCGGGCCCCCCAGCTCCCACCCCTCACCCGGCGCAGGGGCGGCTCCCTCGCCCCGGGCCGCGCTCATGTGACCCGTCCAAGATGGCTGCCGCAGAGCGCCGCGCCGCGCCCGCCGCGGGAAGCGAGGAAGACTTTGAGATTATTGACAAAAAACAGCTCCCTGACGCGGCCGAGCTGAGGAACGAGGAGAAGGCGAAACCGGAGGAAGCGAGGTGGTCCGCTCCGATCTTGTCTCTGGCCAGGAAGGCCTCGGAAAACTTGGCGCTGAGCTATGGCAGCGCCCTGAAGTCCGCATCCCTGGTGGGACTGGTGTCCAAGCCCGGCAGCAGTGACAGCCCGGCAAAGACAAGTACGGCTCCGCTTCTTTAGTAAACTCGCTTTTGTGGTGCGCAAATGAGTTCGCTCCCGTAAGTGCTGCTGGGTCGTGTCAGTGGTGCATGGGTGTTACTTTGAATTTCGTATTTTAAGATGCTGCAGTTTTGTATTGAAGTAAAATTAAACAAGCGACACAGATGTAGAACTTAAAATATGCGTTATAACCAGAAGAAACCTAAACTCGTATATTTGGAGAAATTTACTTTTGTTTTATTTGCTGCCTTTTCTCCTTCTCCTTAAAGCTCCCGTCACCAGCAGCCTGGCTGCACTGAGGGATCTCTTAAAATTCCACATCCTCCCTCGCGTGCTGCTGGTTCCGGGAAGGAATTCGCTGTGCCTTTCATGTCAGAGGCTAGACAAGCAAACTAAGAAACAGATTTGTTACGAGTTACTTTTTAACTACACTAAAAATGCCTTCAGTTTAACGACAACTTGCTTTGTTCAACATTGGCATTTGTGGATCTAGCAGCCCTACAGATTTGTGGAACAGGTCTCTTAGAACTGAATTAAAAGGGCTTTAGGTGAATCATATGGAAAATAAATCTCAATAATATTCATAACGTGGGAAAAAAACCAAAACCATTCAAATGCAGCAGAAACTGGGCGTGGAGCCTTGTACTCCAGAGTCTCAGACTGGTGCTTAATTGTTCTGGAGCACTGGAGCTCAGCTTTGCTCTGCTTGGTGCTGACCTTTTTGTTTTTAATCGTACTGAGTATTCAAAGGGAAGTTCTGTGGGGCTAAGTGGGAACAGCGTAGGGAAACGTTACTGCTGATGGACTTCTTAATTTTTTGTGAAAATTCCTCAGTGTTGCATAGTCAGAGTTGAAGATTAATTGTCCTGAAAAAATAGACTCTTTTATTTTCCTGCATCTCAAAGTCTCACACCAAACTTCTCACAGGTTTGTTTCCTGAGTGCCCATCTTTTGCACCAGGGATCCAACCTGACAAAGTGCAGAATATCCCATTTTCTTTGTTTGCATTTGGAATAATGCTGTGAATAGATGTAATTCAAAACAACATACAGCATTTGGCGAGGGGCAGGGAATAAAATATTCTCTTACCTGAAATGAAGCTCCCACACTTAAAGGAACTTTTACCATAATCTTTCAGCTTCTTCCTTGTAAAGTAAGGGAACACACCACGACCTCTCCAAATTGTTCAAAGGATTTGGATAATATGTGGATGAGTTTTATGGAAAATTCTGTACGAAAAATCTGTTAATAACTTGTATATGAAATGTGAACAGGCACTAAGGCACCTGGTCTACCTGTTCAATATTATTTACCTTTGACCAAGCACTATAAATATCATTTAAAGCAGATATTTTTAAGAATTAAGCCAGGGCCTGCAAGACCACATGTGGAAAACTTGGAGCTTGTTCCCTGCTGAAACCTTTTTACAGAGATTTTATAACCTCTACCTGCTACTTCAGATCTGTTGATCACATGTTCTAAACACATAAACCCCATCCTAAAAGCAGTGTCTGCCACTGAGGAAATTGTGTCCTGCCTTGCAGAGAGGACAGAAGCTTCAAATCTAAAGAAAACGAATCAAGAAAGACTTGCAGTCCCAAAGACCAAGGGATGGAGAACTGTGAGCTTTCCTTTGTGCTTCAGTGTTTTCTGACTTCAAAGTGTGCTGAATAATTACAGTAAACAAGGCATGTGGTTTCAAAAAGATGTTGAAACAAATCTCTTGAGTCGAATAAGATACAAAACTGTGTGACTGCATTCTTAAAGATTGCAGCATCACATCTATGATCTTTTGCACTTGGGTAACCTGATTCCTAATCTTTGATGCTTTGTTTTGGTAGTGTGTCTAATACCTGTTTATTTTGCATGTACCAACCTGCACAGTTTGGCAAAAAAAGCACTAGACTGTGTAAATTTGCAACAGTCTAAAAAATATTGTTCGAGTAATTATTTAACTTAATGCAAACCAATATTAAGACACTTCTTAGTTTAAAATTGTGTTCATGAAGAGCATTTCATTCATGGTATTTTATTTTTTTAAGTCTTGTGGGTAATATGTGTATCTTCAGCAAGGCGTAGAGGCAAAGTATTCCTGATAAGTAAAAATTCCAATTGAAAAAAGCATCTAAATGATTAGGATTGCTTTGAAACACCTCAAAAAGCCCACTGATTTTCTGTTTCTGCAGCTTTTTTTCTGTTCCTAATGTGTAACCTGACAATATTGAGATCAAAATTCTAAATATTACGGTGCTTTTAATCCTCAGCCTCATGTCAACACATTATATACAGGCATCCATTGGCTATAGACAATACACAGTATACTCCTTCTATATATATGTATATATATGGTATACTGTATATTGATTATATACTATTTTATATAGTGTATCTAGTATATATACAATGAACTATACAGTTGCCTGCAGAGATGACAGCATTTTGTGTGTATTGTGGTTATTAAGGTCAGTTAGATTACAATGACTCTGTTTTCCCTCTTCCGACACAAGGAGGAGTTTTGCTCATTTATAACCTTAAATTAACATTGTATGCACAAAAAGGAAGGTAAAATTAACGCCGAAGAGACTTTTGCACGATCTTAAACACATTGTTAACCATCCTGAGTGTGACTGACACTGGGCTGGGGCTTCTGCCACTGCTGTTTCTGCAGAGTGTCGCCGTGTGTGACCCACAGGTGACAGCAGGACTGTCCTACTGAAACAGGAGTGGATTAAAATGTGCTTTTGGTGGCCACTGGGCTGTGGTTGGCAGCTCCTGTCAGAGCCTGTAGGTGCCTTAAGGAGCAAGGGGGCTGGTCCTGGTCCTGGTTCTTTCACTTGGTCTGCAAGAGGCCAGTCCATGCACAGAGTGGAGGGATTTGATTTATTTACAGTTTTGCACAGAAAAGGGGCTGGGTGGCAAATCCACAAAGCCATCACAACTATCAAAATTTTTCACTGTTTTAGCAAACAAAGGTATTAATGTTCATTGGCTACAAATTCCCTAGTTCTCTTATTAATTACTACTCTATCTTCTATTGGTCAATGACATCTTCATTTCTCATGCTCATTAGTCTGCATGCTCAGTCTGTGTGTTCTCTTGGGTCGGTGGTCACAATCTGCCCCTGCCAGAATTACCTTCTACCCAGTCAGACCTGATTGAGCACAGTTGCTGAGTTGGCTTTATGAGTTTCTTCCTTATCCTGGGGATTCTGCCAAATGTCATAAAATCATAGAATATGCTGTGTTGGAAGGGACCCACCAGGATCATTGAGTCCAAGTCCTAGCCCTGTACAAGACCATGCTCAAGAGTCACACCATGTGTCTGAAAGTGTTGTACAAACGTTCCTTGAGCTCTGCCAGGCTTGGTGCTGTTACCACTTCCATGAGGAGCCCATTCCAGTGTCCAGCCACCCTCTGGGTGAAGAACCTTCTCCTGATCGTGGCCTAAACCTCCCCTGACTCAGCTTCAGGCCGTCCCTGCGGCGCATAAATTCTGCATCCTTTGAGTCCACTATCGGTCCTACATCCTTTTGTTAACCTCCCAGTCTGAGGTCACTGAAGCATGTCCAGCCCTAAACCTTAACAAGGCAATTCCACCGACAAGCGATTCGCCTTTGTAACACTTGGGCGTCACTTACAGCTTGCTCGTTAGCTGATGTTTCACGGGTTAAATCACCCTTCTTGTGGCTTAGGCTTGAAACTGCACAAAGATCGAAGATCATCCTTCCTTAGGTAAATCTGTACATGTTCCACATTTTGCAGCACGCCCCGGCCGGGACGAGCCCGCCCCGCGCCCCTCGCACTGCTCTAAGATGGCGGCCGGCCCGCCCCCGCCCCCTCCGCGCGCGCTGTCGCCGTGGTAACGCGGCGGGCCGGGGTCCCTCAGCCCCGCGGGTCCCCCCGCCCGGCCCCGCCGCTCAGGTAGGGACCCCGCGGGCCGGGGGCTGGGGCCGCGTTCCCCCCGGGGGCCGGGCGCGGCGCTGAGGGGGGGTTTACCCAGCTCGCCCCCGCCGGCAGGATGGAGGCCCAGCGGGGGCACCGCGGCGAGGGGTCTCTAAAAGCTCCGCAGCGTCTCCGTGCAGATTCTCCCCAGGTACTCGGCACTGGGGAGGCAACCTCGAGTGCTGCGACCAGTTCGGGGCCCCTCAATTCAGGAAGGGCATTGAGGGGCTGGAGCGGGCCCAGAGAAGGACAGCAGAGCTGGGGAAGGTTGTGGAGCACAAGTCTTATAAGGAGCGGCTGAGGGAGTGGGGGGTGTTTAGTCTGGAGAAAAGGAGGCTCAGGCTGGCCTTATCACTCTCTACAAGTCCCTGGCAGGAGGGTGTAGCCGGGTGGGGGTCGGTCTCTTCTCCCAGGCAACCAGCGATAAAGTGAGAGGATATAATCTTAAAATGCACCAGGGGAGATTTAGGTTGGATATTAGGAAGTATTTCTTCACAGAAGGGGTGATTATACATTGGAATGGACAGCCCAGGGAGGTGGTGGAGTCACTGTCCCCGGAGCTGTTTAAAGAAAAGCTGGATCTGGTACTCAGTGCCCTGGCCTAGTTTAATCATACATTGGACTCGATGATCTGAGAGGTCGTTTCCAAACTAATTGATTCTGTGATTGTAAAGCAGCTTTCCTTTCCCCACCTGTGTGCCCCCAGGTACGCGGTGTCACACCATGGAGGAGCGTGCCAACCTCATGAACATGATGAAGCTCAGCATCAAAATCCTCATCCAGTCAGCCCTGAGCCTGGGCCGGACCCTGGACTCCGACTTCCCACCACTGCAGCAGTTCTTCGTGGTGCTGGAGCACTGCCTCAAGCACGGGCTCAAAGGTGGGCACTGGCTGCCAGGCGGAGGAGAGGCAGGTCAAGGAGTCCCAGTCATGTCCTGCTGTGGCTCCAGCTTGACTTCTGAATGGCATTATTAGTTCTATAAACATACTGTGCTAGTCAGTATTACAGATATGTAGTTACCCTTGTACACCCTGTATTTTGTGCCTCCTAAAATGTCAGAGTATTTTTAATGCCCCCTTTCCACAGGTACGTTATAAGCTAGTAAGACAAAGTAAAAAAGTAAAATTTGTCTAAAATTCTGGAGATGGAAGCCTGTCGTTTTTCCTCACAAATCTCTCTGTATGCTCCCTTTAGTGAAGAAGACTTTTATTGGACAGAACAAATCGTTTTTTGGTCCTTTGGAGCTAGTGGAAAAACTTTGTCCTGAAGCATCAGATATAGCAACTAGTGTTAAAAATCTGCCAGAGTTGAAGTAAGTTAATTGTTGGGGATGATGCATTTTGCTCATACTGCTGGGAAAAGGAATTCTTTGTGTAGTCTCTTGGCTTCCTTAATGAGCTCTTGTTCCCAAAGGAAAACATAGGGTGTGTAGGAGGCATTGACTTCTCCAATAAATAAGGAGGATATCTCAAAATATTCAGAGTTTCTGACTCAAACAATGCTGTCAGATTAAAAACAACATCTGGAAACTTTTATAACCTTGCTAAAAATAAGTAAAGTCTTCACAGGTATTTTTTTCCTCTTCTTTCCCCCACTTTCATGATTTTATGTCATTTTGTGTGTGTGCTGGTAGTATTTGGTTTGAGTGATTCAGGATGATTGAAATAGACTTGGTTTTAGTGCTAGGATGTATCAATGGTTGGGTTATGGTGGTAGTTGACAATATGTATGGTTTTTCAAATGAAGAAGACTTTACAATATACTTTCCCTGAAGAATGGAATATACTTAAATGCTCTCGAGTTCTGGAGACCACAGTTCATTTTCCCAGAGATTTGTACTTGTTGTCGTTGTTATTGTTTAGTAAATAATGTCCTTCCCCTCACTTTGTAAAGTGAGGATTTTGAATTGCACAAATCCAGTTAATAAAACACCTTGGTTTTACCAGAACATCCAACTTTTCATTTTAGGACTGCCGTGGGCAGAGGGAGGGCTTGGCTTTATGTAGCACTCATGCAGAAGAAACTGGCAGATTATCTCAAAGTACTCCTGGACCATAAGCATCTGTTAAGGTACCAGCACAGCCGTGCATTCCTGAATTCCTGTATTCCTGAATCACTGACACCTCCTGTGGCTCCAGGGAGAGTCATTAATTGACCAGTTTAAGCTTGTTCTTGCAGCCTGCAGAGGAGCAAGTGGTTAATTGTTTTTGCAGTGAAGCTACAGAGGAACTTGCAGAGTATTTTCTGAGAGAGTTCTAAATCTTCTGCCTTATGCAATAAATTAGTGAGAACTCATCTGAGTTTTGTAAAGGCTGCATTATTGTTTATATGATTTCAATAATGGAAGTGCCATTATAATTGTTTGATGTGCAGTGATGCCTTATACTGTTTATTCCAGTGAATTTTATGAACCCGATGCATTGATGATGGAGGAGGAAGGAGCAGTTATTGTGGGTCTGCTGGTTGGACTGAATGTTATTGATGCAAACCTTTGCTTGAAAGGAGAAGACTTGGATTCTCAGGTGAAGATTAAAGCTTAAGTAGGATCAGTTGGTATAAGGTTCTAGTAGAATTAAGTACAACTATAAATACTTTATTGAGATGGGTCCAGATTTCTTTCTAGCATGGCCTGTGTTGAAGCTTGTGTTTCCCTTAGTGAATCAAAAGAAAGTACATAAGTAGCAGTTTATGGAAATACTGTCAAAATGAATAACTGCCAGGAAGCTGATCACACATCATATGGTTACTTTGATGTTTTTATGTCAAATGCTAGCTTGCATGTTTGCATCAGGTAAGAAGAATGTAGGTATTATTTGTCTCTCTAAATCTAAACTTCAGATTTTTATAATTTTCCAAATATACAGTAATGCCTGCTTCGAGACATAATTGCACTGTGAAGGTGTGTTAATATCTTAAATATATTTTTCAGGTTGGAGTGATTGATTTTTCCTTGTACCTTAAGGAAACACAGGACAATGATGGCAAACAGTATGTATGGTGAATTAATTATTCCAAATCATTACAGTTTTTGTAGAAAAAACCTGTCAGACAGTCTGTGGGAGGATGGGAGTGCTGGAGATCTCAAACTATTAATCATCCAAAAAGGAGAACCCAAACCAGATTTTGTTACCTAAACAAAAGTAATATCTTTCAGAGACTGAATTTGTGGTAGTTTTAACAACAATTTGGAGAGTTTGAGTCTTGAGCTAGGATGAAATTAAAAGTACACAAAATATTAGATTGTGGTTTTATTTGGTTTTAGAAGAGATGATTTGCCAGGTCACCCATTGCTAACTCACTGCTTTGTGAGGTATCACAGTTTCAGAAACCCTCTCAACTAAGTAGCTGTCTTTGAGGGAGAGATCAGTTATGGAGAAAAAAAAATGAAATTTTAAGTAAAGTATTAGATTTGAGACCGTGGTTAGCAGCACTGGATCAGGTCTTCTAAGGTCTTCTAAGAGCTGCAGCAAATGAAGGGATCTTCATATTTTATGTGCTTCTGTCACTTCAGAGCACTTCACTGTGGAGCTGCTGAGAAGCAGCCAAGCAGCTGCTTCACCTCCCTGGTGCTTCTGATCCAGGTCAGACACAAGTATTTTTATAAGGAAAGGATAAAAGATTTTAGCTCTGTTTGCAGGTCTGTGCTGAAAGCCCTAGTACAAAACAGCACTTTAGAATTAAGGAGTTTCTTCTCAATCAATAAATTCTCACTTTTACAACTAGAGATGGAGGGATCACAGCTGTCCTTGACCAGAAGCATTATGTGGAAGAACTGAACCGACATCTAAGGTGGGATTTTCATCTATTCTCATATACAAACACTTGTCCTGTTTAGCTTTTCTAGCATGGCTTTGAATGTCTCTGCTGTCAGTCTTGGAGATTTTTGCTTGATATTGAAATGCCTTTTCTGATTATTTCCCAAAAATCTTAGTTTCATTTTGTAGTTTTACTCTTCTGCAGGCACATGCAGTGCAGAAAGCAAGTGTGTGTAATAGTTTACTTTTTTGAGACTGATTAACAGAACATTTTGGAGCTATTTTTTCCAAGAGAAACTATTACAAGTGCATCTGGAAAGTCATTCCTTAGAGGAAGAGTCTCTATCTTCCCCCATAGGTTGCTCAGTGGGAGGAGCGGGCCTCTCTTACCCCCTTGAGCAGGAAAGGTGTTAAGACTGTGAAAGCTAAGCCAGAACAGGGCTGCCAGCAGAAGGGCGTGGTCCTCTCAGTGCTTAAGAGGGACAGTTGTCCTTCCTCAGGGTTTTTCCCCAGCTCACCAAAGTACTTCATTGTTAACAGTGCAAGAAGGTAAAAATACTGTTGAGGATAGGAGTGAAAGTTGAACACTGACACTTCGTTTACTGTTTTAATGCATCTCTCTTCTTTGCTGCAGTTGCACTGTTGCAGATCTCCAGAATAAAATAGACTGTTTAGAAAAGACCAATTCAAAACTCCAGGAAGAGGTTTGTATCTGGTCTGTTAAATATTTCTCACAGCTCTTTTCCATCAGAGACAAAACACTCTAAGACTGTACCTTACACCTGAAATATTTGAGTAGATACTGGTGAGATGTGAGGACTGGGAAGACTGGTATGGGTTGGCATGGGTTGCAGTGACTCCCAGTTCATACCACAGATCCAGGGTGGATATTAGCCTTTTACACTATGGTGCATTTCTTTACTCAGTTAATATTTAAAAATAATGGATGAGGGTGTGAAGCAGAAGTTGGTGAACAAATGTTGGTGAGCACATTAATTTCAGCTGACAGTGGGTACGGCTGCAGAAGGGTCAGGCAGCTCCTGGGGAGAGAAGAAGGGGAAGTGAGGAGCACAGCTGCTGCAGGGACTGAGCTACTGACCTCAGAATTGCTCCGGATGCTGCATGATTGCACAGTGATTAAATATAGATCTGTTCTCTTCATACAGCTTGCAGCAGCTACCGACCGAATTGGATCCCTTCAGGAAGAGCAGCAGCAGCTAAAACAACAGAATGAATTAATTCGTGAGCGGAGTGAAAAAAGTGTAGAGGTGGGACACCTATTTAGAGAGGATCCTTAAAATAAGTGATCTCTTTTGATCAGCTGTAGTGAGTTCTCCCAAACCCACTGCGAACTGGAATGCTCAGCACGGTTGAGCACGTTGCTATGCAGGTCACTGGGTTTGGGCGTTGTCTGCTCAGGCATTAGATTTTACTGTTCTTTACTGCACACTCAAAAATACACTTGCAGAAGGATGAACGAATTCAAAGTATTAAAAAAGTAAAAAGTATGAAGTATTAAAGTATTTTTATTATTACTGTATCTTTGACATGTCAGCTTATTAATGTTTGCCAGGTCATTGATTGTAAAACAGTAGGATTTTACTTGAAATAGCACATTGAAATACTGTGTTACACACAAGAATTAAAGGGATACTTTAAATACTTTGTGATCTTATGTAGCTGATGTTTCTCGTAGGTAACAAAAGAGGATACAAAAGTAGAATTGGATACTTACAAGCAGTCTCGCCAAGGTCTTGATGAAATGTACAGTGATGTTTGGAAGCAGTTGAAAGAAGAAAAGAAAATCAGGCTGGTAAGGAAACTTAATTCTAGAAAGTGACATGAAAGACACGGGATTCAGCCTACTGTAACATTACAAATACAAGATGACAGCTGTGCACCTTTTGCAGCTGTTCAGAATTCACTGAGCAATTGCAAGCAAGATGCTGGGCACTGGTCATTCATTAACAGTGTCTGTAAGGTCCTGGTAATTGGGGCTTTTGGAATGTTGGAAATAAAAGGTCTCTTTTTAAGAAACCACTGGCATTATTACAGCAAAGACACGGTTTGTTTATGGGTTTATCTGGGTTTTATCCCTGACGTATGGCTACGTAGCAGTAACTAGGAAATCTCTTTGTAAGGAACTAGAGAAAGAGTTGGAGCTACAAATTGGAATGAAAACAGAAATGGAAATTGCCATGAAGCTTCTGGAAAAAGATACTCATGAAAAACAAGACACTTTAGTTGCACTTCGCCAACAGTTAGAAGAAGTGAAGGCCATTAACTTGCAGATGTTTCACAAATCCCAGGTATGTACAGGGGGCTGGGGATGGTTTTGTGGGGCCAGGTTTTTTTCTCTTGCTTGGGTGGGTTGTGGTTTTACATCATTTTTTTCAGCAAAACTGTATGATAGGCATTTCTACAAGGAAGCCATGGTGTAGCAGTCCTCACACAAAATATACAGAGCTTGTTCCCATTAATGAAACCGAAGTTTAATTAGCCTCTCCATGCATGAAGTAAGAGTTCAGCAAGCCTTCCTCTCCCACACCTGGTACCAGAAATCCAGAGGGGATTTCTCTCAATTTTTATGGCCTATTTCCTGATGCCTGTTCAGGCTTTACCCAGGTCTTTGCCTCCTTCCCAGACATTTGCAGGACAACAGTCAGTGAAACGCCAGGGCTGAGGTGTGCCTTGCTTTTGAAGGCAGTATTTATTTGGGGTTTTTTTTGGCTTCCTGGTTCAGTGCCCACTGAGTGCACTTGTTACGTTCAAATCATCATTGGTATTCTTATCCTGTCAATTTAATCTGGTTTTATTTCTTCGGGCTTTTTCTGAAGAGAACATTTTTGGCTTGTAGCTGGTCTCATAGGTCAAAACTTAGTTAAGGTGGTTTGGGTTTTTTCTGAGGCTGTAACAAAACAATTGGAGCCATGTCTGCTGTGGCATTATCAGTATTTTGTTTGCACATTCCAGTCAGACCCAGGCATGGCCTTTAGCAAGCTGAACATTCTTTATCTTGCGGCAGACTTTAAACACTGTTCACTATTTCCTACAGAATGCAGAGTGTTCATTACAACAGAAAACAGAAGCAATATCCTCTTTTGAAGGAAAAACAAATGAGATGATGTCCTCTATGAAACAGATGGAAGAGAGGTAATAATTGCAAGGTCAGAAAGTTAACAGTGAAGTCAGTAGAAAGTTTCCAAAATAAACCTTTACAGAATGACCTTCCATATGCCCCACAGACATTTGGGCCTGCGTGCCAGCATGAGCTTTTTTACTTTCCCCTCTTCATCCCTCTGCACTTACTGTTCTCTCTTCCCAGGCAAACATGCCCATAACTGACCCACTGGAAACCATAGCTCTTCCCATAAGCAGGCTGTTGAAAAACATGTTAACTTCACTTTAAGAACAGGTGACTTCGGTTTTGGTGTTTTTTCAGAAGCAACTGCTTTTGAAAGTCATTTTTTTCTCCACTAGCATTTTCAGTTCAAGTTTTATTTATAAAGATCCTGTGGTAAATCTAAAAGAAGAGGGTGAGAGGGTGCAGGGAAGGAGTGAATTGGAAACAAATGTCCGTGTTCCTTCCTGTGAAGGCTGCAGCAGGCGGAGAAGGCCAGGCAGGCGGCAGAGGAGCGGTGCAACAAGGTGAAGCAGGAGCTGGCTGGGAGGCTCGACTCGTGTCAGCAGCAGATGGCCCAGCTGGACAGCAAATGGTATTTAATCTGAGCAGGTGTTTTCCTTCCCTTTGCCATTTCTTTAAGAAGTGTTTTCTATTCCTTTTATGCTCAGGTCTAAGGAGGGGGTGAGTTTGAAATTCTGTTGGCTTCAGCATTGACAGACGTATGCAGGCCCCAGGGAAGCACAGCACTCCTGTACAGTGCACAGTTAGGACGAGGATTTTGACATGTTTTTTACAGAACATCCAATTTAGGGCACACAGTGGCAGCAAAAATCTGCCCATTCCAACTAGCAATGGGGCTTTCAATTGTTTTTAATAAATCAGGAGATAGGTGTGGTCATGCTTGTAGGCTGAGCATGGAACTGACTGTCATCCAAAGGGATTGGGATTTTTGAAAGGGCTTGTGGGTGTGTTCTTAGGGAATGTTAATCCTCTAAAGATTTCTAATACTGATAGAAAAAGCTTCTTTCACTGTTCATACTTCAGGGTACAGTGTCCCTTTTAAACATGACATTTTAAACACAGGTAGTGAAATATTTACTCATGGGGATTGGTTTCTTTGGGGGTCTTTTGGCTGGTTGTTTTTCTTCTAGCCTTTCACTGCTGTTTGTTTTCTGTGACCTGAAAATGTTAACATATGTTAAGTGTTAACAGTGTTAACATTTTTGACGTCTGCTGCCTGTTCTTTCCTTTCCCTGAACACCGCTCTAGTTTTGCCCTCTTTTGAACAAGACTTCTACTTCTCACACTGTTGCTAACGTTAAGTGCTATAGGATATTCTTCTGCTGTAGGGTTTTTTTAGAATGAATTATTTTTAAATAGCTCAATTCTGGAAAAGGAGTTAAAATCCGAAAAGGAACAGAGACAAGCTTTGCAAAAAGAACTGCACCAAGAGAAGGATGCAACCACTCTGCTTAAAACAGAATTGCAACAGATGGAAGGACTGAAAAAGGTATGCATAGTTTCAAGCATTCAGAACAACCAAATGTGATTTATTTTTTAAGCATGAACATTCTTGTTAACCTGAAGAGGATTTGCTGCCATGTGTGGTGAAGTTTCTGAGGACACAATTGTGCACCTGTACCTGTCTGTGTGCTCCTGTGTTGGCACAGGACTGCCATGTTCTAGCTATGTTCAAGGATGTTCAAAGCCTGAAAGTCTTCCTCTTTTTGGTAAATATGGTTAAATGATTCCATTGTTTGTGCAGAACCTGTGAGTAGTTCCCCCATGTAATTTTAAAAATCAAGCCTTGTAAACAGGGGGATTTGCTAAGGAGCTGATTCTTGTGAACTGCTTGGGTAGTTTGGGTAGACTGATTTGGGTTATAGGTCAAACAGTGCACAAAAAACTTGATTTTGTGCTTGATTTTATAGGAATTGAGAAAACTGCAAGATGAGAAGCAGCAGCTGAAGAAGGTCCGTGAGGAGCAGGAGCAAGCTCTTCAAGAAATGGGACTTCATCTCAGCCAGTAAGTTCTAGGGAACAGAACTCCTGTAAGTGACATAAGCTGGAGTATCCAACTAATACCAAGAATTTTAAACCTCATCCACTTATAAAAATCAATTGATGTGAGAATTTTAGGAGGCAATTACTATGTATGGGAAACTAAAGAGCCATGAAAAAAGTGAGGGAGGATCTTGTCAGAGTGAGCTGGCTGAGAGGAAACATTAAAGGAGATGTTTAGTTCTTATAGTGGAACTGTGCTTTTCCTACGTTCTTCTGTTTATACTGAAAAAGGGGCAAACCCTGAGTTGACGAAGTTTCCCAGCAACAGTGAGTGGTTCAGAGGGGTAACAGGGAGCTGACTGAACAATTGGGATTTGGGTTCAGTGGCTGGACAGCAGAAGGGCAGGGAAAACCAAACACAACTAAATAAAAAGTCATGCAGGGTATAATTTTTTTTTCCAGATCAAAGCTGAAGATGGAAGACATTAAAGAAGTAAATAAAGCACTAAAGGTACTCTACATCTTGTGGATATTTTGACTAAACTATGAATTTTGACTATGAGTTTCATTTCACACCTTCAAATTCACCCTGGTTATTCTGCTTTAAAAGGTGGCTTTTGAAAAATACCAAAAATGTTGGTAAAATGCCTATTAAGTTTATTTGTATCTCCAGTGTAATCTTCATTCCAATTTTCCAGGGTCATACGTGGCTGAAGGATGATGAAGCAACACACTGCAAGCAATGTAAAAAGGAATTCTCAATCTCAAGAAGGAAGGTAATCTTGTTCAGTGGATGATTTTTAAATAATCCATGGAAAACGAAAGTGGTGCTGTTGCATACTTTGCTAGGGAAGACTGAACCTGTTCAATTCCGAATCTTGTTGGCATGATAAATACATAGGGAATAATTTGGCATTTACCACCCAAAAAATAATCCTGCCCCCTGCTTCGGAGCTCTCGGTGGAGAGCTGCTGTGGCTGTGTTCAGGCTCCCTTCCCGGCTGAGCAGGCCGTGCTCAGGGCCCGGCCCGCGGTGTGCGACAGCGCGGGGACCCGGCAGCGGCGGGGAGCTGGGCCGGGCGGGCTGCCCTGGGCGCGGGCCTGGCCGGGCCCGCTCCGGCTCCTGTTCCTGCCTTGCCCCGAGCCGGGGCGGGTGCAGCTCCCGGCCGCGGAGGGAGGAGGGCGGCTGCGCTGGGATCGAACCCTGTGCTCGGCCCTGCGCAGGAGGAAGTGCTGCTGGGAGGGCTGGGCTTGGTGGGAAGTGGAGGGAGGGACTCAGTGGACTCGGACGCAGTTCCCAAGGCCTGACTGCTCTCTTCCTGATGCTGTTCTTAGGCAGCTGTGCTCATTCTGACTCTGTTTTTGTAGCACCACTGCAGAAACTGCGGGGACATCTTCTGCAACACTTGTTCCAGTAACGAACTCGCGCTGCCATCGTACCCGAAACCCGTCCGTGTCTGTGATAACTGTCACACATTACTGCTCCAGCAGTGCTCCTCTAACTCCTCCTAAGGCTCCCTCACCCTTGACAGAGCCACTTTAACATTGGAAATTAGCCATTATTTTTTTAATTCTGAATTGCAGGTGTCTTCTGTGCAGCAGACTGGACTGGCTGGTCTGATAATTTCCACTGTAAGAGCAGTGTAAATTAATTTTTAGGGATTGTGCAAGCTAATGCTTCTCCAACTGAAAAAATTAAGAAGCTTATATCAACTGTAATTTCCCCCTAAGTTCTATTTGAAACTGAGATTCATTTTTCTGATTTTTATAGATATTTGTATTAAAATTTGTATATGGCATTTCTACATTTATTTGATCCCTGTAGATGTAATTGTCTCTCTGTACATGAACTTCATTTCTTTACCTTCACTGTAGGTGCTCCTGTGTTCCCCTGGCTCGTGTACAGTTTTGTATTTGCTCTAAGTCAGAGAGGAAAAGGTCAATTTATTAATTGTCTATAGAAAGCTTTATAAGGAGTGTCAATGAATGTGCCTTCAGTTCACTGCGGAGTCAAAAACTGCACATCATACTTGTTCTGGAAGTCGCTGTGACCACAGTGCAGTAGTTACACAATAAAGTCTTTTGCAAAAACTGAAAGCAAGTGAAGTTCTAATTTTTAACACCTGTCAGTCATAGATCCTAGAAGAGAATGTTCTTGTCCAGCCATGCAGATCCAGAGTTTAAGCTAAAGGTACCAGGATGTGTCTGGGATACCCTGCAAAGTGCCGGCTGAAGTCACAGCTCTGCAGCTGGAACTGCTTTCACCCTTTTCCAGGAAAAAAAAAAAGAGGGCAGTAACTCCAGCTCGCTGTGTCCACCCCTGGGACAGAGCAGAGCAGCTGCTGCCCCAGCCCCTTCTGGGCACCTGGTCCCTGTTCTGCCAGGCCTGGGCTCAGCTGCACCAGGGATCCCAGAGTAGTCTGGGTTCGTGTCCAGCGCCCAGGGCTGACACCTCTCACCAGCAGCGGGGTGAAGGCAGCCCTGGCCCCAGCAGTACCCACACTACCGGTGAGTACTGCAGGTTCCAGAGCAGCTTGGACCAAGTGAGCTTCTTCAAAGGCTCCGTGTGGAACAGTGCAAACCCAGGGGTGATCCCCACGCTGCCCCGAGGCTGCTCGGATCACCCCAGCTCTGACAGAAGCACAGCGGGGCCACGAGTCCATGGAGCAGGGCTCAGTCAGCATTCCCCTCAGTCAGCAGGTTGTTTTCATGGCACACAGCCATGGCTGCAGGTCCCAGTGCTCAGAATTCCACCCCTACAGCTCCTCCGCTACAGCATGGGAGGGCTCTTTCGTCACTGTAGAAGGAGGCCTCAGGTTCTTAACCCTTCAGGACAAATGGTTCAGTACCAAGGGCAAATGAAAGTACTATGGCCACTGCATGGAAGCAGATTCCGTATGAGTTCAGGGAAAGTTGCAGCACTCAAGGAGCTGTAACTAGGTTGCTCACAAAACCACATCTTTAAGCAGGATGTTTGGTAAGTTGCATTTATTGAAACATAGTTGCAGTAAGCTGCCGAGTCCACCTCTGCCTACAGGAAAGTACAGAATCCCCTTACCCCGCCAGCAGTTTTAGGGCCCAGAGCCCCGCTCAGGGCACAGCCATGCAGGGCTTTGAACCAACGCCCCCTGGGCACCCCCAGCAGCAGGGGTGGTGTCCTTTGCTCCCCCCCCAGTTGTCACTGTAACACTCTACGGGTCAGTGCTCAGCGAGGAGTCACTGCTCAGCAGCTGCACAGCAAGAGCACAACAGTCACAGGGACATGGGTGCAAGTGTGGGTACAAGAAGCTCAAGGTCAAGAAGGAGTGAGTTCCAGTTTTTAAAAGGAAGATTTATTTAACAAGTTTCACTTAGCGCAATACACCTAAAAAGGAAATCACAATACAATGAAAGATTAAATCAAGGCCTCAGAATTTTATACGAACACCAAGACCAAAATCCTAAAGTAGCCGTATTGCGTCTCAACATGTTTCCCCCATTAACTTAAAAAAAAAAAAGCTTTAACATGCCTTACAGGATATTAAAAGAAATAAACTAGAACTAACATGCCAAATGTTCACTTTGATTTCCAGACACAGCTCCTATATTGGTTCTTTACAAAAAAGCATGTCTCTTTCAACATGTATTCAAAACAGTGTTGGATGTAATATGGTATAAGAGCAACATTTAACATAATTCAAACAGCTTTAACCTAAATACGCTTACTGCTTAAATACACTCCTACAACAAAACTAACTTGAGAAACGCTCCAAATTGTTTAACAGTTATAGTCTTTACTTGGTTATTACATCCTAGATGAATGTTCATTTCTGTATGTTCAAAAATACTGAACCTGAAAGGTTTTAAAACAATCCTGAATTCACTTACAGTAAAGCATAAATCACAAGCTCGTATTGCAAAACTGTTAAACTTAGTTTTTTGTTTTTTTGTTTTTTAAAAAAAGATGTGACCAAAAGTCAGCGATTGGTTACATTCCCCAGCCACCACTCATGTTGGACATGTTGGACATGCCGCCCATGCCGTTCACTCCCATGGATGCGCGGTTCCCACTGCTGTAGTAGCTGCTGTTCATGGCGCCCTGGCTCCCGGGGTCTGAGGGGGAAACCGACAGCAGGTTCACAGCTGCCTCAGGCCGACTCGAAGCATCCTTGCCCCAACGCCTGTCCTTGCTGGGCCACCTCGTAAATACCGTCTACCGTGCCCAACGCTGCAAAGTGTCAGTTTACAGCTCCGTACCCAAAGTCAGTTATCGGATGTTCAACGACAGCACGAGCTCTGCATCACCCCCCTTCCCAATCCAGAGCTTTACCACTGCTCTGGGGGAATAGGGAGGACCCAGCCTCCCATGACCCCCTCCCCCATTTGTACTATGTTTAAACAAAGTTGGTCTCCAGCCCTCAGATTAAGAAAAGAAGTGATCAGAGCAATGCAAGTCTGGAGACTGGCATTTCCTGCCCCTTTCAGAATAGTTTTCCCCATTTCCCCCCCTTCAGCTCCCCATTGCTGCTTTGAATTGATTCCCCCCCCAATTCCCCACCATCCACAGTAGCCACATCTTCAACTTTCAGAGCCTGTGCAGCCCAGGTTATAACACAACCCTTCAACACCAGTGAAGGGCACGTTAAACCAGCTGCACCCGGCCCAACGGAAACCAGCAAAGAAATGCTCTTACCATAGCCACTCATGCTGCTTTGACCTCCATATCCTCCTCCATAACCCCCACTCAGCTGCTGGTTGCCTGGAGCACCATAACTGGATTGGCTCCCTTTTAAGTTAAGGGTAAAAACGTTAAAAACTTGTCGGTCAAGATCTGCTCATTGTCAACAAACCCAGCCCTCACCCAACCAACAGCCCCTGCACTCTGGCACTACCTTGCTCACACCAAGGGAAGTTTAACATGCTCAAGGAAAGTGATGGGGTTTCTAAAGACATCCCTGCAATCAAGCAGCAACAAGAACTTTAGAAGTTACTTTTACAATTTCTATGGACTATACTAAACAGGATTGATCTGCACTCTAACACACCCCAAAGACTTAAACTTGGCTTTAAGTGACCTCACACCCGAGTGCTGCCCTTCCAGAAGGGCAGCAGCTCATTTAGCTGGAGGCACTTGCATACACAGCCCTGACAGACTTATTCCTGCTCCAGACTGGGTGTGCATCACACCACAGCAGTGCTGTGGCTCAGACACACACACCTCTGTTCAAACAAACAACTGCTCTTCACCTCATCACTTGCCTACACCTTTCTGTAGTTTCAGTATCAGCATTAGAACTATCAACATTTTGTAACCACATACTATAAAAAGCAGCAGTGTATCCACACACCCCCACCCAGCACCCTCAAGAAAGGAGCCCCCCAGAAACCAACCCCACCTTCATCTCCGAAACCAGCCCAGCTGGGTGTCAGGAGGGTATCTGTCTTATAGGCACAACAGCAACAGGCACTTAAGACTTGTGCTGAAAACACACATTTTAGATTTTTAAACAATTTTGGGGTTTGCCAGAGCAATTCAGACAATTTCTCCCAATTCCAAGTATCTCTCTCTCACCACCAAGACTCAGCTTGAATGGCAGGTCACGTGCCACAGATACATCCTCCATCACCAAACCATGTTCTGGTGCCCCCAGCAGGGAAGGGGAAGAAGAATTAAAAGGACAGGTATCTCCCAGATTTTGCACTTCCACACTCCCAAGAAGCCACTCATCCCATCAGGCACACCACACTCAGCACCACCACTTTATTTAACCTATTAAAGCTCAAATGTATTTCCAAAAGGTTTATATACCTGGCAATGTGCTAGTGTTCCAATCTTGGACTACCCCTTCCGATTCCTTGACTGTGTGATTAAGACAGAATGTTGAATTTCAGTTTTGATGCCAGGCACACAATAAGCAGGAGCTGTACAAAACGAGCCAGCTTCCTTCAACAGCAAGTGCTTGTTTGGAAGTGCAGTGAGACTGTTACATACCCATTGCTCCCATCATCTGACTGCCATAGGCACCACCAGTTCCTCCTGCTGTAGAATTCAGGAAGAGTTCTACATATCTGTGTTCTGGAAGAAGAAAGGTTTCCCATGAGAGCATTTCACACCAAACCCATGCAGCAGCTTCTCACTGCAAGTGAAGCTGCAGTAAAATCTTTGGCATTCCAGTTGCAGCAGATGCACTGCACTGCAGTGCTGTCAGCTCGCCGAGGTCACCTCTTCCGAGCAGTTGGACTTACGCATATTTGCTTTGTCTTTGGACATGGCAGCCACTGCATCCTCGTGAGTAGCAAATTCAACGTCTGCCTCTCCGGTTACTCTGCCATCTGGTCCGATTTCAATGTGTACTCTTACAGGGTTCAGAGGTGAGAAGAACTACACACGGAACAGTCGCACAGATTAAAACGCACCCACGCAACAGTTCGGGTTTACAACAAGCCCTTTTCTCCAGAGGAACACTCCAACTGCAGTGCAGCTGGTATGTCCCACGAGGACCCCAGGACCTGAAGCCATGCACTGGGGAGCAGCATGTGGCACTCACGTTGTAGATGTCGTTCTCCGTGGCTCTGTAGGGCAGACCTCGCATGTGGACGCAGTGGCCGGTCGTGCTCTGGAAGGTGGACGATCCGTCGCCGTACCTGTGGTCCGACATCCCTGCGGAGAAAAGAGTCCATTCTAGGTCTTTCAGATGTATTTTAGTTTCTTTTGGGACATGTCGTAAGTTCAGTTACTGTTCCTATTAGAGATCCTTACCTCTTCCAAATCTATCAGAACCAAACCCATAGCCATCATTATACCCATTGTAGTCATCATAACCTCCATAACCTAGAAACAGATTGGACATGTTCATTTCAACTACACAAAGATCCAAATAAACTTTCATTTCGACTACAGAAAGATCCAAATACACAGTACACACTGCAAACAACGACTACTACAACATTTCATGTCTACAACAATTAAGGCCAAGGACACATACACAGCTGGGGAGACACTACCAGGTCCAAGAGTTGCTGCTTTTCAAACGAGCAGCTCCCCGGGCCTCTGTGCACTTACCTCCTCCGTAGGCTCCACGCCTCATTCTCTCCAAGCTGCTTCCTCTACCCAGACTGTTGTATCCGCGCGTCAGGCCGGGCCTGTCGTACGGACCAGGTCTCTGCATGGCCAACAGCTTGCGGGGAGGGTCGTAGTGAGTGCGCACCTCTGCTCGACTACTCTTGAAGATCTCAATGTACCTACAAGCGTTTGCACAGGGAGAAGTCAGTCTTTGATTCCTTCCACACACACCTCACAACTTCACATTACAACAAGCCATTTAGTCATAGCCTTGACACTGGCAGTAATTTTAAGCCAGGTTTCCTTACATTATGTAGGCAATGACATTCTATTATTAGCACTACATTACATTTAAATCAGTGTATTTTCAAGAAATTAAAATTACTGAAGGGTTTATGTGCTCCTCATACTTTGCAGTATCCCAGCCTTAAGGGTGGGGGAGCAATATTGATTCCCCACCCACCTCCCCCCAATTTAAGGTGTTAGTCAAACAATGTAGGAGGGACTGGTGTCCACTCAACTCAGCACCATTGCTCAAGGCAACGGGAACAGAGGGTTAAAAACCCGATCTCCACCGAGAGTTTAACCCATCAGGATGCCACAAAAAGTTCTGCATGTACTACTGAGCCCAGCCTATGCTTCAGTGATTCAGCGTAGGCAAAAGGTGCATGCTTCAATGAAAAATAGTCACAAGTAAAATTGAATAAAAACCCTTTGTGACAATTTCTTGAAAGCTATGCTTATTACATTGAAGATTAATACAAGTAAGTAAATTTGTTACATTTCAACTTATAAAACAAGTTTAGAAAGTATCACATTTTCTTATGGTAGTAAGAATACTGTGCATGTCTTTAGAGCTAAAGGCAGAATTGGTGCTATTTGAGAAGTTAAAGCCATAGTCTCTCAACTTTGTCATTTCCAAGCTATAGTTTTGAATGCCTGTTATTACTGATTTTCTAAAGCACATTTCAGTTTAGCCCAATTTTATCTTGTAATTTTGGGTACATCTAAAGAGTCTGTGCCACACGCACTGTAGCAATCAATACCTTTACTCATCACCGAGTTAGAGACCAAAATACTATTTTGATTTGGATGTTAACACTTTCAGAGAAGAGAGAATATGGATTTAATTGTTTACCATAAGAAAAGTGACAGAGCCAACCAACCATCCATCCCCACCTGTGCCCTATTCTTTCCTTGTGTTTCTTTAGAGCCTTTTCAGCTATTTCCTGTGAAGCAAACTGCACGAAGGCCTCCCCCGTACTCCTCCCCTGGAAGTCCACCGGCAATGTTATCCCATTTGGCACGATTTCCAACCCTTCAACCCAAGGACAAATAACCCCAGTAGGGGGGCAATATTAACATCACAAGCCCAGTCATGAGTTTTTTCTTATAGCTTTAAAAACACCAGAATTTAAACACTTTTAAACGAATGGTATGTTGATTCTAGAACACCAGAATAAAAAAGGCACGTCAACAAAGAGCTCCACGATCACATACCATTCAGTTCAGGTTCTTAACCCACCCTGCAGAGCTCAGAAACGCTCTGAGGGTCAGGGACAGCCCCTCAGAGAAGGCATCTAATGCAGGGTGCGTTAAGAACTTCACACATCATTACAAACCTCGTCAATTCTGTGAAAGTATTTAAGATGAACGTTTTAAGAGAACTTAAATTCAAACACAGCAAGTTAAACAGCTTTATATAGAACAAGTAATTTTACTAGAAGTCACTCAGGTAAAATAATTAGTCTTATGCAAACATCAAGTTTCAGCATTGATTTTTTTTTTTCTAAATCTTTAGGAGTGCTTAATTAAGAAAAAAATCATGAAGTAATTTTCAAGTATTAGTTCCTGAACAGAAGAGACACATTTTGTACGTTAAGCACATTAACAACTTATAAAGCTTGAATTACTTCACCATGTAAGAAAAAAACAGCTTAAAATGCACATGCTTAGAAACTGCTCTTGTTCATATTACCAATTCAGAAAACAAAAAACAAGTTCTGAGATTGTAAAATTGGAAATGTTTCTACTGTATTTTAAAGCAAAACAGCAAGCTCAATCATATCTTGTTATAGCAAAACATTTAGAAATCCAGTATTTTGAAAATAATAACAAGTGAAATCCTAAACAATCAACAGATTTCATTCTTAGACACTTTAATAGTCTAATTCCAGTTTTCAAAACATAAAACAGCTGCAAAAAAGTAAAAATTAGTCAAAACAAGACATTATCTCTTCATCCATAAAAACTTTGAGCTAGGCAACTTCAAGGGTTTGGTCAACTTTTTTCCCCCATAGGAAGAGAAAGGGGCAAATCTGTACTTGGGTAGAGTTCAGCAGGTCGTTTTTCCCTGAACTTCATTCAATAGTAACTCTATGTTGGGAAGAGGTGATGGGCCCTTACTGAGAACCTGCTCCTCACACAGAGCCCAGTGGTGAGGCTGTTCTACATCCTTAGACACGCCCTTACTGACCAGGGCAAATCAGCCAAGAATGGGGGTGGAAATATCCTGCCACCTGAACTGTTCAGCTTTATTTGGAAAGCAAGACACTTTTCTACAATCCTTACTTGGAACAGCATGTCTCACTAAGTATAAATTTGAGCACCTTTTTGGCATGCCCTAAATTATTTAATTATCAAGCACTTTAGGAAGTGATCCAAAGGATTCCTCAAGCCCAGAAAACTAGTGAAGAATTGGTTTATTCACTTTTAATACCCATGATAATACTGCTGGAAGTACTACTGGGCAATCCATGCTTGTTTGGTTTGTTGGGGTTTCTTAGCATAAACCAATACTGCTATAGCTACTACTTTTATCCCACATACCTGAAAAAAACTGTACAATTTCTTCTTTACTACAGCCAAATGGGAGTCCTCTAAGACGTACAAAACCATCATTAGCTGTATCAGGGCTGTTGGGACCAGTATGCTTCAGAACCCAATCCATTTCAACGTTGTTTGACTTGAAAACTGTAAAAGGCACTTAGAATTAATGCATTCTAGAATAAGCAAGAGTTTTAAGTCATTTGCCTTGAAACTAGTCAACTTATGATATGCAAGTCCATTTGTCCTTTCACATGCATTTTAAAGAGACAAAAAAAGCAATTAACCAAAAATCCATCAAGCACAAACACAGTGTAGTCAGTTACTAGACCAACTGAGTCAAACCTTCAACATATCTGTGTCCCATTGTTTCTCTGTCTTTTTTCAGGGCCAATTTCACATCCTCCTCTGACTCGAGTTCAGCAAATGCTTCTCCACTTGGTCTGCCCTCCCTGGTGTAGATGAAACGGATACCCAAAGCCCCGTTCAGAATTTTGCAATCTGAAAATGAAACAGGAAGGCCAGAATTGAGTTATTCATTACAGAATAGTGTTACTTTGAAACAGTGTTAGTGAACTGCGATAGTTTGAAAGAGAGTCTAAAGAAAAAGGTACTGAGTATCAATTTTATCAAGACAACAAAACCAGCAGCATTCTTGTTACAACTTTTAAATGACCAAATAACTAAGAGGCTAACTACAGCTACCCTTCTAGTCAAGCCTACAGATCAACGTTAAAGACCGCAAATTAGCTATTTCCAAAACTTCAAAGTTGCCTCAAGTTGAATGTACTACCTGCTTTTAACTTTCTCATTAGTGTGAAATAAGGAATAGTAACAATCATTCTAAGTGTAATAAACTAAATCAGAACCAAGTCCCACGCATCAAATTCCTGAAGCAACTTTAAAAGCTCCAGTCACCTCAGAAGACATGTATTTATCACTGCTATTTATTACCACAGAATGCTAATAATTTGGGGAAGGACACACACACTAAACACTTGACAGGAGAGTCTGTTGGGACAATACCAAGAACTAAACTGACTTAGCTTCAAAATTCTTGCTTCGGGTTGAACCTTCTTTAAAATGGAACTTTCTCTCAGTTGCTCAAGCAGCAAAGGCAGTTGTGGCTATCCCAGCAACTCTCCAAATTAAGCCCCTTTGTGCTGAGTTCCTGCTAGCACGAGCACGGCTTTGCATACCAGATTCTGGCTGAAGGACCTGTTGCACTACAAACTTCATTGGCTACTGAAAGCCTCCTGCAACTGCTCTCTACAGCACTCCCACTGCCACAGTGTCCCTGGGAGGGACCCGGAACTGACAGCAGAGCCCAGCCCCTTTCCCACACCTCTTATTCCCCCACTTACCGGAGAAGAACCTCTGCACCTCCTCGGTGGAGCAGGACCAAGGCAGCCCCCGGACTTTCACCACGTATCCCTCGCTGCTCTCCGCGTTGAGCATCACATTGGGGGTGAGGCTCTGCTCCGTCTCTGCTTCTGTGGTTGCTGGAAAGACCAGAACGGTCCCTTTGAGACGCTGCTCAGCACGGCCGCCACCCGCACCCCCTCAGAGCGCCCGGCGGCCCCCCTGGCCTGTGCCCCGGCCCTCCCTGAGCCTCCTGTGCCTCGAGCGCTGCCGCCTCACACACTCGGCGCGGCTCCCGCCCCCGGCCCGCGCCCTGCCCCTTCCCCGCACGCACACATGGTGGGGCTCCGCGCTGGTTCTAGGGCTCCGAGCCTGATCCGCTGTCCGGAGAGCGCCTAGTCCCGGTCGGGCGGCAGCGAGCGGGCGAGCCTGTGGCGAGAGCGCGCTAGGAAATGGCGGCGGATGCTCCCGCTTCCGCTGGGCCGGGCCTTCAGCCGCACAAAGAGCGCGGTCCCAGACGCCGCCCTGGCGGGCCCACGGCCCCCGGCGATGGCGCAGCGCCCGCGGCCGGTTCGCAGAGAGCGGCGTGTGGCAAGCGGGCACCGAGCACCGCGAGCCC
>VZTF01002331.1:0-27775 GCA_013397755.1 Cnemophilus loriae | reverse complement strand
CGAGCTGCAGCTGCGGGGCTCCGGCAGCGATCCGCGGCGCCGCGCACTGCAGCACCGCCCGCCGCCGGTGTCAGCTGGGCTCGGCTCCGCCTCCCGCCGCGGCGGGGGCTGGGCACGGCGGGGCCTGCGCGGGCCTGGCCGGGGAGGCCTTGGGGGCTGCCCCGCACCTTCAGGGGGCGTTCTGTGGCAGTCCGGGCAGGGGGAGCGAAGCCCGACCTGAGCAGGCCCCGCTCAGTCACTGCCGGGGCTGCTCGGGTTTGGCGCAGGAGGTTCCTGTGCTGGAGCTGCGCCTGGGAGTCCCCGAGTGGGTGCAGGGAATGGCCGCTTCCCACATGCCCTCTGCGCCCTCAGACTGCGCTCTCCCAACCACACCGACCGTCTCCGCGAGGAATCATGAGCTGAAGCAACTTTAGGCTAAAATAGCTGCAAGGGAGCAGGTGGGATTGAACAGATAAGTGGTGACCTTAGGACTGTGGAGGTGTGGCGTCGACTCCAAGCTTTGTTTCTGGCCGAGTGTTAGTGAGTGTAAAGCAAATCCCTTTGCTAATCCCCATTGAAGCCTTTGCGTTTCTAGCAGTGAGATAATGATAATTTTTGGCTTTTTCTAGTGCGTATAAATATTCATACACTGGAGTACATTTACTATGTGTCATTTTATTAGTCTTGATTGGTATTTTTAGTCCCCATTAGTGCATTTAAAAAAGGACAGAAAATGGGTTTTCTGTTGTTTATGCATCATGATCCACGGGATTAAACAGCTTTAAAAAGAGCTGTAATGGCTGTTCTCTTGCTATCTAATTTACAGTGAGAAATGAAGCCTGATTTGCCTAACATTTTCTTAATCTTATGTTTATTTAGTTAAACAGGATTCTGGTGTGAGACCTCTCTTTAGAGGTCTCTTAGGAAATTAAAATCATCCTGTGTTCACACTGACAAGAAGTTCTGGATATCCTTCCAGTGTTAGAAGAAAGGTCATATGACTTCTTTTTGCAAATATGTAACTGCTACAAATCTTAGGCAAAAAACTCGGCCTGCCTTTGACATATCCCACAGTAAGTTTGGTACGGCCACTTCCAGGGGAAGAACATGACTGTGAGCTGCAGGGGCAAGCAAAGACATAAATAGTTATCAGCAGAGTTGTGATTAGTCAATGTATATGCTGTGTTAGAAAGACAGAAATAATTAACAATTCAGATGGAATTACTGCTAACAGAGTGGCCCTTTTCCTCAGAGGCTCTGGCTGGTTAAGTGCTTTTGCAGTTGGGGGTGGTTCCATGGTATGTGAGCACTTGAAGAGAGGGAGACAGGAGATAAAAATCTTCCTGAAAACATTGGTACAGGACCTTCCTTCCATGATTTCTTTGAGGCCTCAGGCATCATGTTTACCTGGCTTTTTGTTTTATGGTGCGAGCCTGACATGTGCACCTTCCCCTCCAACAGACCCAGTTGAACTCCAGTGTGTCTGTCACAGCTCACACTGCTGCTCTGGGTACATGGTTTTTTCTGAGAGGGCTTTGTTCTCCTTCAGAATTTCACTTTTTCATTCCTACGATGGGGAAAGGCCCAGACAGCAGGGGAGAGGAGCTGCTCTCATTTTCCCATTTGCATCCCCAGAAGGTTTTGCCTCATTGAAGTCAGATGGGGGAGTGAGGGCCGTAATCCAAGCCAAGCTCAGCCTGCTGGGTGTTGTAGTGCATCAGGTAGAAAATGGGTGAAGAGGTGGCCTCCATAGTAGAAATCTGCTGGAGGAGCAACCTGCCAGGTGGTCACGGCCCCTGTGCAACATCCCGAATTCCCTACAGGTTCATGGAGAGGAGCCCCAGTCCAGCTTGCAGAGAGATGCATAAAGCTGAGTACACATGTGGAGTGTTAAGCTGGACCAAAGTAAAGCTCTTGAAACCTGCTACCTGCTCAAGAATTTTCTGTTTTATACCAGTCTCTCTTTGTTATCTTGCTTACGCTTCTTTCCAGGGCAAGAAAATAATGGAGAAAATCTGCAGCTCTGGTTTGAGGGTTCCACCGTCATCCAAGCATACGGAGACACTTTGTGTGTCTGGGAGTGAAGCAGATGCTCATTTCTGAGTAGGTTTTGGAGATATTGTTGCAATGCAAAAAAACAATTACCAACTATTCTTTCACGGATCAGCATTTGCCATTACAGGGAGAATTGATCAGAACTTAAATACCTGCTCTGAAGAGATGACAGAACTCATTGTCCATCATCACTGTATGCGCCTTCCCTTTCTTCCTTAGCTGTTACCCATTTCTTCTGTTGCTGCCGTTACAGAGTTCATTTTTCATGTCTCAGCTATGTATGTTGCATGTACCTCACGTTTGCATATAAGCACCTATAATTCAGGATCTTGCAGTTAATCTGCAAACCTGATTAACTCCCAGTAAACACTGCTGCAGCTGACTTGTTTTTCATCTGGGATCTGAAAACGGGGAATACATGGAAGTCTTATACTACCAACGCTTTGTGTGTTTCTGTGTGTGTGATCTCCAGTCGAAAGCCCTACCATTCAATTATAACCTTTCTGTTATTTCCCATGCCTTTTGAAACAGCCTCTAACTGTGACGCTGTGGCAAATTAGAAGCTAAACAATGCTATTAAAAATGCATGATGTGTGTTCTGCCATATTAGATAACATGGCCACGTTCATCACCCACTAACGCTGCCAGTTCACAGCTTTGCCAGTGCGGTCTCCCTCCCATGTTTGTTTTGGACAATTTAAGAGGATTTTTGGCTACACTTCACCTTTCTTCCTTTTCACCTTTTTTTTTTTTACCTTTATTCATTTCTCTGAAAATGATGGTCTGCAGCACAGATTGGATGGAGTTCATGTTTCCCAGCTTTCCTAAACTGTAATTCACTAAGAAGCCAAGCTGGAAAACAGTTGGGGAGGTTGATTAACACTGTTTTAGTGAACAGCAGATACCCAAGTCCCTTGCTCTCTCTGAGGCCACTGCTGCACTGTTTGAAGCTATCACCCTTCCCTTCGTGCCAGCAGCTCATCCACAGCTTGTGCTCACCATCCTTTGCCACTGCGAGAATGAAGAGTTACCTCTGTTCTGCTCCCTCGATGGTTCCACCCTTTCAGGGCTGGGCTGAGAGTTCACCAGCCTGGTGTTTCTCTGTTTGTCAGTGGAGCCCAGGCCTGTCACCGTTTCAGTTTTGCAGCATTAGAATTACAGCAGTGGGCAGAACACCTGTTTTTCACCGCTGGAGCTGCCCCACTGCGAGTGCAGGGCCAGCCGGGGTGAGGTGTCTCCTACAGCGTGCTGCAGGTATCCGTCTGTTCTGCTGCCTGAGCTGTGTGGGCATGAGTCAGCTCTGGTCCAGGAGCCATCTGGCTGAGCAGCGCCGTGCTGAGCTCATCAGGCTGCTCCCGGGAAAGGTTTCTTCACTCTGGCAGAACATTCACAGCACCTTGGCACTTCATCCGTGTGCTGCCAGGAGAGAGGTGGGAAAGTGGCCATTCCCATACCTCTAAGGGGCCTTGTCTGCATTTCTTTGCACCTTCCCAGAAGGAGAACGAGCTGTAAAGCTGCAGATACTCGACAGTGGGGTGACTCAGTCCCATGCTGTGGTACTGTATCAGGGCAGACAGCAGTCCTAAGCTCTTGTTATCCTGGCCAACCGCATTCATGAAATGGAGCCTATTTTAGCCACTCGCCAACTGCAGGCTCAGAAGCAGAGACCACAACAGCTCACTGGCTTCGACCTCGCTGGAATGATGATCCCTGACTTTCACCCCTTGCAGCCAATGTTGCCTTAGTAATTTGGGGTCACTCAGCTTTCTCTTGTCAACCAGTGCCACATCAAAGCAACGGAGCTGACGTGCATGCTCAGGCACAGATCTTCTTTTATTCTCTCACTCCAGAAGTGCTCTGTGAGTCCTCCTGAGTGCTGACCCTTTTGCTCTTCCTACATAAATAACTTTTACCTTTAGTCCCTGAACATAGAGTCTGGCACAGCATCGGGGAGGGGCTGGAGCTGGGCGTGCTCTTCCCTAAGATTGCACAGCAGGTGGTCAGTTTTCCTTTGGAAGGAGGGCGTTCACAAAGGGCCATGTTAAGCCCTGTCCATCTTACATATACTGTGGTTCTGCCCTTACCTGGGGAAAGGTGAATTCTTGGAGCTCTCTTACGAGTGGTAATTGCTGGGAGGTAGAAAACTGATGAGAATGAGGCAAATAGAACTTTAGAGTGTGGATTTTCCTGGCCTCCTGACCTGCTAACATACAAAGGTGCAGATAGCTTTGGTTTTGCTTAGACTTTACTCCACTATCAAGTGCAGGAATGGTTTTTACTGCACTGGGTTGTGGCCTGTGGTTAATGTAAAGGGACAACTTTCCTGCAGGCGAGGGGCCTGCTCTCACTGGCCTATCTGAAACACCCTGTGCCTGCATCCACTGCTGCATCTCCTCCGTGATCGTGTGGGGGTGATGTTTAAGCCAAGCACGGTGCTCTCAAACCGCAGGTATGACACAGGTCAGCCACAGTCATGCTCTTCACTCCAGTCCATCTCAGCCTCTCCAGTGAGGGTTGTGCTCTTGCACCCACACTCTCCAAATCCCCCTGAGCAAAGCACTCCTTCCCCTGACCTTGCTCTGTTACACGCCCAGCAGATCTGTGTGTCCATGTTTGCTCAAATCAAGAGGGTTCTGGATCTCACTGGCTGTAATGTTCTTCCTCCTTTTGGCATTGATGGACACATAGCTCAAAACGACCGTACTGCAAAGCAGGCAACCCCCAAAATGCTGTGACAATGACAGCGAGGCCTCTGCAGACTCAGCACATAAAATGGGTCACTGGTGGGGGCATTGCACTCGCATAACTCCATGTGCCCGCCGTTCCTTTTCCTTGCCCTTGAAGTCATTTGCATGTAAACAAATAAAACTAAGACAAGGGGCAACAAAGTGACGTTGAGGAATGGTGAGGGGAAAGGGAAGTGTCCCATAGTCCTGCTCTGGAGACTGCATCCTCACAGCTCCTGCCGGCTGGCTCCCCAAAGCTCTGATCCTGGTGCTGCTGCAGAAATAAAGGCCCATTGAGAAGTCTGGCTCCAAATTAGCATTTGAATTCCCTTGTAGCCTGTTGTCAGATTGGCAGGAGGTGGGTGCTAGTCTCGGTTGCTCAGCACTGATACACAAAGGTGGCTTTAAAAGGTCCTTATTTTTCTGAGGGAAAGAAATTCATTGCTCAGACTGTGGATACTTTGTGGGGTTTTTTTTCTTTTTTTTTTTCTTTTTTTTTCTTTCCCTCTCCTATTCTTCTCCATTTCACCCCTTTCCTGGATCAGGCTGAGCCACAGATAGACACGTCTGGGTATTGTTAGCCCTGTCTGACCTACTTCTCTCTCTCCCCTTGGCCCCGTGTTATGGATGCTGGTGCTATGGAAACCTGCTTGACATGCCAGTGCCACAAAGCCGGGGCCACCAGCTGCACCCTCCTTTCCCGGCCCCACGGGAGCTTCCCTCCCAAACATCCCCCCAAGGAAAGTTAGCAGCCCTGCTTCCCGGGGAAATTCGAGGGTGTCCTCCATCCGTCCCACCAAGCCGTGCTCCGGAGGGACCGCAGTGCTCTTCCGTGGGTTTGGGGGCGCCGGTGCTGTTCTTCCTCATGCCAGGGCACAGCATTTCAGTCTGGTGGCCACTTGTAAAGCCGCCGCTGCCCGCACCAGACGTATCCGTGCCCATATCCGGCAGGAGCCAGCACGCCACGGATAGGGAAGTACTCGTGGGTGCCCTTGAAGTTTTCAATATAGTAAGCTACAGAGTTCTGCACCGTGATCCAAAAGCCTTGCAGGAACCTGGCTGGGATCCTGGGAACGCAGCGGTGGGAACACGGCGGTGGGAACACGTGCGTGCCGGCGGTGCTGCGGCGGGTGGCGGCTGCTCTGTCCGGGGACAGAGCTCTGCACTTCCACCGTCACTCGCGTGGAACCCGCCCCGGCGGGGACAGAGGCTTGTTTACAAGTTCAGCCTCTGCACCTCTTGTGATAAAAAAGTTCTCGCTGGTTCTGCGGGTTTCCTTTGCTCTCCGCTGGCCTCCCATGCAGCTGGCTGCTTATCCTGGGAGCCTGTGGCACTATCAGGGTGGATTTGCTTCCAAATACCGCACGCAAAACGTTTTTTCTCCCCGTTGCTGGCTATGAACTGGCAGCCGTAAGGGGAGGAAGCAGGAAGGAGCTCTGGAGTCCGCAGAGCGCTTTGCAGGGACCCTTTATGTCTGTCGTAAGCGTCCCCAGGAGATTCCTGCGAGGTTCCAAGAATCCCCTACCCCAATAACCTGAAAGCCAGAGCCTGGCCCAGCACGGATCAAACTCGAAGCAGGCGGATTTGTGCATGAGTGCCAGAGGCCGTGGCTGTGCCGGCTGCCTGGTGAGCGCTGCCCCGGGCACCTGTCGGGGTGCAGCCAGCGGTGCTGGGGCACGGGCGGCGGGCCCGGAGCCGTCGAGGCTCGCTGCCCTCGGCCACCCCCGGGCCCCCCGTCACCCCCGGGCCCCCGCCCTCGCTCAGCNGGCGGGGGCCGGGGCGGCCGGAGCCGGCGCAAGTCCCGGGAGGAGCGGGGACAACAATCTCGGGGGGAATAGGGACACGAATCCCGACGGGAGCGCGGCTGGCGGCGTGGGCCTGGCCCCCATGGCGGGGGCAACGGTGGGACTCTCCTTCTCAGCGCTGGACCAGAGCCCACGGAAGAGCGGCAGTGCCGCTGGCGGCTGGATCACCCTTGAACTGGTGCTCACGGGGTGGCTTTCACACCTGCGGGACGGTGACCCGAGGAGGCAGGCGCAGTTCCCCAGCACACCCTGTGCCAGCCCAGCGGCCCCTCAGCACTTCTGCAGCAGGTGCAGGTGGGCAAACTGGTGCCATACAGCACCAGTACAGCGGGCTGGGCAGCAGCATCATGAATTGGGTAAATCCCAAAATCATCAGCTAGTTGAACCCTGGGTCAGTGTAAACTGGTTTGCTTTGACTGATGAAGCAGCAGAGCAATGGCAGCAGCCCTGGTGGAGGGGAGCAGCTTTCCCTCTGCTCGGGACACCTGAAATGGCCCCTCTGACAGTGGTTTGAAGGGCTGATGATGTGCCCGTCAGATTTTCTGTGGTAGAGCTGGTGATGGCAGCCACCAAGGCCAGAGCCTGACTGCACCGTGCCAGGATTTTTAATGGTCTTCTGTGCATCCAAGGGGAGAAGCCGGCTACAATCTCACTGCTGAATCATTAATTTTCCTCCTGTGAGTCATCCTGCGGCCCTGCCACACACAGAGCGGACACAAGCGGGGCTGAGGTGGGCAGTGGCTCTCGGTTGATACAGCGGATTTAAAAACTGGTTATAGGATAAAAGACAGAGATTGTGTCTGCAGAACCAGTGAGCACTCACTTGGACTAGCCCCAGAAAGGAGGGTTTTGACATGGAGTCAGGACCTGCACCAGCAGCTGGGGCTGGTCCTTCTGCGTTAACACTCTCTGGGAGGTAACTGGTTATACTGGTAAAAAGGTGAGGACTGGGGACCAACTTCAGGAGATGGTAGGACCTGTTAATGCAAAGGCTAAGTGGAATGTCACTGCGAAAACTGTTCCTCCCTGACTGTGCTAAGGCACAGCCAGGGTTAAACCATGTTCAGACTTTTCTAAAATGTGTCACCAAAGATGCCAGGAGAAAAAGTTACTGTTTATTTTGCTGTGACACCTGAGGATTCCTGTGAGGATAGGGCCCCGTCGCACTGAAAACTTTGCAGAGACAAGCGTTGTACAGTTATTTTTGTTTGGCTTTAAGCCTTCCGCTGCAGTGTTTGCCAGTTTCAATGCAGCAGCATGACTCCAAAGTAGGAGAGCCTAAAAGGGAAATGGACTGGGGGCTTTGCTGGAGAAGCCAATTTAAAATGCATGGAAGGAAAGGAAACAATGTGAAAAATGAATCAGTTCCTCCAAAAAGGTCCTGCCTTTTGTTCTTACAGTCCAGATATGCCTACTGCTGGGAAAAGGAGGGGAGAGCAGTGGGCTTTACAATGTGGTTGGATTGGCGTCATGCTCATGCAATTATTTTCACTCTCTGGGTTTGGTGTGAATTCCCCCCATGATGACACACGGAGCACTGCTGGCATTTCCTGAGCTGTGGCACCAACACAAGGGCACCAGTGGCCAAAAGCATCAGTGTTGTGAATATTGGACTCAAAAAAATCCAGGCCCTCCTCATGCAGGTGGGACCTGAGCACTGGGTAAACCACTTTTTGGTGCTGAGTCACTCAGCACCCAATCCATGAGCTCAACATCTCCAAAAATCAGCTTCTTCCTCCTCAGAGCTCTCCTCCCATGGCACGCAGGGTAGCAGGCTGCATTGGACTGCACACCAGGGAAACAAAGGCAGCCACCTTGCATTCACACACTCATGTTTCTGTTCTCTGCTAGCTGCAGATTCACAAAGAGACACCCAGGACTGCAAGTTCAGTGGCCTTTTATTTGTGCCTGTTGTCACTGGGCGAGTTCAAAGTGCACATGCAGCAGTGGTGATGAGTTTGCACAGTCCATACAGCAGTGGCTGATAACCAGCATGAGAGCACCAACAGACTTGCACAACATGTTGGTGGCTGCTCCAGATTATCCCTCACCTCTTTTGTTATGTCTCAGCCTATATTTGGTTCCAAATAAATGTCTTTCATAGGTGTGGGCCTTGGAAAAATGGCATGATTCCGTGTTCTGTGCCTGAGCTGAGGGCAGAGCTGCTGGAGAATGGGGAACACATGGCACTTCCCTTTGGCAGCTCAGTGGGAAATTCAGACTGAGAAGAGTTTGCTTTTATTTGTCCAATTTCCCTAAAACTGTCCTTGTTTTGGATTGTTGTTGTTTCCGCATCAGACACGATGGAGCCACCAGATATGGAGCACTTGGCACACAAAGTGCCATGGGGGAAAAATATCTCCTGAAGAGCTCAGCAGTTCCTGCCGGTGCTGGACAGTGAGCAAGGAGGTGTTAAAAGCTCGGGTGAGGGTGGATTTCTCACTGGGAGCTGTTGAGTTGCAGCCAGTCTGTTAAGGCAGGCAGGAGGGAGCAGGACTTGAAGATAAAGACAGTGATGAGGCACAGAGGAGTGGGTCATGCTGTGAGAAGCTGGAGGACGTTCAGCCCCACATAGTGAGAGAGGAAGAAATGCAGGATGCCCAGGGCTGACACCGCAATGAGAATCCAGAGAACTCCAGCGCTGAAGTATATTGGGGCAAGCCTGGTGGGAGAGAGGCAGCTGCTGACACCGAGCTTCCCGCTTGGGAACAGCCCCTTCCTCCCCACAGAAGTGGGTGGAAAGGCAGCCCCTGGCTGTCCCCTGCCCCCTGCGTGAGGTCCCATGCCCTGCTTCCACCTCAAGGGAGCAAACACACACACGCAAAAGGGTTTGGGGCAGCTCCAGCCTTGCCTAGTACCTGTGTCGCTGCCCCAGCCCTGTATCCATGTTCACATCATGCCTCAGAGACGAGGCTGCCATGCAGGAACGTCAGAGCACCCAAAAGTCCTCAGCTTCCCCAAAGCATGTTATGTTCCCAAATACAACCCCCCAGGGGTTACCGTGTACTCCCCCTGAGTGCTGCTGTGTGTGTAACTCTGTGTGTGTGTGTGTAACTGTGAGTGTGAGTGTCTGAGTGTGTCTGAGCATGTAAGAGTGTGCAAGAGTCTGCAAGAGTCTGCAAGAGTATGTGTGTAAGAGCATGCAAGAGTATGTGTGTGTTTACCTTTCTGAGGATGATGCCTTGTATCCCATAAAGTAGCAGTAGCGGCCGTAAAGATAGAGCAGACCCAAGGCTGCAGCCAGACCTGTGTTTAGGAGAGATCACAGTGACCATCTCCAAAGGCTTTTCTGAGCTACTTGGAACCAAGGAGGTAGCCCAAAGTGAAGGAATAGAGGCTCAGTGTCCTCTGGCTCTACCCTCCCATCAGAAACAGAATTATTGCTTAATCAGAAGTTGAGGAGGATCTGAGGACAGAGGCAGCACTCAGGGGAACAGATCCAGTGACAAACCAGGTAATGGGATATTCTCACCTTGATGGAAGAAGAGTCCAGCCTGCCACAGAAGTGCCAGGAAGATGGGAAAATACTCAGAGGAGTTCACCCTGGCAGGAAATAGAAAGGTCATAAACTAGGGAAAGGAAGGAAGCTCTTCCTCTTTTGCTTCCCCTAGCAGTTTCCAGACTCTGGAGGCTTTTGCTTTTTAGAATTGATGTTGCCATAAAAAACCTCCAGGCTTGCACTTTTCCCCGCCGTTCCCATCCCAGCTTTATTCACAGAAATTAAACAGTGGAAGGGTCTCCAGGGCACAAGAAATTAAGTAAAAGATTCCCAGGTCAGACTGTGCACAGAAAGGCTCCATGAACCACTCCCACTGCCCCTTCCCAAGTGCTGCAGCTCAAACCCTTGCTGTCGATGCCCCAAAGCCTCAAGCTGTAGGGAAGGTCTGTCCCTCAAGCAGATAAGGCCAGAGGAGCCTGGGCTTTGTGCAGGAGTTGGAGGGAGCACATAACTGTTGGGATTGTTTGTATGCTATGCCCTGTCCTCCCAAAGGCACAGTAGCACCGAAAGATGCTGGATGAAACTGAGTCTAGGCCAGTGAAGGAGCAAAGAAGGGGATGGCTGAGGGGATCCAGCTCCAGCTGTTCAGTTGCTTTTTTTCCAGTGGTCAGCTACAAGAAAATTGGAAGCTCCTCCCTCCCCACTGCAGCCCTAGCACAGAAGTCACAGCAGAGATGCTGGATTATCCTCATCCCAGCTCCAGCTGAGATCTTTCTGGGAACTTGTCCTTCCCCGTGAGTGAGATTCAGAGCAGGGCTGAAGCTGCCTGAGGTTTGGACACCACTTGGATAAAACCAGCCTAAGTCTCAGGCACCAAGGGTAGTGTCTTTAGGAGCCCTTCACTGTACAGCAGATATTCCTGTGTAGTTTCTATCAGCAATGGCTGGTTTAGGACTCAAGAGCCAATCCAATCCTGATGTTGACTCTTCAACCCATTAATTAACCTGGAGAGAAGTGAGTAATTGCTTAATTACAGTCCCAGGAAAGGAATAGCAAAGCAGGGGAAAGGCAGCGCGGTTACGTGAGATCTGACAAACATCGGTAAGAGGAGTTTCTTACTGTGCTCGAAAGATCCTTTCAAATTCAGGAGGGCCTGAGATCTTTGGAGGTGGAATGCCAAACAACCTCCTAGCATAGATCACCTGGAGGAAGAAGTAGGCTGCAGCAAAAGAGAGAAAAGTAGCAGTGGTCAGTCCTATGGCTGGGCAAGGTGGGGTCAGGAGCTGGCCAGAGGCTGGGGAAAAATATCTGCAGTCTCCTCCTAACCCCGCACCCCGACACAGCAGAGAAAGTTAGAACAAAATCCCAGGTACCTTTTAGGTAAGGAAAAGGAATGACCCAGAGCTATAGTGAAGCAAGGAATATACAGCCACGTAGCGCCAGTGTGATCTGCTTTCTTGCATAATCAGCAGGTGGTAATTTCTATAGAAAATATTACACAATTCAGATGCACTTTATTACTGACAATTTCAAGGTTTTTTCAATCTTTAAATTTTTTTCCTCTTCTAAATTCTGATATCTGTGTAGGGATGGAACTGATGCCACAGATAAGCCACCCAGACACTGAACTAAATTGTCATGCAATGTGGACCCACAGCTGGGAGATGTTCCGTGTGACCAACCACAGCCCATCCTTCCACCTTTTCACACCGCAGAACTCTTTGTATGCTCACATTTACATGCACTTCAGGAGTTGCTGTAAAACCAAAGAGGGAAATTCTACATGTTTGTAGAGGGAAAGATCTACTAAAAAATTACTGAATGGAGGGAGTAGGTCAGTTCAGAGAAAGGGCTTCCCATGCACTCATTTGGTTGAATGCTTTCCAGAACCCAGACAAGATATCAGTTCACTGTCTGAAAAGTAGTGAAGTGCCAGTGCAACAGGAGACATTAAATATGAAAGCAAAAGAAAATCAGTGGAGTTACAGTAGATTGATCCAGCCAGTATTTGAGCACACATATCCGATGGTCCCTACCTTGCTCCAGGACTCCTAGGACTGTCACAGCAGCCAGCCAATGAATCTGATCCAACATACTGACTTTCCCAGACACTAGAAAATCTTATTTCTTGATCAGAAGTTCCTCTGGCCAGGTTCAGTCCTCACTGATGCGGCAGTTTGCGATGGTAGCTGGCAGCCTAGGTTTGTTCTAACTGAACAAACAAAGCAAAGATTTAGTCTGTGGACTGACACCCAGGAGGAGCCTGGCTTGCCCGTTATCTTATGCACTGTGGAAATGGAAATCAGTGGAGACAGGTTTGATGGAGTATTTCCGTTCCCGCCCGCCCTTTTCTAGGAACGGAGTTATGAGGAAGTGGAAAAGCCAGTAAAGAGAAAAATGTGAGAGATAAGGGAACGGGGATGGACAAATCTCAATAGCCCACTAATCCACTCCCCCCAGGGCATCTGCTTTAGGTCAAGGCACTTGGCCTAAAGCCTTTTCTGGCTCTGCTTGGGCTATTGTGTCACACCAGAGCACAGGCAGCATTCCAAGATACATATCCCTGTATACGTAATCCTACACAGACTCTGGATAGCGTGTGTTGGGCACAGAGGATGACTTATGGCCACAACACTGACACAGCCTCAAATAAAGCCCCCACGTGAAAAACCCTCTGAGACGGTAAGACAGGATGTGATAAAGTATAAAAGGTCTCCAGATTTGTCCTGCACACTGATATTTTATCTGGGGATGGGTCTTGCAGAATGACTGTCAGACACTAAGAGGGTTTCAGAGCCAGCCCTCCTCTGGGCTGGGAGATGTGCATTTAAGGCTTCTGATCAATCCTCAGCCCAGTGAATTCTCACCATAAACACCAGAGTGAGTTCTTTGTAGGAAAAAACCTCCAGAATTCATCAGGACATAGCAAAAAGAAAATTACATTTTCACGTGTCAGGAGAGACTCATTTTTCTACTTCCCATCTAACAGCACAAAGCTGGCACAGACAGAAGCTGCTGGGACCACCAGGTTTGTTTCCTTCCTCTCCCTTCATTCAAAGAATTCTCCCACCAGAAAAACGAATGCACGTTAAGACAGAGCGATCACTGAACATCACTGTTATAGAAAGTTATATTAAAGCAGCTTACAGAAATTATATTGTATGCCTGACATCTTTGATAGGCTTTCTAAGAAGCAATATGCTGGTTCTGGTTTTCTGCCTCTCTGTAAGGTATAAAGGCACCCAAAATGGCTATAAAAATGTCCCAGCTTAGTATTTTTCCAAATATCAAACACACACACCATTGTTTTTCAAACACCAGCTCTAAGATTAATTCCTTTCTTTCAGAACGGAACCTTTTTTGTTGCAGTAACTGTTTAGAAATATGAGGAACATTGTGTTTTGTTTTCTTCTATTTAGTTGTCAAAGAAATTAAGAACTCCCCTGTGTCAGCTCGAGAAGGGCAGAGGTCTTGCAGTGCTTAATGATGTTTGATTTCCCTCTGCTCCTGTCTGATAACAGCCTGCTAGTGAAAGAAAATAAAGAAAACAACTGAGCAGAAAAGATTTGAGCTTACACCTCCATCAGATGACAGTGCACTGTAAGCTGCATCAACAGTGTCAAATGTGCGCAATGGAATCTGGGCCAGGAGGAGCTGCACAGGCTGCCACAGAGCAGTCCTGCTCTCCAGATCATCATTAGACACAAAACACTTCTAGTGTCATCATCTAGCATGATCTAAATATAATAAAGGCCAATAGAAATATGAATGAATAAACAAGCACAGATGTCTCCCCCCTCCTCCTCCCTCCTCCATAAACATAATTTTTCAAGCTGTTTTTAAGCTCCTGAAGAGCACGTTTTTCTTGTCCGTGTTTCTCACTCTCAGAACTCAGTTTATTTTCCATTCTCCCACAGTGCTTACAAGGAACAGGCACAAGTACCCCGGTCCCAGCACCAAATGCCCCTGGACGACAGACTGTCACGGGTGGGCAGACTCCGCACCCGTGGACCCCAGCGTATTGCGAAACCTCACCCTCCGAGGCTGACACAGACAAGTTCCCTTCCAGGCAAAGACAAAGCCTGCAGTCCCAGGGGCACCTCCGGGTGGATTTGCTGAGCAGGAGCTACTGAAATGCCGTACCCCTGTCCCACTCCCCGGCTCTGCACTCCAGGTTATGCAGTGCGAACGTGGCCCCGCGTCAGAGGGCACAGACCGAAGTCCTCACACCTCCCACTGAGTCATCACTGCAGGCATTTCTCTGTGCCCATGCCTGCTTCTGCCACCTCTTCCTGCAGCCAATAATCCTTTCTGCCTCCTAATTTTCACTGTAGGGATGCACTCTGAGCTGGACTGCAACACCAATAGGGATTAAAAATAATCTTGGGAAGAAAAATGATCAACACAATGCTTTGGAGGAGTTTTAAGCATCCATAGAGTTTACAGCACCTATCACTTGCCCGGAGTAGCAGGGCAAGGAGAAGCCAGCAGTGCTGAGTCCAGCACCATTACATGCAGTAACAACCCCTGGAAATGTATTTCAGGAGCATACAATGGCTCAAGGGCTTTCTGTCAATGGAAGGAAGAATATTTTGCAGGTCAGCAACTTACCCTTCAGCCGTGAAGCATGGAGGCGCCCCGTTCTTCCAATCCTATTGTACAAATATGGAAGTATTTTCTAATGTCGGTTGTACTTGTGCTTCCTTTCCCTCCGAATCCTTTTGCAGCCACTATGTACATCCAAACCCGTGGGACTGTTTGTGAAAACAGTTACTGTCTTTGTAACAACCGCAAAGAAAAAAAGAGGGGAGGGTTCATTCAAAAGAATTTTTTCTCCCAGAGAAGAAAGAATTTCTCTAGTTCAAAAGAAAGAAAGAGAGCTCAGCCCCAAGGAACTCAGTCTGTTCGGGCACAGCTCCTCAGGGTGGGGTGGTGGGGTTGGCGATGTGCCCTCCTGGCCTCCCATTCCCGTGGAGGCTTCTCTTAAAGTCAGACCAACATGTGTTGAGATTTTCCTGGAATTCTTGGATTTTCCATCTGTGAAAGGAAGGACAGGCTGAAAATATGGCAAGAAAAGAAAGAATTCATTATTTTACCCCTTAGGAAGGCGCAACTGGCCACGTGTTCTCAGTAAGTTGGGACAGCTGCAGACAGCTTCTGCTCTGTGATCCCCAACAGGACTCAGAGCAAGGCGTAAGCTGGCTCAGATCTCCTGATTTCTCTCTTTGAGATGTGTCCTGGGTTCTGCATTTTGAAATAACCATAAAAACTTTGCATGACAAGAATTATCATGTCTTCCTAAAATGGGCATCTATCCAGAGGGTCCTCCTTTCATGAAGTAAAAGAGCAGAAGATTGCTCTTGTCAGCAACATCCAGGCTGGCACTGTACAACTCATCTCTTGGAGTACAAACTCAGTGTATATTGGAGATGTGCCTCAGCCTGTTCATCCAGACCGATTTCAGATCACATTCCTGGGATTTATATATCTATGGCAGATCAAAGAGGTCACATAAATGTTCACAAATATTTAGTTACAGCAAAATTTCTCAGGGCCAAACCAGTCTCTGGGCTGCTTGAATGCTTCTGCATGGAGCAGGACCACAGCCAAGCACCTATTGACAACACTTCTCATCTCAGTAAAGGTGAAGTGCTTCACTTTAGAGATCAAACAGGGAAAACATAAAAAGTAATTTTCTAAAAAGCAAGATGGAAAGCCAAGTCTTTGGAAAACCACATAAATGAATATATATACTCATTTATTTAGTGATTGTTTTGAGAAATTTTTTTAAAGTTTTCTTCTAATGGAGTTTGGTGAACTTTATTCATATGCACATTAAGTCTGACTGGAGGGCATATCTATAAAAGCAATGCCAAAACTCTCCCCTTAATTCATCAGCAGAAGGCACTGGTACATGCAAATGAATTATACCCCTTCATTTATGATCAACATCTGTTAAAAATATTAATTAAATGTCTCTCTTGCCCTGCCTTGTCTTGTGTTATTGTCACACAAGGAAAGCCTTTTCCGTGTGCTTTGCCAATTTTCCTACCTCTTGTTCAACAGAAAGTCAGGAATAGCTAATAAACAGAAAAGAACAATGCCAGAAAGTGGCTAGCTTGAAGAATAAATCTCTGGAGCGATAAGTGCATATGTCAGGGAGGGGGAGGATTTCCCTTTGCAGAGGGACAATCAAGCCTTTCAAACAGCTTTGGAAGCTCTTATGTTAACATACAGTTAGCATTATCCTATAATGATGGGGAGAAAAAATTGCAAGTGTACAGGGTACATCAAAATAAAGGCTGAAGAGTGGTCATGGAGTGCAGCTTCCCCTTTCCTAAATTACAGAGGTGAAGAAATAGAGCTGTTCAGCTTTTCTCTCTTGTTTGGACCAGCATATCCAGATGCTGGCTGGCCCTACCTGGTTATGAGATAAAGCTGGCCAAGGCATTGGAGAGGGGTAGAGTGAGGACAGCTCTAAGGAGACATTTTCCAGGGGGAAGACTGGAATTCCTCATAGGTCTCCTGCAAAGAAGAGACCCTTGGCTTATCAGAAACAAGGAAAGAGTCAGGGGAATTTGCCTGAAGTGGGGAGGTGTTGCTGTGCAAGATCATATCCTCAGGGATGGGGCAATCAGGAGGGCACTGGTCCTTCTGCCTTACGGTGACATTTCACACCAAAGTTCTGTCCCACATGGGGCTGAGGGAAAGGAGATGGTTTGGGGGGAGATCTGCAATAGGTCCTCACTGGAGCTGCTGTTCTCTCCTTGCTTAGTGCTGCGGGACTGTGCCCAAATCTGAGTCCTGCTGAGTGTCCTGCCCTGTGTCACCCTGTCTGTAACACTGGGCCACAGCTTAGCCAGACAAATACAGAGGGTGAGACCATAGAGTGTTCAGCCATCAGCACGAGGCCCGTGGACAAGCTTGTGCAAGGGCAGAAGGCACTGAGGGCAGGAAACTGACAGATGTTTCTGTAAAGCTCCTCTGACGTCAGCAGTGTCAAAACGTTTTGTAATATATCTTCAAAATGAATCAAAGGCAAGCTCTGTGGGTGAGAGCGGACCATCGTTTGGACTGTTCTTTGAACTCTTTCACTGTCATGCCCCCAGAAGTTGCCCCAAGTGATGTGCTCGGCGGGGAATGGAGCCCAGGTACCAGGTGCCAGCAAGGGGCACATACACTGTGCTGCAGCTGGGAGGCTGCAAGTGCAGTGGAAGCGGAGTGAAGAGGCTGCCTGGGTCACAGAAACCACTGAGCACAGAGGAACACAAACAGGCCCTGTTTCTTCTCCCATCTCCAAAGGAGAAATTAAACAGAGCCAACCTCTACATCTCCTGCTGGCACAGGACCAGGGAAACAGCAGCAACTGCAGTTCATGGAAGCAAGATGTGAGTGTGGGAGCAGATGGGTTTTTGGTTACTGGCCATTATTTCCTGTGGCCTTTGTGTGTCACAGACTGGCCAAGGTCAAGCTGACCTGTGTGTACTCGACAGTGGTGGCAACTGCAGGGAGAGCAGGGCTGGCGGCAGTCCCTGGGGAGAGCTGCCACAGGAACGCGACTCCTCCAGCCTCATATGGAGCCCAGTTGCTGTGTGAAGGCTGACCCAGCTCTGCTGTCCCCTAGCAAGGGCAGGCAACTCCTACCCCCAGCATCTCAAGTTGGGGTGCACCATTTAAGGCACCAAAAGTGGAGACCTCTTCTGAGCCTTTCCCTTTCTGTCCCAGCTCCTGGGTTGCAAAGTCAGGCTAAGAGCAGTCCCAGAGGTGCCACTGGGATTAGGCACCCATCCTGGCACCAGTCATCTTCCAGCAGCTTCTGAGCAGCTTCAGCCTCCCCAGCTACGGGAGTGCTGGCCCACAGTGGCAGGCAGTGAGGGGCTGTGCCCTGGGATGCCAGGACAGACAGACAGAAAATCTTTCTCTTCCCAGAGGCCTTTAAGAAGTATCAACAACAGAGAGCTTTGGCCAAACATGAGAAATCACCTCTCAGCAGTTGTAAACTGGTGACCAATCGCACCTCGGAATGTCAATTCCCCTGGGACAAACAACTTGCTTTAAAACAAGCTGGGTTTAATTTCAGGGTGTGAAATGGTTGTATGACACAAACGTGTAAAAGAATTTAATGATCAAAAACAGTGCTAAGTACCAGACTTGCCTGCACACCCTTCCCACTGGGAAGCTGAAATGGCAATTGAAGTGATGCTACTTTGGTGACTCTGCCTCCCAAAGCCTGGAAGCAGGATGGTTGGTGTCTGTAAGTGCTCTGACAAGAAGAGGATTCACTGAGTGACACAGGGCACTTATTGAGCTCCTTGCTAGAGCTGTTATACTGGCACCCTGGACATCTGCTGGGGAAAAAGGCAGAAAGAACCTGCTGTAATTCCAGAATTTCCTGTAGCCTTTATACAAGAAGTATTCCACTGCTTCCAGTTTCCTGACATAATTCCACTGCCCTCTTACAGCAAGGTGTGTTCAATGTTTAAGGAACACTTTCTTAGTGATACAAATCTCTCAGAAGCCATCACGCTTGTCCTCAAACCATGTGGTCATAGTGGTTTAGATTTGTGCCTCTGAGGGCAATAAGATGAGATGGACAGTTCCGCTGTGCATCCCGCTGCCTGTTGCATCACACTTTAGAACACCCATTTTCCAGCATCCACCTATCTGCTCCATACTGCACAGGACTGCAATGCTGCCTAACTTGACATGCCCTGATGGTGGCCACTCCTGTTAGGAAAATTCTCAGTGCCAAGTCAGTGCTTGATGCCTCCTGGCTATGCCAGCTTCAGTCTGCAGGACAGCATCCATTCCCTTCCTCCCAGCGCTGCATTAAAATGCAGGGCCTGGGGAGGAAAAGCGCAGTTCAGCACAGCACACAGGCGCCCTGGCTGTGCTGTTTGAAAGCCCTGATGTGAGTGCTGGTATTCGCTGTTTTACATCACAATTTAGTGCTTTTGTTCAGCACTTGCAGAGATCCAAAACGAATCCAGCCTGGTGGTACAGCACTTATCAGGGACCGGTGTTTAAGTTATTACTGCAGCAAATAGAAAAATCTCCACCTATAATTTCCAGAAGTTCAATATTTACAATAGATTAACACAGCCAGGTACTATCTGCAGAACATGTTTTTTACTCCTGTGAAAACTGGTTAAAATCACTCCCAAAGTCCTCAAATGATCAACGCTTTCAGAATTTATCACTTATCATACCAGTGATCTTCTTCATCCTAAATATAGGGTTACTTAACCAGATACATACAGGTAGATTTTTATTATGTATATTTTTATTATATATATACAGATTTTTAATATATATATAGAAATCTATGAAGAGCTGGAAAGCAGACCCTGGCTCGTAATCAGTTTAAAAAAATTACTAAACAATTAGAAACAAATTTAATTTCAAATTTAGTTTGGGGATTTTTGAGTTTGCCTCAGATTTACATCTGTATATTCATAGAGGGAGAAGGATCTCTGATTCTTTTTGCTGCCTTGTAAAAAGTTATCAGAAAACATCCTCTAACAAAAGTCTGTTTAGGATTGCAGAAAGTTCAGAGCTCAGCCCACTTTTACCTTGGATAGGGCTTGTCCAGCAGAAACAAAAGGAAAGGCCCTTGTCACTGAGTTGATGGACAGATTAAAAATGTACCCATTCACAGGACAAAGTCTTGGATTAAAATACTCCAAAATAATGAAGACAATGTTGAGCTTCTACAAATAAAGTCAGTCACTGATTCCAGTTCCAAGTGTATGCACTGGCAAAAAGGAGAGTCTAAAGGGGGAGACATTTAGAATCAATGAAAGAAATGAACTGGAAATGTAAAATCAAAATAGTGAGCTTATTTGATAGGCACCTGATAGTTATAACCCACAGTTTCTATAAAGTCAAATGAGGGGGCAGCTCAGCTCAGCCTCTTCATCTTGGGCAACTTAGCTCACTCTGAAAGAATTCAAGCTCTTACCCAGCCCAGTTTCTTGATGGAAAATTAAAGCACCATATTTTTGACTTTGGAATTTGTGTTTGAGAACACCAACGTTCCCTAAGGCGCAGCTGATATTTTTATTAATCTTAATCAGATCTCTCTCTTCATTCCTCCTCATTCTTTTGAGTTTCCATTGAGCTTAATAGCAGCTTGCCTTTATAATTTGATCTATTTCTTTCAGTTATAATACTTGCCCCATGATTAATTCAAGTCTTGAGTGATAAGATCTGATTCCGAGCTATTTGACTTGAAAATAAAAGCAAAGGCTGTAATGTTTCACTTGTGTAACCTTAACCATTCCTTTCCCTCTCGTGCCAAGCATTTTCTCTGACTGACTAGACCACCTTCATTTCCCTATCTGTCCAAGTAGCAAAGGAAGCCTCTCATGCCCCAACTTCTGCTTGCTTTAATAGCCAGCCAGTTCTGAAATAAATCCCCACCTCCGCATTCCCTTGGGTTTCTGTATCTCCTAACTCTGCAGAGAATACTGCACCACTTGTTGCACTTGAACACAGCCACAGTGCTGCTTCATAATCCCTGACTCACCATTTTCCCTGGAAACACTGTTAGAATGGCCATGTTTTTGGGGGAGTTTAACAATTTCCAGCTTTCCAGTCAACTGCACTGAAGACTGGGGTGAAGCTAAGCTCAGGATAGTAAAGAACAGCAAGAACATCACACCCTTAGGGCTACGCTGCTCACTCGCCTCACTCGGAACTGGAAGAAACCCCTGTGGATCCCAGATTCTCACTTACTGTCTTCTTTGGTTCACATGCTCTTGCCTACATCGGCTTTTAAAAAAGGTTCTTTGATTTCTGAAATAGCACTAAGCATCATTTTCTTTCATTCCCCCATAATCAACCAGCAGTGGCAGCAAGGCTCAAACTCGGTAGGTGAGCCTAGAGGACAGGCTCTGCTATTGCCTTGGAATGAGTCAGAATGGGCAGAAATGTTTGGTGTTAATACAGTCATCAGGGCCCTTGTCTCTACTTTGTCAGGAACAAGCAGATCCAAAGCAGAGCCCTCTGGTGTGGGGTAGGGCTGCAGGGTTCTCAGGGTGATTGCTGATGATCTGGACAGCCTTGGCTTCCCATCCAAAGAGTTTTCAGTTGTCTACAAAGATAATACGGACACCACAGGTTGTGTCTCAGGTTCACCCGACACTTCAAGGGCCTCCTGGGTGAGATACAAAAAAAGCGTAGACATTCTCATAAAAGAAACCTCTAGTACATCTCCACAGTGCACACTTTTTGCCCATTTCTAGACACTTTTTGGGCAAGAGTTCAGACTGACAACAAGTAAATGAAAGTAAATTTTCCTCTGTAATCAAGGGAGGGAATGCACACATCACTGTAATGTTATTTTGGTTTTGCCAGCCACAGCAATGCAAGAAAACACAGAATTCCCACAGAAAATTCTGGGGTAACACCAGGTTGGACCCACTAAGGTCGCCTTCACTGCACACAGCTCCGTGCAGTGGGATGGAAGCAGGGGCTTGCCGTGGTCCTCCTCTTCGTCCTGCTGCCACATCTGTGCTGACCCACTGCTGTCCCTGAGCACAGCACAGCTTGGCAGCCGGGCACTCACGCAAAGTCTTCAGCACACTCTTTATTCCTGCTGGGCTTCAGAGGCCGGGCAGGAATGGGACCACCTCCGGCCCCGCAGCTAATCCTTTCCTAGGAGATGTCTATCACAAATACAAGCAGCAGCAAATCCTATAAGCCCTTCACTGCTGGCTGCTTTGCTCCCAGCAACCGGGGATGGAAATCCGTTCACCATTTCTGACCAGTAACCCCGGGCATCCGGAGCCTCAGAGGTGCCTGCACTTTTTGGGGATGGTGACAAAGGGCTGCCAGGAGCTTGGAGCTCCTGCGAGGCAGGAAAGCGTTGGAGACATGTCTCATTTCTGGAGGCAGAGTTGGATCCTTCAAAACACAGGGTTTGTTTATCCCCTTCCTTCCTGGCACAGACTGGAACCTTTTCCTGCAGAAAAGAGGCGGAACTTCAGTATGGCTCTGCAGGGAGGGGAGGGCAGGCGAGGCCAGGAAGGGTGTGAGACGGGGCCCCAAACCATACGCCCTGTGCAAGTGCCTTGGCGCCGGCTTGGGAGGAGAATCCCGGGCCGGGAGGGAGATCCATAATGCATTTTTGCCACCAGAAGGCGGCGGGGAGCTGCGGTTGGGAACAGCTGGTGTTCGCAGGACCTGCTCCAGAGAGAAACAGCAGAAGGAGCTTCTCCCTCTGCTGACTATAACCTGCCTTGTTACACTTCCCTCGCTGTCCTTAGGAAAACACAGGAGACTACAGCGTACAGAGAAAGCAATTTTCTTACGATTTTCTTTTGAAAATAGATGTGCATCAGACTCGCCTTGCCCTCCCATCTGCTGAAACCCTCCTGGGGTGAGCATAGGCGTGGACCCCGCCCCGGCATGGACCACTTGAGCAGCTGAGGCACTGCTGTTGTTTTTGGAGAGGGAGCTAAATGTGCAAAGTCCCTGTGCCCTGCAGCTCCAATCTGTGACCCAGTGGTTATTAGGAATACAGCGCATGCACATGAAATTCTTGCTGGCTGGTTGCAGCCACCGTGGCCACAGTGCAGCTGTGCCGTGACCCTCCCTGTGGGCACTTGCTCCTCCCTGCATCTCATACACGATGGGGAAGGAGCTGTTACTGGGAAGAGATTTTCCCTGGGGGGTTGTTTCTCAGAAGCAAGTCCCTCCTGCACATTACAGAGCTCTCTGACTTACAGAGCTCTTGGTGGCAAGTTAATAGGTTGTTTCAGTTTTCCAAGTGGGCCATCCACCAGAAGATGATGCCCCATACCAGGGACAACTGAATAGGATGTATGTCCTACCTGGGCCGTTCTGACAGCGGAGTATTTCAGCACCAACCTGCTTTCATCAGCAGTGGCGCTGGGTGTTAGAGGTTCAATTTCTCAAGTCGTTTAGGCACATCTACATCTGTGCTGCTCCTCAAAAAGCCAATTCTGCTAATCCAGCAGAGATCAAACCATGTGTCTTTCAGTTGATTTGCTTTCAGCTGGGACAGGCGCCCAACACCAGCCACGGAACAGCCACAGGAGCACGCAGGAGGAAGCCAAATGGAGGGTGGCACGCTGGTAATAGAAAGAGGCTCAGTGTAAAACCACATGCAAGATTTAAGTGAAAACAGTAGGGAAGTATAAAAAATAGGGATCAAAAGACAGCATGAAGGGTACTGACCACATCTGGGTTTCTGTCTTCCTTAAAAGAAGAGAGTGGTGAGGATTCTTTTGTCAGACCCAGACAAAGACCCATTAAAATTACTGAAATATATGGTTTCTGTTATCCAGCCCCTTCAGCTCCAGGAGCTGATTACTGCAAGTGAGAGAGTGGCCAGTCTGGAGAGGTTACTGAGTTAAGTGCTGCTAATTCCTTGTTTATTGACTTCAGTAAGTTGGGATTAGGACGGGCCAAGGGTTCCAGGTGGTGGCCTTGTGCTGTTTACATGGCATGTCAGGAATGCAGCAACTCTACCATGATTTTGCTTGTTTTTTAAGAGCGTGTGGTGAGGAAAGCAGGCAGCTGAGGAGGAGCACTGTGCTGAGGCCAGCTCAGTTAGCCCAGGGTTGCATGTGGCTCCAGATGCCTGGCTTCTTGTGCAGGGCTGGAGGAGTTCTTGTCCCCTGAAGCCAAAGGGCGAGTGGGATGTGGGTGGGGGCTCCTGGGCAATCCTGGCCATGGGACCTCGCCGTGCCCCAGAGCAATCACATGTTGTTATGGGAGAGGAAGATCCTTCCCTTCTTCCTTCCTTCCCTGCTTCCCTCATAGAGTCAGTCTGGACATTGTGCTGCCCCTCTTCCCCCTAAATAATAAACCCATTTACCTCTTTCCTTTCTCCCTGGGATATTCTATGTTTTAATGGAATTTCAGTTGCCATTAACCACATCTAATCAGTCTGTCAAAACTTAAGACATTCAGAAACTTGACCATTGAAAAATGATTGATTTTTGTTTGGTTGGGGGAGGTGTTTCTTGTTTGTTTGTTTTTGTTGTGGGTTTGTGAGGGGATTTTGTGGTGGTTTTGGGGGGGTTTCTTGGTTTTTTTGTTTGTTTTTTTTTGTTCCTCAAAACAAACAACTGCTTCCAAACAAACAAAGCACAAGCCCTGAGCCAGAGAGCCCCCAGCTGTACCATGCAAGATGGTACTGACTCACAGGAGGTTATCGTAGAGGAATTATCACAGAGCTATGAGCAGCTGGGTGAGAGCAGCTATTGCCAGTCACACTCTGCTCTGGTGAATTTGAAATGTGTGAGCTAAAGTGGAAAGACTCTGTTCCAGCACAGCGTCTCTCTTTTGGCCTTGCTGCTAATCTCATTCACAGCCCCTCTCTGTGCCCTGGCTCTCCGAGAGCTGCGGGGATCGAGCATTTTCTTCTTTGCAAAAGGTTTTGGGCATTGCTGATACCCTCAAGACACCAAGGTGGTGGCAGGCTCTTGCTGTTACTAGCAAGTCTTCAGCTGTTTGGAGGGTGCTATGTTTAAATCCAAAGAGTAACCTGCATTTCCCTACTGAGGGAATAACTCCTGTTGCATGCATTGCAATCATGCTCGGATACAAATGCCTCAAGTGTGAGACCCTCAGGGAGGACACAGTTCTCAGGATGTAGGAGGGCCACTCTCAAGCAGGTTTCTACATCAGGTCCATGAAAGAACTGGTGGAAAGGGGCACAGTAGAAGTCAAATGGTGCCCAGCAAACTAGTGCCTATGGGAGCCAGGAAGGCTGCGTACAACCCATAGAAACCACCAGGATTTCCCTACCTTATGTCCAGACTAAACCTGCACCTACTGTCTTGTCTTGGGTAACTCTGAATTTCTGGGTCCCAGGAGTTTTCTGTAAAGTTCCTGTTCTCAGGGACACTTCCCAGCTTGTACAAATGGTATCAGGCGCATAGACTGTCTTCTTCCACCTTAGTACTGTGTCTGCCTGTCTCCTTCCATCCATCCGTGAGTGCTCTGCTACTGCTTCTCTGTTGATTTTTTCTTCTATTTATCTGCTTCATCTTATTACGATTAATTTATAACACTTCTTACAGTCATGTTTATTAGCTCTGAAAATGGCGGGACTTCATTACTTCCCTTTATGATGATTATCCTCCCCCTGTTGTGATAATGTTTGTGCACCTTTTCCCATCCTTTTCTCAAGCATGGTCTCCAGAGATGTCTTTGTCACAAAATGTGTTTTCCATGGAAAGCATTTCAGGGCACATGGACATTGTCCCATACAGAGATGTGAGCTTGCCTTCCCTCCTGCAGTTCAAAGTTTGAAAGAGCAAAAGTCAGTGTTCTCTCGCTGGTTGTGTGCCTTGACTGCCTGCTCTCTGCCAGTGTGGTGTCCCTCCTGTCACGCTGACCTGCTGGATTTTCCACTCGCTTCTTGCCAGTTTTCCAGAGGAGATGAGTCTGAAAAGATGTACTACTAGTGCTTGAAATGCAAGGAGAACTCTAGCAATGTGGCAATGCCCTGCAGGGATTAAGGAAAGAGCAACGCTTTGGAGATCAAGTTAGAGGGAATTAAGAAAGTACCAGTGGAAAGCACATGAGGTTTCTCTGTCTGATAACACTCAGGACAAGAAAAGTTCCCCAAAATGGAATTACCCAAAGTTCTACTGCACTTGTAAACTGAGCATTGCCTCTCACCTCTGAGGTATGCATATTCAGGCTCTGCCAGTCTCACCACACTGCCTGATTTCTGTGTTTCCAACTGTACTGCCAAAGTCAGAGAACAAAACACTTCCCAAGTGTTTGTCAGTGGGACAAAGCAAATCTGCTCCAATAAAACCTGAACACACCAAAATGTTTTTCCTTGACAATGTCATGTTTGCCATGTGGTATCTGCCATTCTCTTTCTTTCATCTTCCCTGCCCTGGCACTCCAGAGTCTAAAAATACCACCTTCTCAGCTGCCAAAGCAGTTAAATCTCTGTGCATGTTTCTTCTGTTTCCGTTACTCATCCCTTTTGTTTTCCTTCTGGATTATCTCTCTCCTGTGTTCATTCTGTATTCCTTTTATCTAAGTTCAAATATCTCGAAAATCCCCGCATAGGATGCTTTTAGCAGATTCTTTTTTTTTTTTTTTTTTAACTTACATTGCTCTGTTCTCCTCGATGACAAAGCAGCACAGGCAGGAGCCAGCTCCAGGGCTGCCTGCCTGTGCCGTGATTCAGCAGGTTGTAAAAGGAAGGAATGTTTTCTTTTTCGGGAAAGGGTGGGAGAGAAAGGGGAAGCACGCATGATACGCGCGTGTGTGTATTTGACTTCCTGGTGCTTCTGTGATTTCAGCAGGAGTATTATGCCGTCCTGCAGTCATGTTGGAGTTAATAACCTGTTTCAAAAGAAAGGCTTGAAAGATATTTGGTGGAAAATGGGTTTGCCTAGATTGAGGAGGGCACTTGCTAAAATATACTGCTTTGTTAGTCTTTCAAGTATTTTTCCATTGTGCTTTTAGGTTCTTCTTTAAGCATTTGGTATCTCCTGTGCTGCCTGTTGTTTGTGACTGTTTCCCTGCCTGTCTGCATTTTCTGCTCAGTCTGGGTGTAGCTCAACAGAGCAGTTTAGGAGCCAGCTTGGTGTCTCTTTCTGGAAAAATGTGTTTGATTCCAAACTTCAGTGCAAGCAGGGATTTGCTGATTTCATTTATGCTGAGCCTTATTTCTGAATGCTGGGGCCCTGCTTGCTTTGTCCTAACACAGTGGAATTTTCTCTGTGGGGAAACTTATACTGCTGACTCATTGCATCAACTCAAAACAGATTTATGTTTACGAAGGAAAAAAACACCACCCTTTTCTTACTTACTTTTCCATAGTAATATTGGATTTGTTATTCCTACAGAATACCTCCTATCTCCTGGAACAGGCTGCAGCCCACACAGGAGCTCGCTTTGAACTGGGTGGTTCAGACACAGCTTTCCATTGAACTGATCTCAGCTGGTGCAGCTCAGAGACGACTCAAAGGTGCTGTAACTTCCAGGCTACCAGGAGCCTGTTCTCTCTCACCGTGGGGCCGTGTTCCCTGCCCTCCCACATGGCTGTGCGTGCGGCAGGACACGGAGACTCCTCGAGTTAATCCTGACCACGTTCCTGCGGTCCCATCAAACCTGGCATCTCCTTCAGCCTGTCTGTCCCATTGGCACAGCACAGACACTTATTTCTGCATTTCCCTGTGTTTCTATACTGGCTCGATGTACAAACATTCAACCTTTACATGGTATTTCACCTCTACAGAACTACGTTACTTTCATTTTCAAAATATGGCACAGGTTAAAGGTTCCGGAATTGCACAAGGCTTTTGGGCAAGCAGCTGCAGAGCAGCACTGCCATGTTCTGAACACACTGGAGCGCATGTCCCTGTTCATTATTTTATTAAAACCTCGGCTTGTAATTGAGGGAAAAAAACCACCGCATACACTGAATTTCCTGAATAGGCAAGAAAACCTGAACACCTTTTCTAAGGAACGAGACGACATAAAGACGGCTTTGCTGTTTAATACAACGGTATTTATGAGGCAGCGGGTGAGGGGCGTGAGGGGATGGGGGGGGGGCGCGGGAAGGGCGTGAGGCGGTGCTGGCCCCGCCCCCTACCGCCCCTTACCGCCCCCTACCGCCCGCAACGCCCTGTCAGCCACCGCAGCGCCCCTGGGCCGAGACCCGTTGGGACCCCGCCCACATCCCAACGGCCTCCCCGCAACCACCCAATCAGCCGGCACTTCCTGCAACCCCATCAACCAATGACAGCGCTCCACGAAGGGCAGCG
>VZTF01002329.1:183-11635 GCA_013397755.1 Cnemophilus loriae | reverse complement strand
GCCAACGGATTTAAAAGTAAAAAAAAAGCCATTAGTTCGACTGTCACGCCACCGGCAGCCACGCTTCTCTTGCAGCCAGTTTTGCCGCGCACACCAGCGCGATGTTGTGCCGCTTCGTTCTTCGCCTTTCGTAGCCTGTCGCGCTTTCATTCTCCCGGAGGCGAATCGTCGTCTACTTCTCGCACAGAACTCTCTGCCGGCAGCGAAGCTCTCCTAAGCACTGCTTCTCCGGAAACACGCTGGGGCCGTGCACTTGCTTTCTAAGCTCTACGCACCACATCATTCTGCCTCTCTTGTGCTCTGAATCTAATAGGACAGCTTTCTCGGCTGCATGTCGAGCAGAGAACTGTGTCAGGACGATAGGCTCGCGCGTAGCTTGCCTCTGAAACTTTTATTTGCACCACATTCAAGGGGCAGTCCTCTTTCTTTACAACCTGCAAAGTGCCGCCGGATCGCCGTGCTCTCTGCACGGTCCTTCTCAGCTCCAAGCACCGCCTTGCACATTTACAGCTTCGCAAGGACTAAAGCTCCGAAGAGACGTCTCGCACAGAAAAATGCGACAAGACGGAAACGTGTTCTTCATGTCCGCTTCTCGTCCCCCGGATTGTGTTGCTGTGTGTCCGATATCTTGGACGTAGAACAACTAATCCACAGCAAGTGCTTCTCTCCTGGCACATTTCCCTGAGCGAGAGCTCTTTGGACAGTTTCGACTCTGCGAAAGAGAAAGGATGTGAGGGTACCTCAAGCTGAGCGAAAACTGTGCGCAACACACAGTGGTTTCGTAGAGCACACACGGGGAGAAGCTGCAAAGTCGAATGCCATCGGCTGGGCTTCGGTTCTGCCCGGTTCGCATGACGGGAAGAAGGAAACCGCAGAGCACTGGGCTTTTTTCTCAAATCGGTGTGGCTGTTTGGTATATTTGGGATGCTGGCTCTGAAACGGAATTGCCAGTCACTTCAGCTAGCCCATGAAGGACTTCCTGGGCTTTATTGCACATGGAAGTAGCATCTTCATTATTTAACTACAAAAGATAAGGGTGTTTGCATTTCACTTTTAACCAAAAACACAACGAGTGGTTTGCCAGTTGTGTTTTCAAATGGGCACATTTTTGCCCAGGGATTCTTCCCATGAGCAAGAGCAGGGCAAAATTCTGTAAAATGTTCAAATGCCCTGACTCATAGATATGTAGTGATAGAACTGTTAGAAAAGCTTCAAAGCTCCAAAGGAGCAGGAGTTAATTGTATCAAATGTTCAAAATCCGTATATGAACGTGGGCTTAGTAGGCTCTATATCGCCTATTCAGTTTAATCTCAGTTTCAGGTAATTAATATTGGAAAAAAAGCCCGAATTTTCTTGATGTTGCAGTTTTTCAGGCTTCTGGAAGGGGTTGAGGCTGCCATACCCCTGTAATTTCTTCTGCGTATAAATATGTCTACAAAGAAGATTACAGAGACGGCTTGGGCTGGAAGAGATGCCCCTGTTTATTACAAATGGTGTGAACTGATTGTTTTTCACACACTTTGAAGATGACAAACAACAGATAAACAATCTATGCACACGGTATGAAGGCAAATTTAAACAGCAGTCTGCTAGGCAGTGCAGAGATTTTCTCGTCATCTGTGTGGCAAAGACTGCTTTCAGGACTCGTGTGAGCAACAGGGCGAGAGAGCTCAGCAGAACAGCTTTGCAGCTGCTTTGCAGCATGGAGCAAGGAGTTATTTTCTTTGGTTTTCTGCCTTTCATGAATGCATTTGGAAGTCGCAGGACTCTGGTTTAGATTGATACAATTAAAAGGCTAAAATGGTTTACCATCCCACGTAATGTGGATGGAAATTATTTGAATGTGTTGCATTTCCCCGTATATGTCTTAAGGATCTCACAATGTCTGCAAATGTAATGCTGCTGAAATAGACTGTAGAGCTCTGAACAGGTCAGATGAATTTGCTCAAGAATCTCATAAACCTTTGAAGTTGAGGTTGTTGAGCGTTAGCGTGCTCAGAATGTTTCTTCCTGATACTAGTTAAGAGTTGTGTTTCACAAAATGTCTTCAAAGCCAAACTGCTGATTTCTACTTTTTTTTTTATTTTCCCCCCTAGGGATGTTGCAAATTCCATCCCAGTGTACTACTATAACCTCCAAAGGGGTTCTTCATATAAGTGTGAGTTCCTGCAAGCAGCAAAATATTCCTGCGTGACTGTACCTTGGGCAGAGACCTGCTGATATTTGAGCCTTTATTCCAGTTGTAGTATTTGCAAAGCAGGGTAAATAATTTGCATGGCTGGTGCATGCCAGGCACATGCTTAAATGAGCTGCATCAACGCTACTTACAGCAAAAGCAGCATTGATCCATGCTGGAATTACAGTGAGTGGTTAGGAGAATCATACAGGGTGTAACTCAGTTATTTGTCTTGTTCACGTCGGGCAGGAGACCTGAATTTTAACGCTTTGTCTTTCCTTTTCAAGTTGGCCGCCCTTAGTGCTGGGCCGTTTCTGGTTTGATGCCCAAATCTTTCTCTGTTTCTTGCTCTTCTTCATTTTTCCCGCCTGGATTAATTTTGGGTTTAAAAACCCTTATTAATCCTATATTTTGCCTGATGCAGGAAGGAGGAAAGGAACTTGGAGATTTTGGAAGCAGAAAGACAATTTCTTGCCCTTTGATGTTATGATAAATCATAGAAGGGAAGAAAACCTGTTAGGAAACTTTGGTTCTATGAATTTAAACAATTGCATTGCTCAACCAACAAATAGTAACCGGCCAGATTTACACAAAGCTTTAAACTTTTGAAGCCACTTCAAATGAACATTTGGAACTATAGTCTTATAATTTTATTTTATTGAAAGTCCGGACGGAGTTGAGGGATCAGGAAGATGAGCGTATGAGTCCCTATATATTGTACATTGCAGTAGAAGTATGGTTTTTATTTCACTCACAGCCTTACATCTGATCCATCTGGAGGTGCTTTCGTCTGGTGAGAGTAGAAGATGATGAAATTCTGAAAAGTCGTGATGGAAAAGTCATTCTGTCCTTTTACGGACTAATGGGATTTGTTAGTGTATTCAGCAACCTGATCCTGTGGTCTGGAGTCCAGACCAATAGGAGCAGGCTGTTTTCACTCAGCCAAAGAAATGCTCAGGCTTCTGCTGATGGCAGTAGGAGGACAACCAGATCCAAAAATTGGATCAGTTATTTTTTCTCTATGAATGTGGGAACTGGATTTGAGATTTTTGTCCATGGAAAGAGGCAGGGATGAAATAATTCCTTAAAAGGTCAATAGCGTTTGAGCATCCATCTGACCTTCACAGTATTGCTTCCAAACTTTCTGGTACATGCCCATAAAAGACCCCATGTTTGTTTGCCTGTTTGGTTGGGTTTTGTAACGTATTTGACACTTTTGCAAGTTCTTTGCCAGGTTTCAGAATGGAAATCTTAGAAAAATTATTAGACCATTTCAACTCAGTATAAATATGTAAATAGAACTGCTAGCTAAAAAAGGAAAGGTTTGGTCTACGCTTGTGTGGGTGAAGGGAAAAACCATCATACTTACTCCTCTCCTTTGCTAGTATTTGATCTTGGATGTTCTTATTTAATGAAACCTTTGCTTAAACTTGAAGCTTTAGTTTTCCTCTTAAACCACTTTTTTTACTCGCAGTAGAATGTGTTCTAGGTTGACTTTATAAAACTGAGTAGCATACTTCTGCCCTAGATGTAAGCAAGCATCTGTGGGCTGCAAAGACTGATTTTGTTAGCAAGTGGAGCATTTAACATTTCTTTGAGCCAGTGTTTCGGGCTTTAGCTTGCCTTCCAGGAACTTGCAGGGTTCCATTTTTGCAGTATTTTGTTGTTACATGACATCTTGAGATGCGTATGTTGCAATCCATAGAAGCCATTTTATAAACTAATTACCACCTGCCTTAAGAAACAAACGTGTCAAGGAAAAATGGTCCCTTGGCTTCTCAGTCTCTTCATCTTGGGGATAAATTTCACCAGTGTAGATGGATTTAACCCTGAAGTTTCTTTATTTCTTCTTTTGTTTGTTTGGTGGGGTTTTTCCCTTCTTCTGTCCTCATAGTGCTTCAAGCTCCATGCACTTTTCTGACAAATGATTCCGAATGTACTGGGATGTATTCTTGAGGGAAACTGGCTGCAGTTCTTCCTGTGCTTTTCTGGAATTCTTCTTCATATTAACCTCTGGCAATGCATTAGAGTGGCACTACAAAGCCCAGATCCTGTTTCAGGTGCTCATGCTGCCGGGTCCAATCTATGTGTTAAGTTAGAGGCATGATCGTTCCTTAACCGAGGTGAAATGTTTGATATAAGAAATTGATTGTTTTACTGGGTCTAATTTAGTCCTGAATGTGAACAGCAGTGTTTGTGTTATTCTGGAGCTCTGTTTTAACTGTCCCGGTGGTGTGTAATTCTAGCGTGGGATTTGATATTTCCCCTCAAGAAGGAAGATAAATTGCACTGAAAAGTGGCTTTTTGCTACCCAGCTACCGTTCCAGGACTTTCTGGTCTCAGTCCTTCATTTACAATAGTGTTTGGCAGGTTTCAAAAGGCCTTGCAATGCTTTGAAGACAGCCTTTTCTCAAAGTGTAGGCAAGGGTTCCACTAGGCTTTGACAATGAGCTGATTTTTGAAATGGACTTTTCTTCAAGACTCAGTGATTCTGGAGGGATTATTTTGTGGTTTTGTTTTGTGTGTGTGTTTTGGGGGATTTTTTTCCATTAAATTGTTGCTTTTAAATTCTTTTCTGAAATACGCGTTTCGCATTATGCTCAGCTTGCGCAGAAAATATATATGCTCTGGAATCAACAGTTTAAATAGGAATCCTTAGGGATGACAATGGGGAGGGAAATGCCTCTGCCAGTCAATTTGCAGCATAGCATGAAACAGTCAATGACAAAGGTGAGGATCCTGACTTTGAATGGAAGCTATTATCAATCAGATGTGAGTCGTTGTCTTGGTTTGAGACAAATTTAGGAGGAAACTTCCAAAATTTGGGTGTCTCCTCAGATCTTCTAAAGGGCAGATTCCAGCAGCCCCTCTCCCAACCAATTCGGGAGAAAATCTTGGAGAAAAGTGGAAAAAACATTTTTTTTCACAAGCAAAGTACTCACAAACATGAAAAAATGAATAATATTAAACCATAAAACCTCTTGTTGCTCTGAGGAGGTGGCAGATTCAGAGAGAGTCCATCTGTGGTTCAGACAGGCCTTGTGTGGGTGTCTCCGGGGCTCGGGCATGGCGTCCAGGCCACAGTGCAGCTCGGGAGGCCCCCGGGCAATTTGTCCTGGTGTTCTGGACTGGAGAAATGGCTGAACAGCTCCAAGACAAAAAAACATGCTGCCAGGAAAACTTCTGGCCTCAGCTAACGAGAGAAAACCAGCTTAACAAGCAAAGGGGAAAACTCCCCGCCTCTCTCTGCAGAGCCGAAGAACTCGGAGAGAGCTGACACTCCAGTCGTGTATAATCATCTCCTACCAATCCCACCATAACAAGTCATACCCTTATAAGTCAGTGAGCAGAAGATTTGCATTCTGATTGTGAATCGGTGCTTTTTCTCAAGTGCTGCTATTCATTTCAGAGGATTTAATTTTCCTCCAGGGTATCATACCCTTGGGAGAAGGGAAGTGTTGAAGATGGTGATAGAGAGTAACAGGAGTCGTAAGACTGCGTTCAGGCTGATGTGTATCTGTCAGCAGTTTTGGGGGATTTGAACTGCATAACCTTTTTCTCAATTACTTTTTGCATTAGATGCTATAATATGAGGTTGCTAATCTGAGATGACTTTGCTTAGTGTTCCAAAAGCCTGTAAGCAGGTATTGAAAGCGATTGCTGCACATTAGGTAAGTGTTGTGATACAGCCCATCAGCAAGTAACTGAAAACTAGTTTGTACTGCAGAGCATCAGCTGCACTTCTTTGCATGACCTTTGTGTCTGGATGTCCCTGGGTGTATTGCGGGGGTATTATACGCGGCATTGCACAGCTCTGTAGTAAGTGCCAATTCTCGGCCCCCAAAGCCCAGAACTGAAGTATATGAGAGAGTCTCTTGCTCTTTTCACATGCAGTGTGAAAGAGGGTTGGAGGGAGATGAAATTATTTACTCGAGGCCACAATGATGTCTCCAGCAGAGCTGGAAATGAGTCTAGATTTCCTAAGGGCTGGTGAGAAAGAATTCGAGAGAGAAAGTAGGAATGGTGTTTGACAGAAAAATTTGTTGTTTTGACATTAGTTTCCTTTGTAATGAGTGAGGGAAACAATCGATCAGAAATTACTTACGTGTAAGGAAAAAAGACAAAGTTGAAGATTGGGAGAAATGCAGGCAGATAAAATAGGCGGGAGAAAGAGAGGGAGAAGCATGTCAGAGCATTTGTATGGAAGGGGGAAAAACCAAAGTCATTTTTCCTCTGCATGATCTAGGTCTTTGAACTGATGTATTGTTTTAAATAAGTTCCAATTAGAGAACACTTGTCTTTTCTTTATGCTTGTGACCCAGAATGCTATTTTAGCACTTAGGCTTGTTTGTTTGCTTGTTGGGGGTTTTTTTTTGGTTTATTCTTTTTTTTGGTTTTTTTTTGTCATAAGAGGGAAAGGAAAATGAGGAAAAGATAGATTTTGGCAAAAAGTTTCAGCGGCCAGAAAACAGATGTCTTCCCAAAATGTTTCTGTCTAGCCCCATTCTAGAAGCTTAGGTCATCTTAATTCTGTTTATTACTGTATTACATTGCCTTTGGACAAGAATCATATTGCAGAAGGTGCATAGGTGCAGAATGGAAATGTAAACTCTTATGTTTCCTCTCTGTTGGAGAAGAGTCTTGCTAAGATGCACAAAAATTGAAAAACTCTGGGGTTTTTTTTAGGCATATATGTTTTCAAGCCGATGTAAATTAATCTATATATTCCAAAACTATTTACAAATGCTGTTTACTACTAAACTTCCAGGTGGTGATAGTAAGAGGGCTTCCATTTTAAGGACAGCGTTACGGTCTAGATGATGATTAATGGGAATAGTTCTTTATAATCCTTACCTTGCTGACATCATAAGGCTATACATTAGTTATGAATATAAGGGAAGACATTTTAGGGATACATTGCAAGTCAGCAGATTGGTAGTTCTGGTTCCATTTCCGTTGTCCAAGAAGAACTCAGATAATTTTTGGACTTTTCCTAGACCTCCGACTAGATTAGCACTAGTCTTTGATTGACCCAGCAAAATTTAGGCTACTAAGCTTGACTAGTGAATGTAAAGGAGAAAGTCACACAGCTTAGGTGGTTCCTGTGTCGGCAGCGTCTCAGTAGTAGGGACATTCATGTTCTCCGGTTTGTTACTTCAGCTACCAGATCCTGCTCCCTCCAAAAGAGGGTGAGAAGGTTGGTTCCCTACGTGGTGAAATAATTCTTCCTGCTATTTGTGACTCTTTTGTATTACTTGGGTTTATTACAGAAAGTTTGATTAAATTGCATGCATCTGGTCTTGGGGGAAACAGAATCTTCTTTAGTCAATAGCATGTAGGCCTTTATCAAACTGAGATGGTCTTAAAGGACCGGACACTTAAAACACAGTCATTCCTGCTAGTTCCTGTTCCAATTTTAGGCTGAACAAACCAAATGTTAAAGCTCCACCAGCAGGGAGGGAAATTTAATTTGACTTTCACCTTTTTACAGAGAAGCTAATTAAAGTTTCACTAGGATCACAGCAGGCTGTTAAACAAGGAGAGTGTAGTGAAAAAGACCAATCCTATCCTCTTAGTGTTACTGTTTGTAATTGGACTTGAATGAAATGTGTCAAATCTGTGTTGCTGGGTATCACATCAGTAATAGGTACTTCAGCTGCTGTACTTCTCTCCTAAAGCTAGGAAGAGAATCCAAATAATCGTGACTCCGCGGTCTAAATTCACCCCGTGATGTTGCCAGGTGAAAAAGGAGCAGAAGGTGCACCTGCAAATTCCTTTAAATCGTCCATCTACATCACCGGTCACTGATTTCCTGAAAGTTTGAACAGGTCAGTTGCTGCTATCTTTCAGAATTTTTGGTCATGTTTTTCTTGGGATTCTTTTAATCTTTCCCCATTAGCTCATCCTCTGCTCTCAATCCTTTCCTTACATTTGAAGTACCTCGATAGCCTGGAAAAGTGTTGTTTTTATTTATCACATCATTATTCTCTTCAAAGGGTTGTTTGCCTGAAGTCTCATTTAAGCTGATTTTCTGCCAGTCTATTTTCCGATGACAGCAGGTGTTTCGCAATAGCAAGTCCCCAGTCCTACAGCTTGCTTTTCTTTTCATTTGGTCCGTCTAGCAAATGGAATGTCTGAACATCTCAGACAGGATTTTCTCTCCACAATGTGTTTCACTTGAAGGGCATAGATTTGTATCTCTAAGATCATCTACCTAAAACCTTGGCGCAGAATAAACTAGCGGTTTGCCAAGAAGATGATCACTAGAAGTGTTGCAGAGCTGCTATGTGCATCTTAATGAAATGCCAGACAGTGAAGCAGTGGACATTTCTGGGGTCTAGTACAAAGTTGCCGCACTGGTGTCAATTTTCTCAGTGTATCAGTGGCATTTCTGTCTGTACGTATGCTTCCCGGAGTCTTTCCAGCTAGCATTTGATGCTGTTTCCTTACTGTCATTTTAATAACTTCCTTTGGATTAAACGATGATACCATCTCTGTATTTCGAAAATCCCTGTTAGGAAACGCTATCCCCGAGGAGTCATCACTCCCCTTTTCTTTTGCCTAGTTTGTAATTTTCATAGACTCGTTGCAAATTTCTGCTAACGTCGATGAGAATGCTGACATTTCTTATACCACCGAACAGAGTTGATGCTTTCAGCTGTGCATTCCTCTTTCATACTTGCGTCACGCTGCTTCTGACCTAATGGCCTCTTTTTGTGACCTGCTTTTTGCTGTGATTTGATAAAAACTGGCATACACCGCCAACTGTCAACTTGTGTGTTGGCATTGAAAGGGCTTTGATGGGTTCCTTTCTGAGACTGCCATGCACTGGACTTTCGCATTCTCAATGACTTCATCTTCCATAGGTTGTTTCAGTATTTAATACTCTTTCTTGGAATGTAGGCAGCATACCAGCAAGTATCAAATTCCCCGCAAGCCTTGTCTTCCCAAAGGACCATTAAAAGAGATTGCATTCCTCCTCTGACTAACCTGCCAGTATTTGAACTGAGCATTGGGTACCTTAAGTGAACCTGCTAGAAGGGATCTCATCCCAGGCAGTATCTCAGGCTTTCCTGAAATACTTGCTCTTTCGGATCCTAATTCTATTCAGATTTTCAAGATTTAAGATTTTTTTTCACTGAAGCCATTCAGCAATGCCTCTTTTCTTGTAAAATGTGATGTGCGTCACAGGGACGGATCCCCATTAAAGGTTATACACATATCAAGGTTAATTATAATAATGGTGCCTCCCTCCTGCCATTACATTTGAAAATCAGTTGATTTTCCAAAGCTAAGTATTCCAGGCCTTTGAAGACAAAAGGAAGTCTTTGTTTTTTGCAAGAATTACCCCTAGGAGGATTTGTGCTAATTTGGACTTCTAAGGTGTTAGCCCGGTCGCTGGTTTCGCTGCTGCCTAAGAATTGAAAAAAGCAGATACTGTCTTCTCGTGTACTTTCTTCTTGTGCTCTCATTCCCCGCTCTGTGCTTTGGGTGCCCTAGTTAAGCCACCGGTGTGACTCATTTGGTGTCATCTACTAGTGCAAATTCTGCATCGTTTCAGGTACTTACAAGTGCCGGTTGCCAAGGAGTGTAACCATTCAAGGGGCAAAGCATTGTAGGGCTGGGCAGCTTGAGGTGCTGAAACTGGAAGAGGCTGAGGTCATGCCATATTAAAGTGAGACAGCAAATCAGTTGATCTAGGACTTTCAGCTGGGCACGTCTGACAACAGCAGCTTGTCAGCAACGACACAGCATTCTTTCTAGCTGTAGTACAGAAAGAGCAAAGGGACACCTCCAATGGTTAAGCTGTTTGGCATGAGGAAACAGCAAGGAATGTACCACAAACTACTTGAGCCGGATAATTCGCACTTTTCTAGTGAGGATTTTGCATTTGTTCTCTCTTGTCTGTGCCTTTATTTTTCACAGAAAATAGTGGGAGTTTTAATTCTTATTTTTTCTTTTTTTTTTTTTTTTTGTTTTGTCGGCCTCCCTCTTCCCATCTGCAATTAACAATTTTGCCTTTCTTGTCTGGCTTCTCTTTCTTCAGTTATAGAAAATTGTGTGCGGTCATTCAACCTCGTCATAAACTTTCTCATACTGTGGGGATGAGAGAAGTATGAGGTACATCTAAAGGGATAGAACCAACCCACAAAAACAGAGGCTTGTGCAGTCTGCTGTGAGAACCTTCGGGCACGAGTCATCTTTGATCTATGTTACGCTATATTGATTTAACTTTTAGTCCACTAATTACTAGTATGACTGTTTGGTCTTTAGTACACAGTCTTTGAAATCAAGTCCAACATTTTGGCTAATTTCTAGTGAAGGCTTTTTTTCTGAAGACGTATTCCAGAGCAAGAGCGTCCACGGTGGATTTCTGCTGTCGTAATCAAAAGTGTCAGTAATTCTGGTGCAGTTTGTGCTGGTAATACGTCTCGAAATAAAAGGGTTTTGATCTTTTTTTACTTTTAAATGTAACCGTTCCTTTAAATATTCAAGAGTTGGGGTTTTCTCCTGCCGCAAAATACCTCTCGCTGAAATGTTACTCAGGGTTTAAACATAAAAGCCCACCCTGTAAAATACGTTGCTGATACTCTGCAGTAACTGCAGCTTAGCACCCAGTGATGATAATGTGGGTTAAATGGCATTCCTTCTGCAGTGATGGAAACTCGGAGACAGTCTACGCAGACATACGCAACAAAGGTTGGGATGGCTTAGCTCAAGTCCTAAAGCTAATGTGCACTTTAAAACCTCCCAAGAAGGTGAGTTCACCCCCCTTCATTGCTGTACGCTGGAGTCCAAAGAGAATTTCAACGTACTTTTTGTCGTTTACATCTGTCATTTACAGCTGTCATTGCTTAGCTCCTGGATGTGAGACTCCCTCATAACTGATGAAAGTTGTCTAGTTAGGAGTGGGTCGAAGACATGGTCCTGCTCTAGAAGGAGAGTGACTTAGATGAGAAGATTTTTGCAGTCTTAGTCATCTCTACTGCTTGTGAGTTCTATATGAAAGAGGTGGAAATTTCCCGAAGGTAGTCAAGAAGCTGGCGATATGGACAGCTTAGAACTGAACACTCGTTGCAGTGGTAGTAATAGAAAGGGCTTAAAAAATTCAAAAGGGCAAACAAAGCAGTTGAAAGGAAAACGAGATTAACCAGTATTCCATTCTTCAAATATATTGTTCTTTAAATCATCATTTTCGTGCAGTTTCACAGCCTGAGTTGGTGTCGTGGGTTGACAGGTTTCTAGGTGAATTTCACCCTGCCAGGTCCTGTGGAG
>VZTF01002327.1:173051-232653 GCA_013397755.1 Cnemophilus loriae | reverse complement strand
AGCTCCAAAACCCTAATGGTCGATCTCGGGTTTCTTCTGCGGTCCTTTGATAGAGGCTCCAGGTCAGGCCATGCTTCCCAACTGCAGTGTAGAGAATGTTTTGCACAGCCAGTCCTGTCCGAACAGGCCCAAGAGCTACTGCATGAGCTATTTCCTGTTTGATCTGCTCAAAGGTCTGTTGTTGCTCAGGGCCCCACTCCAAGTGGTTCTTCGTCTGGGTCACTTGATAGAGGGGGCCCACAAGCTGACTATAACCTGGAATGTACATTCTCCAAAACCCCACAAGGCCCAGGAAAGCTTGTGTTTCCTTCTTATTAGCTGGTGGAGATGTAGTTGCAGTTTTGTCAACCACCTCCGCAGGCACATGATGGCATCCATCCCCCCATTTTATTCCCAAGAACTGGATCTCCTGTGCAGGTCTCTTTACCTTACTTTGTTTTATGGCGAGACCAGCTTTCAGAAGAATTTGGATTATTTTCTTTCCTTTCTCAGAAACTTCTTCTGCTGTATATCCCCACACAATGATATCATGAATATATTGTAGGTGTTCTGGAGCTCCATCCTGTTCCAGGGCAGTCTGGATCAGGACATGGCAGATGGTGGGGCTGTGTTTCCACCCCTGGGGCAGTCAGTTCNGGCTGTGTTTCCACCCCTGGGGCAGTCAGTTCCAGATGTATTGGACACCCCTCCATGTGAAAGCAAATCGTGGTCTGCATTCTGCCGCCAGAGGGACTGAGAAAAATGCATTGGCGATGTCAGTTGTGGCATATCATTTGGTTGCTTTTGACTTCAGCTCATATTGGAGTTCCAACAGGTCTGGTATGGCAGCACTTACAGGTGGCATGACTTCACTCAAGCCCCAGTAGTCTACTGTCAGCTTCCATTCCCCATTTGACTTCCACGCCGGCCATATGGGGCTGTTAAAGGGTGAGCGGGTTCTGCTGATTACTCCTTGGCTCTCCAGTCAACGAATTAGTTCATGGATAGGAGATACAGAACCTCGATTTGTGTGATACTGCCACCGGTGCACCATCCTGGTAGCAGTTGGTACTTGTTAATCTTCCACCTGCAGCAATCCTACAATGAAGGGATCTTCTGAGAGGCCAGGCAGGGTGCATAACTGTTTGATCTTCTCTGTATTCACTATAGCTACACCAAAAGCCCATCAATACTTTACCTTGGTCAGACCCAATACAATAAGTTATATATCAAGTCTATTTTATGTCCTGCCTTAGAAGGTGAGGGTAACTCAACTTCTTGTTAACCAATTCCTTGGAGTGGATTAGAGTGAAACTGCACTAAATAGTCAATGTCTGTGAATTTATATATACGCACATATATACAGTTTATTTTAGAACAATTTGGTTGGAAAGGAAAAGAGGTATGTAGCCATTTTAGCTGTTTTTATCTGTAGTAACATAGCAATATAAAAGTATAAAAATAGCACTTAAAAATGCGTAAGGAAAAGAAAGAGGAAAAAAGGGCAAATGTAGAAAGATCTATAGTCAACCTGTCCTTGCTGGATCCAGAAATGAGACTTGGTACAGTTTTGATGTCTATTGCTCGAAGTGAAGATGTTGGTCCGTCGTGGGTGGGAAAAATCCACAAAAGTCGAAAGATTTCATGAGTTTCATATGCTCAGGTTCAGATGAGAATGCCCACTACCCCGCCTGGGCAGAGAGGTATACACTGGATGATGTGGTACTGTGAGCGGGTGCTTTGGCAGATTGCCCCTTGAATGTTTGAGACCTTAGCATTCCAGTCTGTCTTTCAATATTACTTGTGGCTATGTTCTTCTATCCAGACCTGGGATGACTGGACAATAGCATCCCCTTTATCTTATCTCAAGTTCCAGTAACAGTCCAAATTCCAGTTAGTAGGTGTATTTGGGGAGGAGTGGGCTTTGGTGGTCACAGATGAATAGCTGCTTCTTTGCAGTTTGCTATAGTAGGCAAAAGCCCTCCAATGATTTTAGCAAAGTTTACTCTAACAATTTCAGTCTCTCACAGTCTAAGATAGTAATCTTTTTTTCTAATAATTTTTGTAGAGACAAAAGCATGAAGAGTAAGTGTCCCACTCTTAAGAAAACTGTCTAAGGTTGCTTCTCTAAGTGCTTATCATTATGTATAGGGTAGACATATAGACAGTCCTACAGACATACTTCTAGCCAGAGGAAATGAACTTCATCCTTATTTCATAGAATCTCAGAATAATTTAGCATGAAAGGGAACTTTGGAGGTTATCTGATCCATTCTCCACTGAAATCGGGGCCAGCTTTGAAGCTATGAATCATGTCTCAAAACATGAAGTTCCCATAGCCAATCTGGGCAGCCCATTCCAGCTGGCCACTGTTGACCACCAACTTACCACCTTTGTCAAATTATTTTTCCTAGTATATAATCAAAATTTGCCATGCTGGAACTCATAAATGTTACCAGTTCAGAAGAAAAATGGGATTTGATTAAAATAAACTGATGAGGAAAGTCTGATAGACCCGATTTTTAGAAATATGCATAGAAAAAGTGATTTAAAGGAGAAAGAAACATTTGGAAATTAGTTTCCATGCTTAGTTGTAATGTAGTTGTTTTATAGGGAAGAATTTGCTGTCACGGCACCTTGCTCACTGGACAATGTGTGAAGATATATGCACTGGGGGGCTATGCTCACTTACAGGATCACAGTCTTGTATAATTTATACAGCCTCCAAAATCAAGACTGGTACTGCCAGTATTAGCTGGCATATTTTGCTCAGTTTAATAATATATGATAATGTGGTGGGTTATACATAATGTAATTGTGGTATTCACTACTTACATGCTTTAGGTTTATGTACAGATTTTGGTGCCTTAGTCATCTGCCTGCAAGGTACAGCAAACTCTATCCTCTGTCAAATTAGGGGTATGTGGGAATGTAATGGATATTGATTAGCAAACTTTGCACTACTATTTCAATTTTTAGTTTCTTCTTTCTAAAAATTGCCATATGATTAGTGTTATTTACATAGTTTCCTCTTTATATTAAAAAAGGATTATTGTGAATACTGTCTTACTGGTTAACTTCTTGTAATACTTCTTCCACAGTATGAAATTTGTCATGTTTTATTTATAATCATCCCTTGATTTTACATTATATCTCATTCATTTATCTTCTGTTTTTTCCATTCACTGTGGTAAACAGGGTCTTTTGTCTGGTGCAGTATTTGTTGTAATCTTTGATTTTGAAGTGCTTTTAAGTTAATTTAAACCAACGCTTTTTATTCTGTAATTGTTTTCAAATTTGACCAGAACTTTTTTTTTCTGTGTATCACATTGTTTGCACCTTCAAAATACAGAAACAAACCTAAAATTCCCCTCTCTTTGATTTTGATTGCATTTTTAAAATTAATTTAACTTATTTTTATTTTCACTTTTATTTTTCTGAGTAAGTATAAGGTTTACTCATCTATCAGTTCAGTTTTTAATGTTAACCTACATTAGTTTGCTTTCTCTGAGGCCTTTACCTACCTTCTTCTGTTTGTTCTCTGCCTTAATAATGCCTAGAGCTGAGATAAAGTAGAATACAGATTCAGTGTGGCTGAGTGACACATTCTCAATAAATAAAAGTCTTGTGCTTTCTCCTGATACATTCTAAGCTTAATTCAGGAACACTGTATTTTGATACTTTGTCAGACAGTTTATTTTTCAGAAGTTTACTAAATGGGTTGTATGGATTTTTCCCTCTCAAATACAAAGAGATAATTCTAGGAAAATATGATGCCCAGTCACAAGCTTAACTTGGAGCTCTCAGCCTTCTCTAATCTGCTCAGAAATGAGAAAAAAATTCCCTTAAATGGGGCTGGTGAGCACTCCTACACACCTTGCATAGCTTTTTTGACATCAAAAGGGATTCATGAGTTTAGAACAGCTCAGTAACAGAAAGAAAAACCCTGAAGTAAGCTACTTCAGACAAATAGAATAGCATTGGCCCTAACATTAATCCTGGTACCACAAAGAGAAAAGGATTGAATGATGATAGAAATTATGGAAAGTAACCCAAAGTTCTGTCTTTGTCATGTTAAAAATGAAAATTATTAATTTTTTTCATGCATGCTATCTGCTAAAGTAAATCATCCATGACACTGGGCAATAGCACAAAGTAATAACACCAGTGCATAATAATAAGAGCTGCAGTCCTTGAAGATCATTCATCTCCAGGAAAAGAAACCTAAGATAAAAAGAGATGAAGGGAAGTGATCAAGCTGTTGGATATTCATGAAAGAACAGAGGCGTAAACTCTTGAATTCTAGCTTGTTATTTTACCAGAATTTCCCAGAAAATAAGATAAAATTAAGCTATTGTGTTCTGTTTCTTTCATTCAATGAATGAAATAAGTGTGAGATATCTTATGTAGTTATTAAAACCACCTGACAAAAAACGGACCATGATTTTCATGCTGTTAAAAGAAATTTAAAATGGATATTAAAAATTGCATAAGCATACCAAAATAAAACATTCATTTTGTTCAACATACAAAATAAAAACAGTCATTTTATTGGACTGTTTCTGTGTCACTTAAAGAAAACAACAGTCTGTAGAAGCAGTTGTGAAAGTTCACAAGAAGTATGGAGTGCTGTGTAAACCATCTGTTCAGGTTATCTATAGAAAATCTTTGCAGACCCTTTAGAAGTTACCTCCACATTTCCATCAGCTGCATTAATACTTGAATAGCCAAAACTAAATTTTGAACATGCAAATGTGATGTGATGAAGTTGTCCACTGAATTGGAGCCCATATCATGGACTTCACATTTGCTGAGAAGTCTTGTTAGCAGCCCTGAGACTGCTGTAGAGAACTGTTTGGTTTTATATGCCCAAGAAAGAACGTTATCTAAGAGTGGAAATATGAAGGAAGGTGACAGAAAGCATGGTAACAAGGAATTTATGAATGTAGTTCTGATCAAAAAAATTACTGGTAACTCACCTTTTTTATGTGATGTCTATGTCTTGTCATTCTCCCTTTAAGACTGTGTCCCTCCTACTGAACAATTCAAATTTAGCTTTGAATAAATTTTGAATAAATTAGGTTTTATTGATTAAAGAAAAAAAATTAACCAAATATAGTCTTCTTCTTAAGATACTTTAATTAGCGTGTGGTTAGACATCAGCTTTGTACTTCTTGTTTACAATGAAAGTAGATGACCACTTTGTTGCATGGCATTAGGGGATACCAAGGGAAAAAAATACAAGCATTTTATTTCAGACAATATGTTGGGGTTTTTTTCTCAGATGTACATTTTAGCCCCTAGAATATCCATTTCAACTATCATAAGTGCTGTATTATTTTTGAAACGGTATGTGTTGACAGTCTTTAGACTATCAGAGCATTTCTTAGGAAAAGAATTCTGAAATTCAGCACATATTTGAATCTCCCTTTGTGTGCATGATTCTTAATACAGATAATCCATCTAGCATTTACAAAGATTCAACCCTTGGTTGATAATTACACTTTACTAAATAGGTGCTCTCTTCAGACAGAGCAGCTGTATCAGGTTATGTTCCTTGGATCAGAATGTGAATTTGCCTTTTTTTTTAAATCTATGATGGATTGAAGACTTCTTGGTCTTCTTCAGTTTGCCCTAATTTGTTTTTAGAGCAGATTTGCATTTAGGACCCAAGGCTGTTATGTTATGTTTTTTTTTTTTTCCGAGAATTCACTTTCATGGAATGTGTCACATACAAGATAATAATTTGGAAAAAAAACTCCAACAAACCACCAACTAAGCTACTCTGACTCTGGCTAATAAAAAAAATAATTTTTCACAGAAGTGCTCTCTCATCCCACATTTTCTTATTTCTAGAAAATCCTAAGAAAAGTGTTGAGATACATTTATCTGCAAGTTATAAAACACATGCTTTGTGGAGGCATGCGACAAGATGTTCACATAGTTAAAGCTTGCAGAATGAAATACGTCCTGTAATTCCAAAACTCTGCAGGACAATGAGAAAATTACTGGATTTAGATCCTCAGGATTGAAGGATAATATCTGTACAGTGTTTGTCATTGCATCTGTTTCATGAACTGGCCAGGTGACTGGAAAAAGTATTTTCTAATTAGATTGTAGAGAAAGGGATGTGCTTTGAATTTAGTATCACCTTATCAATTGCAAATAATAATGCATGGCTGAAGGTCAAATAATCAATTCTGGTAAACTTGTTATATTTTCAAAGATTCCTAATACTGTTTCATTACTTTCTTCACAAAAATCAAGCAGGTGATAGGTTATTCCTCTTTCATCTGTATAGAAGTAAGTAACTGTGGAAAACATTTTGGTATTTCCATGGCTTAAGGCATCACTGCCCACAGGAAGAAATGTGTCCTTTTCAGCAAAATCTTGTAACTGTTTTCTCCCTTGAAAAAAGTAATAAATTGCTGGTAGTGCACAACACTCACCCCCAGGTTATCATTTTATCTATGGGTAAATCTTGGAAAACTACAATAATTAATTTCCTGTCAGAAGTGATTTATATGAATAATACCATTGTGTGCTTTTTATTCCTTCAGAATCAGCCTTGAACAGCAATTTTCCTTGGTTTCTGCATTTTCACATTTCTTAACACCAAAAATCTTTCCAGAATTTTTTATTCTTGAAAGCTGCTCTGGAATAATTTTTATGATTAGCTTGCATGCTGTTGTGCTTCTTAGTACTATCTGCCATAAAGAACTGAGAAGTTTTCTCTGCATAAATTATGTGAAACGTTATGCAGTTATCCACAGTTTTGCTGACCCATGAAATAGTGTTTCTCTTCTCCTCATGGAAAGCAAAAGGCTCTTTTTTCTTTGTGGGAAGTTCACCTTCAATTATTGATGGAACAATACTGTCACAGTCATAGTTATGATCCATTTAGAGATGTAACTTAATCAGTTAGAAATAAATAATTAATACTTGAAATCAGTGTTGCATGTGAGCACTCTGTGTGTTCTGCACTGTAGCTTGGGCTAGGAAATCTTGGATATTGCATCTACGGTAAATAAAAGGGAGAAAAATGCATTATAGAAACAACAAGTTAATAGTGTCAGGTATAGAAAACAGACTACAGCCACACTGAATATATGTTGCTAATATAGGTAAAAAACTGTCTGGATGGCCAGGCCCAGAGAGGAGTGGTAAGTGGAGTTACATCCAGCTGGTGTTCAGTCACCAGTGCTGTTCCCCAGGGCTCAGTACTGTGGCCGGTCCTGTTTAATAACTTTATCAGTGATCTGAACGAGGGGATTGAGAGCACCCTCAGTCATTTTGCAGGTGACACCAAGCTGGGTGGGAGTGTTGATCTGCTGGAGGGCAGGAAGGCTCTGCAGAGGGATCTGGACATGCTGGATCATGGGCTGAGGCCAGTGGTGTGAGGTTCAACAAGGCCCAGTGCCGGCTCCTGCCCTTGGGTCACAACAACCCCAGGCAGCTCCTCAGGCTGGGGCAGAGTGGCTGGAAACCTGCCCAGAGGCAAAGGACCTGGAAGTGCTGGTGCCAGCAGCTGAACGTGAGCCAGGGTGTGCCCAGGTGGCCAAGAAGGCCAATGGCATCCTGGCCTGGATCAGCAATAGTGTGGCCAGCAGGACCAAGGCAGGGATTGTCCCACTGTACTCAGCACTGGTGAGGCCACACCTTGAATCCTGTGTTCAGTTTTGGGCACCTCAGTTCAGGAAGCTTGTTTTGGTGGTGGAGGGAGTCCAGAGAAGACCAGTGGAGTTGATGAAGGGTCTGGAGCACAAGTCCAATGAGGAGCAACAGGGGGAGCTGGGGCTGTTTAGCCAGGAGAAGAGGAGACTCAGAGGGGACCTTAGCACTCTCTACAGCTGCCTGAAAGGAGGCTGTAGGTGGGGATTAGTCTCTTCTCCTGAGTAACAAGGAAGAGGACCAGAGGAAATGGCCTTGAATTGTGCCAGTTTTAGTTTAGTTAGTAGGAAAAATTTCTTCACAGAAAGGTTTGTCAAGCATTGGAACACGCTGCCCAGGGAGGTGGTGTAGTCACCATCCTTGGAGGTGTTTGAGAGCCATGTAGATGTGGTACTTGGACAAGTGGCTTAGTGGTGGAGTTGGCAGTGCTGGGTTAACTGTTGGGCTCAATGATCTTAAGGGTCTTCTCCAACCTAAATTCTACAGTTGTGCAATGGATTCTGTGTTCTAGATGGATTCTGTATTCTAATCTGTCTTGCTTTGCCTTTCTGTAGAAGTTGGAATAATTTCTGTACGTAGTTTAGAAGGAATTTCATGATCTGTTGGTACTGAATTGTACAACTCGTCTCAAGAAAGTGGTTTGAAAAAATTAATCCAGCTGGAGCTAACACAGCACAGAATCATTCAGTCAGTAATTGCTTGGGGCAGGTCACCACTCAAAATATTTGTATCATTCCCACTTCTTTGCCTCTGTCTATCTGAAGTTTCCACTTGTGAAGTAATTTTCTGTGGTCAGGATTTTCTTGAGAGTCTTTTCAGTTTTCTGAAGCTTTGGGCAGTTACTGTCTTAAGTTCACACCAAGGCTGTTCCTCTTTGTTGTGTTGCATGGCCTGAAGCTTCACTCCTCCAGTCTTCCCAGCAGCCCTGTGTGCTAGCTCTCTGCTTCAGTGAAAACCTCTGCCTGGAATCCTCCTGCACTTATAGGCTGTTGGACCTAGACTAAAGTTTCCAGAAAACTAGAATGGCCTCTGCTAGGAGGGTCTAGGCTGTACCAGAAGAAGTTGCCTTGCTGTCCTTCTTCAGCTGATGTATTTCACACTGAAGTAGGCAGTTAAGCTTAATGCCGTTGTCTTGGTTTGAGACAGGTTAGGAGGAAACATCCCAAAAGTAACGTCTCCCCTGGAAAAAAGGCAGGTTTCAGCAGTTCCTCCCCCACTGGTTCCTTTCTTGGAGGAAAGTGAAAAAAACTGTTTATTTAACAAGCAGAGTGCTCACAGGCACTGAAGGAAAAAAAACCAAAAAAGTGTTAATATTTGAACCTTCTCACTGTGGAGAAAGCTGGTGGATTTTAGAGTTCTGCTCAGCTTCTCCTGAGGTTCAGAGCCAGGATGTGGCATCCCTGCAGCCTCCCCTGCCAGGGCCATGGCATGGGGTTCCCGGCGATGGTCTGGTGTTTCGGACCGGAGCTAAGGTGAACAGTTCCAGAAGAAGCAGCCACAGCCCTGGGAAAAACTTCTTGCCTCAGTCAACAAAAAGAAGCTAGCTGAAAGCAAATAATTTTAACTCTCCATCTCTCTGCTGAGAAAGAAGCGGAGGAGTACCTGTGTTTGAACACAGACCGCTGAAAGAATTCCCCCGGCTTCCCCACCCTCTCTCAGACCCAGCTTAAAATTACAGGACCCATTCCTGGGCATAAAGCAGACGATAGGGGAATACAGTATTGTAAAGTCACCCCAAGAAAGTTGTCCACATGCTAGAAGAGTCTGCACACTAAATAGTCACTAAAAAGCCTTTTCAGAATATTTTTCTTACATGCCATTCTTACCTGGATGATAAATGCAAAATAAAGAAATAGAGGCTCAAAACAGTACTTTCTTTCTTTTTTAGTCTCAAATACGAAGCCAGAGTTATCGATATTTGCAGATACACAAGTCAGTGCAGTCTTATGATAGCACAATAGCAGAACTTTGTTTACTCAGTTACTGTTCAAAGACTGTTCTTTCAGTTTGAATTCTGTACTCAAAATTAGACATAATCACAGGTACATTGCTTGATGCTGCTGTGCAAGGCTTTGAATGATCGATTGAGCCTTACTTTTAAACCTGAAACAGTGAATGAGGAGATGTTCCTGATAATAGCCTGTGGGAGGGTCAGGCTAAAGCACTTTAACTTCTTTTTATGCCCCCTTCTGTGCATAATGCATAAACAGTTACTTGTAATGATTTTTGGACCACTGGTCATGAGAAAATTAAATGCAATTTGAAACAAGAAACAGAACAAGTAAATGCTATCCAGATTTTTGCCTAGAACTTTATCTTTTGTTACTTCTGCTTTCAATTGCATATTCTTTATATCACATCATTTTCCAGCCCATCTTACTCTACAGATCTTTTTGAAAGGATCACAGTGTTTTTCTTCTTTATAGGTACATTCAAGAAGATAAAAACATGAAGATATTTGCCATCTTTTCAGATCTCTGTAGGAATGGGCATTTAAATAAGACTGATTAAAGTAACCCAGTTTTTTAATTGAGTTTGTTCTTTTTCTTCCCAACTTACTGAATTTTCAATCAACAGTAAACAAAACAGTTGAACATTATTTTCTTGCATAATCAGTAAGAGATGGATGTTTGCCCAGAGAAAAGCTGGACTAGAGTAAGACATCACAGCCCTTTTAGTGCTGGTAATTAATTGTCCTTTTGAGAGCAGTTGCCTCTGTTGGCAAGAAGGTTTGTGGGAGAACAGCCTTTTCTGCTTAAGAATAATCATCTGTGTTTGCTTAAGCAATTTCAATAAGTTTGTTGAGTTAGTGTGGACCAGAGTGTACTTGGCAGTATTCACATGAGCTATGCACCTGGCAGGGCTGCTGCAGGAGGTGTTTTTAACCAGAGATAATAGATGTAACCTAGAACAGTAATATTTCATCCAGCAGTTCAATTCATCAGCCCCTTGGTTCCAAGATTTCAGCAATACATACGTCCTCTCTATGTGTACCAGCCAAGAGCAAACCATGTGGAGAACAGTGCAAGTCCAAATGCTTCCTTAGTCGGAGGTTGAGAGACCTCTGCAGGCTTGCTTCAAGGCACGAGGTTCTAGGACAGAGGTAGTTTGGGGACTGGGCTTACTTTTGTCTCTCCAGTTGAGGTTTTGTGTAAGTGAGCATTCTGTGCTGGTGCTTGGTAAGGGCCAGTGGGTCTTCCTGAGTGCAACAGCTTTAAAAGAGAGATTGTCTTCTTGGAAGTTACCATTCAACATCTCAGCAGGAAAGCTTGGAAATGTTTAAGAAGTTAAAGATCAGAAGGGCTAAGGTGAAAGGATGAATGAGTTTGACAGTTCCAGCAAAACTTAGGAAGGAGCTAGAGCTCTTCATAAACCTGCAATGTCAGAACTGTCACAGCTCTGTTTCATAGTGAAGGATTCTTGACTGGGCAAAACCCTGAGCAAGCAAAAGTTACCTCAAAATTTGCCCTATTTTGAGCAGGAGGCCTTGACCACATGACCACCAGTCCCTTTCCAGCCTAAATTGCTCTGTTCCTTTCTGATTCTTGCTCTGTCTATATGCTAGGTCAGACACTGTGCAGACATAGCTGTGTCCTCATCGATGTGTTCCAGTTCTTCTTGTTTGTGTAATTGCAGTGGTGAACACAGTAACAGTATCATAGGGATCTAAATACAGATATACACGTGTAATTGAGAAAATTATCTAAGATTTCAGCTGTAATGCTTAGTGGCATATAAAACTGAGCAAATCGCTATTATTTTTTGCCACCAGCACTGGTATTCCTTTTGGGACAATACCATCGAATAAGAAAGTTCTTTGGGGTGGACGAGGCATGATGCATTACCAAGCTATATCCTACACCCTCGTTCCCTTTACTCGCTGCCAAGAATTTGTTCTAATCCCAGTTCCCTCCATTATAAACCTCATGTGCCAAAATATCTAACCAGCAGCTACCCAGCAGAAGAACCTAGATTCATCATGACTATTGCAGAGGAGAGCTTTGTGGCCTGTGGTTCAGAAAGAAGAAGTTGTTTTAGTTTCCTTGTATTTCATCTTGACTTCCCTTTGACTTGATTCAGTAATCTACCTCTTGGGCCTACAAATAGTTCAGACTCTGAAATTACTGGTATCACAGTGGGTTTACTAGCTAGGGGACATCGGTGCTGGAGAGCAGCAACCTTGGTTCCCTGTGATATTACTTTACCTAAGAAGTAAAATTGTCTTGGAGAATGTTTGCCCTCTGTCTAATGGCTACCTCTCCAAGAATGTTAAATTGAGTGTTAAAGGTTTTCGTTGCAGAATTAGGTAGCACTTTTTTCAAAGGAGTTTCTGGGCCAGATTTGTAGATACATGTGCAGTTCTGTTGAAAACTATATATTAAGGTTGACAGGCTGATAACTTCTGGGGAAAAATTCATTATTAGGTTTTCAATAGTTATTCAACAAAAATGTTTTAGTGCACTCATCCAGGCAGACATGTGGTGTGAGAGTTCTCTGATATTCTGACCTGTAATGTGAGAAGTACATGAACAGAGACTTTTTTTGCATAGACTCTAGCTGCATGGATTTTGTTTCTTTGATGTGGAAGCTGTTTTTTGAAACTGTTTATCTGTGAGAGGCATCCTTTTGATTATAGAATAAAAAAAAAGTGCGTACCACTGCCAGGTGTCTTAACTTATCCAAGAGCAGATGGAGCATGCTTGCTGTCTGCTAATAGACAGGAAACTGAGCAAATCCAAATTGGGACATTAGCTGTTGCCTTTGTGACTGAGCAATGAGCTCCATTACTAGCAAAATTTAGAAGTTGGCTGCTGTACTTCAGTGGCTGAGTGTCTGCTATTACACTGTTGATGCCGAGTCAGAAAATGATGCTGTGAAATGTTAATTAATGGCTTTCTAGGAAGTGTGTGAACATTGTGGCTTAGTAAGGTGGTAGGATATTGAAAGGTGCCAGATGGAGAGGTTAGTTAGACAGACAGATCTGTGTTTAATCATCAAGCCATTACTGTGTTTGAAATGGTAATTCAGAACTTTCTTAAAACTTTCAGTAATTAGTACAAGTTTTAATTAATGTTCTTTTTAGCCTATAACAAATGATTGTTTTTATTTCCAGGAATTCATAGCAACCACTTACATAACAATATATTATGGAAAGTTATGCTAACTTTGTAAGAACACCTTCACCATTTTAAGCAGCATAAGTCATCCAGAAGTTAGGGTGTATTTCAAAGGTAGCTGTTGATGCACAGAAGTAATAGTACCTTGAATATGTTGAAATTAATTCTGTATGTGTTTCTTCTACTTATTTGAACAGGTGACTGAGCTAGAGTGTGTGAGCAGTCAAGCCAATGCAGTCCACACACATAAAACAGAATTGAACCAGACAATACAGGAATTAGAGTCTACACTGAAGAAAAAAGAAGAGGTATCTGCTAACACTTCTTTTTGGCTTTTCTATTACATCATTTCTAAAGCCTTTCAATATGAAGCTTGTGATGGCTGCTAGGTACTGAATTATTTGCTACAAATGTTATAAAGTAAATTTTTTTTCAGCTTCTTTGAAATTGTTAGTATTTTTCATTTTTATAATTACATCAGTCCAATAGAGAGCTTGGTATCTGGATAACAACAAAAAAAGTATCATATTTTCCTGTTTGCTTTTACCAAACATCTCTTTTCCAGAAGTAAGTCATAAGTGGTTTCCACAGGGCAATCATCACATTGATGCAGTACAGATTCCCTAAGAAAGGAAGCTGTTGTAGGCATGCTTTCTTTTTTTCTGGAGAACAGGGTTTGAAACAAGTAATAGATCAATGCCTTTGTCCAGACAGTCTATTTTTCAGGCTCTGTTAATAGAGCTGACCTTTATGGTCCATAAGATCAGCACTTTCCTTAAACACATGCCAAGCCCCCAGCCTGAAACTTGGTATTTATTGTGCCATATGCCTTGGCCTGGACCAGCAGCAAGAAAATAAAAGGAACTGCAGTAACACCTGCATTGGCATAGGTCCTAGAGGAATGTGTATCTGTGCCACAGAAGGATCAAGAACCACCCCTTGACAGATGGAAAAAGGAGGTGGAAGCAGCTGCATAGGAAGGATAATTTGCCCCACGTAAGACACTGTGGGCATTGGTGTGTGTGCTTGGAGGAGGAGTGTGTCTTGCCAGGCTCTCCCTCAGTGCTGTGACGTGTTTCCAAGGAGGATGCAGGAGAGGTAGAGTCATTACAGAATATCCTCTCAAAATGGAACCAAAGCCTTTTCCAAACTCCCTCGTACTTAATAGATTAGGCTCAACTTGGTAATGTTTCCCATTTTGTTGCCCATTCACTTTTGAATTATGCTGAGCTGTTGGCTGCAAAGAAATCTTGCCAAAATGAGTTCTGGAAGGTGAATATGCCCATCTGGACAAGAGTACTTAACAGTTATAAGTTTGATACTTTTTCGTTTCATTAACTGTTTCTATTCTTGTCTCCTGAAAGTAAGCTAAGAATAGTTTTCTCTTCTGTTCATTATTTAATCTATATTTCTTATTTTTATACCTTATTACTTTCTTATTGCTAAATTAAAGATACAATTTCTTTTAGACTCTCTTTTCACAGAAATCAATGGTCAAAACAGGCAGGTTTTTTTGGTGTTCATCCCTGTTCCTGGTGGCATAATAAGCAGTTTACGTTTGAAAATTGGAATTTTTTTCTTGAAAAAATGGAGAAGGATAGATTCTAATAGAATCTAAATTATAAATTTGTTTTTCTAATCACAAGGGACCTTAATTTTCCAGGCAAAAATTATTTCTTATCTCATGTGCGGGAAAAGAAAACTTGGACTTTTATAAAAGAAAACACTTATCTCTATTGTTGTTCATTTACAATGGAATTGCTGTTTTGGGACTGTTATTCAGAAGTACTGGGACAAGGGCTTACACTTCATGTTTTCTCATGGGTAGTACTGCCAGTTTTGGTATTGTTACAATGACTTGCTCAGAAGAAGATGCAGCAGCCAGATTACCAGCACCGAGACCAAGCCAGGTAACACATTGCTAGCAAGGTTGTTTCTTCTCCCTTAGGAAATAGAAGGATTGAAACAAGAAATTGAAAATGCCAGAGAGCTCCAGGCACAGAGGGATTCTCTGACCCAGAAGTTACAGGTGAGCTATAGTGCATCGTCTTAATTTAGAGAAAAGGGAAAAATTATCATCGAGTGAGCAGTACACATGTGAAACTTGTGCTATATTCACTGAAGGTGCCAGATGAATGTGTAATTTAGACTGCCCTGAAAGTGCTGAGTTGGGATGACCCTTAGGAATTTTTTATCAAAATTCCTACCTGCTGTAAATTGCTATTTTTATCTAAGCAAACAGATCCACATTTCTTTTACAAGTCCACAGAGTACTCTCAGGTTAGCAGACATCCTTCACTGATACATATCCTGGACAGTTCTGGGCTCATTTTCACAGCAGTGTCTTCCCATAGTTTTTGCGTGCCACTGAAACTGTCTGTCTAAGTATCATCAGGCTGGGATGAGTTCGTGTTCAGCTTTTAAACATGCCCTGAGAATGTACGGGTTAAAGTGCTCTTGTGTAGTATAGGCTTTAAAAACACACGTTCTGCATTTTCTTGGAATTATTTAGAAACATTGTGCTTTTATTGTTTTTTAGTAGTTGTTTCTTACTGTGTGTAATGCCAGATGCCTGAGGCTGCTGGAATTGGTGTTCTCTCATTATATCCTCCCTTGCTCCATCTGAGCTGTTGCCTGTCTGTCGCTGCACTGACCAGCCAGCACATAGCCACATTCCTTGTCACATCTGCCTCTGGAATGAGGCTGATCAAAAGCTTAGGTGGATTACACTCTGGGTTCAGCCTTCAGAATTTTGAAAGAACTGGAAACTCAGGCATTAAATAGCTCCAACCCTAAAGTACTGAAAGGGGACCCTCTCTGTTCTATGGCTTAGCATGCTGAAAGCAAGCCCCATCAGATCACAGCCACAGCTTTAAAAATCATTAAGCAGGTATTCTTTGAAATGCATGACATGAACTGGAACTTCCATGAATCAAATTTTAACCTACAGAATAAACCACTAAAGATCAAAATGAGTTTATTCATTTTTTCCCCATTCTTATGTCAACTTGTTTGTACAAAGTATGTTATTACTTTGAACAGTGTTTAAAGAGTGTTTTGAGTACACCTGACCTTGCCTGTTCCAAAAAATGTTGCTAGCTTTAGGCTAAAAATACGAGTTTTCATCTGAAAAGGCATTTATGTGAGAGACTAAAAAGAGACATTATAATGCGAGTTCTGTATGTTCTAGCAGTAGCAAATGCAGTAATTTCATTCTAAGATCATATGAAAAGTAATAGTGAGCCAGGAATTAACTAGCCTTAGCAAGCAGAATTATGAGACTAGTAAGAAATGAAAGATTAGAAAATGATAAGTTTTAATTAAAATTTTACCTTAAAAAGTCAGTAGTTCCATGTTGGTATATTTATGTACAAGTGATTGAGAACAGCCCTGCAGAGAAGGACTTGGGGGTGATGGTAGGTGAAGAATTCAGCACTAACCAGCCATGGGTACTCACAGCCCAGAAAGCCAAACGTGTCCTGGGCTGCATCCAAAGCAGCGTGGGCAGCAGGGCCAGGGAGGGGATTCTGGCCCTCTGCTCTGCTCTGCTCTGGTGAGACCCCACCTGCAGTGCTGCATCCAGCTCTGGGGTCCCAGCACAGGAAGGACATGGACCTGTTTCAGTGAGTCAGAGGAGGCCACCAAGCTGATAAGAGGACTGGAGCACCTCCCCTGTGAAGACAGGCTGAGAAAGTTGGGGCTGTTCAGCCTGGAAAAGAGAAGGTTGCATGGAAACCTCACAACAGCCTTCCAGTCTCTGAAAGTGGCCTACAGCAGAGCCAGAGAGAGACTCTTCATCAGGAACTGCAGTGATAGGACAAGCAGTAATGTCTTCAAACTGAAAGAATGTACGTTCAGATTAGATACTAAGATGAAGTTCTTTACTGTGAGGGTGATGAGGCATTGCTTCAGATTATCCGAAAAAGTTATGGATGCCCCATCCCTGGAAATGTCCAACGCTAGGTTGGATNCCTGGAAATGTCCAAGGCTAGGTTGGATGGGGCTTTGAGCAACCTTGTCTAGTGGAAGGGGTTCCTGCCCATGACAAAGCGTTGAAACCCTTTGCTGAGTTGTTTTAAGGTCCCTTCCAACCATTTTATGATTCTGTGATTCTTTAATCACCAAGTGAATATATTTTGTATATATGTCCCTGTGTCACATTGTAAGGGATCAGTTTCTGGAGATGGTCCTATATGGTTCTATTCAAGTAAATTTAGAGGATCACTTAGGATCTGAGTTAAAAGGTGCCTTTATTAAGCTTAAACTTAATTACTGACCTGNTAGTGGAAGGGGTTCCTGCCCATGACAAAGCGTTGAAACCCTTTGCTGAGTTGTTTTAAGGTCCCTTCCAACCATTTTATGATTCTGTGATTCTTTAATCACCAAGTGAATATATTTTGTATATATGTCCCTGTGTCACATTGTAAGGGATCAGTTTCTGGAGATGGTCCTATATGGTTCTATTCAAGTAAATTTAGAGGATCACTTAGGATCTGAGTTAAAAGGTGCCTTTATTAAGCTTAAACTTAATTACTGACCTGATGCTGCCCAGGAAAAAGATCTTGAGTGTGTGCTTTGATGTAATTGTCCTGCTTTGATGATACTGGTGTTTTCCGAGCCACTTCACCCTGGATCTACCCCATCAGTCTGCTATAGCTTCACACTGTCTCATATCTGTTCACTTACCTCACTCATTATTTATTTTCAGAGTGATTCTCTCCAGGGCTTGTATCTGTTTCTCTCACTCTTTATTCTTGTGCTTTATTTTTCCCTCTTCTGTTTTGTAAGTGGATTATGTAACTTCAAAATATTTTGGTAAAAACCCTCTGTGAAAAAAGCTATACAAAGAAATTAGTATTTCAAGGTGTACTGCATTTCTGATACATGCCTATCAGGAATTAATTAGATACCAATCACTAGCAAACTCTAGTGAAGAATAATATGTTATCATTGTGAAGGTTAAGTATTGGGGTCCTTTTTAATAATTTCATTAGTAATGTAGAGAAGTCATATCAATGAGTCATGATCACTGTGACTCTCACAGTAGGTGAGAATATCTTTATTAATATGGCTGATTCCTAAATATAGCTGTTGTGTATGGTTTGAATATTTTATTCCAATCCTTGCACTGAATTCTGCAAAGTATTATTGCAGTGCAAACAACAAATATAACTAATAATAATTTATTTATTCTGTAAAAGAAAACAATATGAGAAATTATTACATCTGATGAAAGAAGAGCTTGAAAAAACCAAAGGTAGAAAAAACAAGTGCAAAATACATTCTGCAAAGGGCTTGAACTTATCAAAGAGTCAGTTTATTGTTGGATGAGATCAGAGAGAGATCAGAGTAAAGGGAAATGGCACAGCAAGGAGGGGAATAGATTATATTACATGGCGATCTCTCCACCTCTTCCCATCAAGAAGCAAGTTTTGAGGTTGACTAATTTGAAACAGGAAACTGCACAACCTAGACATGAACTTACAATGCAATAACATTGCAGAAAACATTAATACTAATTTAGAGTAAATATGCTTAAGGATCAAATTTAAATTTAAGAAGAAGCATTTTCCAGAAATTAAAAGCAACAGCTCCCGGCATATGTCATTAAAAATGTCTAAGAAGGACCTGAAAGGTGTTCTTCAGTGCTAGATACAGACCAATAGAATGCTCTATTCAGGCCCAGATATCACAGTGTAAAGCCATGTAAGTATCTATAGATTTGTCCCAAAGTGGTCCATTTCATCACTGGCTTGCCTGCTTACAGGAATTAATTATCTCTGAGGTAAGAGCAGTGGCAAGGAGACTTCCTAGAGCACACAAATTTGGTGACTAGAAGAGAAGCAATGACAGGATGAGCAAATATTGAAAAACAGCAATCAGTTTTCTGTGGGCTAAAGAAAGGACTGTGTCATTCTGGCAACCCTGAGAGGACCTTGGATTTCACTTCTATGTCCTATACTGTAACCCCTTGGCCCTTAGAGGGTCTTGAACCTGTGCAATCACTACACCAGGTAGTACTTGTAAGTACTTGGCTTGGAAGGCAGAAGTAGACACAATGAAGGAGAGCCTTTGCATGGTATGACTGGGTTATAACCAATTTCCTTCTTCATTTGTACCAGCAGTGGGGTAACTGTTCACTACGTAAGCATGTATGTATTTTATTTATATAATTTCTACAAGTGTTCTATCCAGTTAGCTTCTTTTAGTGCTTTGGCAACTAAATTATTCAGTGTTAGACAAAGTAATTCTTCTCTTGATCCTGGCAGCAAGGGGTAATTCCTGCTCTCAGGTGTGCTGGCTGTTCAAGACCAGTGCCCAAAACTCCATAGTTTTTTACTTGCCCATTTGCAAACAAGAAGTAAGGTAGGCATTCAGTTTGGCTGGGATGTAACCCCTGGCTCCGCAAGCAGCCATAACTATGAGGCCGTGAACGTCCTGATGTTCTGTCTTCTTCACCTGCACCACTGCTGGGGGGCCCACAGCTCCCCACTGCTGCAGAGGCTGGGAGCTGAAACTGAGCACTGGTCACGTCACCCCATCCCTCCTCTGGCCAGGGCTGCTGCACCCAACCAGTGCTGCCATCAGACCCCTCACAAGTGGATACCTTTCTCAGGCCATGGACTTTGATGCAAGGCTGTCATTAAACACCTGTTACTCTTGAATGACCTAATATATTTCCTGTATAGGTCAGGTTGTTTTCTATGGTTAGTTGAGATATCTCCAATGTAAACATAAATATATTTTTTAGCCTTGAGAGAGACAGAAGAATCACACCAAAAACAGTGAGAGAGTTGAAGGGCTGAAAGAGGAGTTGCGCATGCTGGGATCATTGGCTACTGCCAAATATCCCTTCCTATTTATAAAACTAGTTATTGTAAAATCTCAGAGCAGGCCTGTTAAAGCTTTGTGACACAAAGCCACCATAAAGGGATGAGGTGTTGAAGAACATGTTACCATACATAAATAGGAATTCCCTATGCACTTTTCCAGAGATGGCTGTACAGGGTGAACTAAACACACTGTCCCTGTGCTGCCTTTGAAAGTGATTTTTGTAACTGAAATTACAAAATTTAGCATGAATTTATGAGGTGTGCGATGAATGGAACAAAGAACAATATGCTATTCCAGACTGAGGTGACTGTTTCATTTGTGATTTGACTGAAGAGAGGGCACCTGGCTTGCACAGTGCAGAGCAGTTGGCACCGTCCCCCATCAGGTGCAAGCTAGAGCTGCAAGGAGTCCCAGGGGCCGATGCCAAGGGCTTCTCCTTGTAAGTGAGAACTGAGCTGGCTCGGGATCAGATCCCCTGGGCTGTGCCCAACATGCTGCCCCTTCATCTTTCCCCCACTGCATGGAATGGCATGTCAGTCCAGCAGTGGTGGCTCTCCCATTGTCCCTGCTCCCACAGCTGGGTGCTGTGCAGTGAGGCACAATGTGCAGCGAGGCACAATGTGAAGCGAGGCACAATGTGCAGCTTGCACCTCCTGGTTTACATTTGTTACAGTCACCTTGACATCTGGCTTGGTCAGTTATGTTCCTGTCTTAATTTTTTAGAGTGCAAAGCCCATAATGCAGGACAAGAATAAGGTTGTGCTCCTCTGTCCCTAAAGCGGTGTCCAGGATGGGTTTTTGCATGAGCACTTTTGATGGAGAAGTTGAGCAATTCATGTAGTCTAAATCAGGGCATACTTGGACATAAGTAAACTCTGAGAAGATGTTGTCATTAGGCAATACATTTCTGAATGACAGAAGCAATAACATACCTGAGTAAGTGTATCATTTGTTCACTGACTAAAGTTTGTTCCTCTACAAAAGTTTCCATCCTTCAGATAATTATGGAAAAATGGAGGAAGTGGCAGTACATATAGAATAGTAGTAACAATTCAGGTTCTGGTTTTGACTTAGTGAAAACTGTAAAGGGTCACAAATTATTTTAAAAGGCAGTTGACGAAAATAGCACATGAGTTCCAACAGGACATTAGACTGCTTTCTGTTTGCAGACAATACATTAACATGTTATGTATTTTCTCTGAAGGAAGTAGAAATTCGAAACAAAGACCTGGAAGGACAGCTGTCTGATCTAGAGCAACGTCTGGAGAAAAGTCAGAATGAGCAAGAAGCTTTTCGCAATAACTTGAAGACACTTTTAGAAATTCTTGATGGAAAAATATTTGAACTAACAGAATTACGAGATAACTTGGCCAAGCTGATAGAGTGCAGTTAAAGAAAATGGGATTTCAGTGCCAATCAGCTTAAAGATGCACTGTCTCTCTTCATAGGACTATGTTGGGCTCTGCATCAAAGTTGCACAAAATTAGAAAATGCTCCTCTGAGAGGGATTGTTTTAAATTTGACTTGTAATTCAATGTAAAATTTAGAACTCAGCTTGTAGCCAGTTGAAGAAAAAAATAACAAACAAACAAACAAACAAACAAACCCCTTGAATTACAAATTACCTCCTTTTACATTATTGGCCACAGATAACTTGAAAGATATTAACAATAATTGAATGCAATCCTTTTCTAATTATCAGCGATGGAAGAATTAGTAGTGTCCCAGGACACACCCCATTTTGTGACAGATACAATATAGGTTATTGGCTGTTTTATTTAAGATACTTAAATGCTGGGTTTTGTGCAAGAACTTACTGATGACAGCCCTGTATTTTGTTGTTCTTAATAATTTCTCAGGATATGTTGCACTGTGGAGAAGCAGTGCCAGAACCAATTTATTCTTGCCAGGAATGAGAGAGAGTTGCATCTTTAATTGAAACAAATTTACTATAACTGCTTGTATAAACTTCTTCCTTTTTGTTTTTTTTTGGGGTTGGTTGGCTGGTTGGTTTTTTGATTTTTTTTATAGCTATACATATATACTGGAAGATACCGTATTTCTTTATGGAGCATACTTTGGTGTTCTACAATATTGTCCAATGTAAGGTTTAGTTTTTCATATGGATTCCATGTAATTACAGTGAGATAGTATCTTCCACTGAACTAAATTTTGAAGCCAACCAGTGATGGAAGGTGAGTCCCACAGGAAAAAAAAAAAAAAGCCCAACCCCACCCTGAGAATTTTAAATGTAAATTTAAAATTTTAAATTTGACCTGCACAGATAACAAGGAATGGCCGGTTGTTTGTTTTCTGGCCTTGATACTTATATTGAATGTTCAATTTGCTGTTAACCTGTTCTGCAGGAGACTTTTCAGAATGTCACATGAAACAGAGGTTCTGTGAATAATGGCTTACGGGGAGCACTGTTTTGTTACAGATTCATTAAGGGCATAGAGCTACTGCAAGGGATTGTTGCTACACTGAACGTGTCTAGCCAAATAGGCTGTTTCTTGAAGTTTTGTTATCATAGCAAATTGAACTGAAGACATGTTTACTCTTTTATGGGTCTTCATATCACATCTTTATCAAAACTACACCAGGCAATATTCTGAACTGTTAACTAAGTGTTTAAAAACAGGAAATTGAATTCAATTATCCTCAATGAGCAGGTTTTAAAGTTGTTTTGATGTAATTTTAACAGACTTTTGGCAAACACACTTTTCTTTATATGATAGATTTATTTAAAAAAACCCAACTCTTTGAAAGGTAAGCCAATTGTCATGTGTCTTGCATCACAGTGCATTCTTGCCATAAATTGCTTGTAATGCTGAAGAGGGCTTTTTAAAAATGTGTGAATGAGTGTCAGACCTCAGATTTGAAAGATGCACGAACCTTTGTTTGCTGCCCAAATTAATTTGAATGTTGAACATGAAATCTAGCTGCTTATTAAATTTGTACAACACAGTTTTCTTCACTTATAGACTGATACTCAAAACTAGAAAAGATAAGTTTGTTTTCATGTATGTACTGTGTGTATATACCATATAATACACACGGGTTGTCATTTATATTGGAAAGACATGCTTTATATCTAAAATACCTTTTTCCTTTCCCTTAACTGGTGATTTATCAGGTCTCCCCTGCCTAGTCAGGGAAGTGGCTTAGGTTAAATGCTAAACTGTCATGTATTATATGGTATGTAATATACACAATGTTTACGCTTTCTCCATATTTTTTAGGGTATTTTCTCACATTTATTAAAGGGGTGGGGGGAGCTTGTTTCATTGTGCTACTGGTTGAAAACTTTGTGGTGAGCTACATGTTTATCATTCAGGGGATTTTAGACAGTGGTGTGTATATCTTCATCAGGTCCATATGAGCAGATACAGCCAGTTTTTAATTTTCCTGGGGATATTTGGGCCTGATTCTCCTGTCACTTGTGCTGCTGTAAACCAGATGTGTCCTTGATGTGATGTCAGCAACATTCCGTTGGCATAACATCCGTGGAAGTGCAAGGAGAATTTGGCCTGTTAATGCTCAGTGGACATAATAAGGATGAAGAAAGAATAAAAAAAACATAAAGTTAATGATGGAATAAATGTAATATTATTTTTAATGATATTATTATTGACATTTTTAAAGATATGATGTCATATGTGTGGGAAAAATAGTGGACAGAAATATTTCCACTTAAATTTTGTGAATATGTGTGGTACATGAGCATTTCTATGTATAAGTACACACACATATGTATATACAGAACATGGAAAAAATTTAGATGTGCACATTTTTAATATTTTCCTATTGAAATTAAATTTAAAATTGGAAATTGATACTTGAGAATTTCTTTTTCTCATAGAATAGATAAGCTTCATTTCTTTTTTTTTTAATAATACAATTACTGAGGGCTGCACCTTTGAATTCCCAAATAGTTGCCAAACATAAATATGGGATGAGGTGGACATACGTGCACATATAAATAAAATCCTATGTCTAAGACTATTTTTAATGCTTATGTACAGTAGGCAAGTGTCTAGAAATTGTGATCTGAAGTTCATACTTAGGTGGCTATACCTACTGTAGCCTCTTCACTTCTGTTTTAAGGTAAAGGTTTTCCCATTTGAAACATTACTGTCCCAGAGACAAGTACTGTACATTGTATCTGTCTTTAATGAAACTATGGGAATATGTATACAAGAAAACAGTGTTCAGTACTGTAGCCTGAAAACATGACCATGAACTTGCACTGGAGGGGAGAGCAGTCACTTTGTGTATAATTTGTTACAAGGCAACTACATTACTGAAAAAAGACCACCAAAAAACAACAAAAGAATTACCAGGAGCCTCACAGGAATACAGAAATAGGGAAGAAGAAAAAAAAAAAAAAAAAAAAAAAGAGAGAGAAAAAAGAAATCAAACCCACAGTTTTTTATTTTGAAATACACTTGCTATTCTCTGGAGAATGTACTAGTCTTTTTTTTTCCTTAAATCTTTTTCAAGTATGTGCAAGTGATAGCAGCAGCTACCTTAATCTTTCAGGTGCTACTGGATTTTGCATTAGCGTGTTATGTTGTGAAATCCCGACTTTGACATAAAAGATTTTTGTAAGTATATCCCCGTCTGGATAGCTAGTTTTTGGAGTGTATTGTTCATAATCCATATGCCTCAATGATCCAGAAATTGCATTTTTCTCTGTGGACACAGTAAAACATGTGAATTAAACTGTCCGTTATAGACTGGGAGTTCCTTTTCCTGGCCAATATATCCAGGAAAGAGGAGAACAAAGTGAACTGATAATGCAGAAATGCTGTTATAAGGTCTCTTAAGAAAATACATTTTCAGGTAAAATATAAATAAACAAATAAATAAAGGGCTAAACCAGTTGTTACACAAATAAGTATCATTTAACGCTATCGGTGGCATTCCCAGGATAATTCCTTTAAAGAAAACCATAGAATGAACAATGCATCAATTAAAGATTAATATTTTGGGATGTGTCTTTTCAGTTGTCAGTTGTGAAAGGTTTCTGATTTCTGCTCATTTTTCTAGCAGTTGGGGATTAACTTCAGGTTTGCCTTCAACAAGAGGCTGAACCTCATTTCATTCTATCATCTTATATATTCTGTACTGAAGTGGCTGCTGAACAGCACTCTGTGAACACTGCATTCGAAAGTCAAAATCAAAGCCATTTTTCAGAAATACTGCATGGAGAGAGGAATGGAAAACTGTTGCAGACCTTAATTCTCTGCAGAGCTGTGGATATCAGTAAAAGCACTTAACTTGGTTAATTGCAAAAATCTTAAGGCCAAAGATAGATCTAATTAGAGATTAGATCTGGATGTCAGAAGACAATTAAAAAGATACCATCAAGAAACTCCACCCCAATGTGCGTAGTTCAGTCTCAGTAACTGGACATGCCAGTTAAGTGCACACCTATACATCGGGGTTTCTTTTTCAGAAAACGGACCTTACTCTGCTGAGCAATGTTCAAATTGTCTTGTTTACATTTTCTTAGTAATGCTGCATTTGTGCACTACCTCTGAACAGTGCTAAGCAGAGACCATATCATGGAATAACACACATTATTTGAAATCTCTGGTTTTGCTTAGCAGCCTTAGTTCCTCGTTTTACTTCACTTACTTCAGACAAGTTGGATGACTTTTCCCCATTATGTTAAATGTTTCGGAACAATGAGCAGAGTTTTGTCTTGGATCCCAGAGTCAGTTCAGCTCATGTCCGCTCTTCTGGCCATGCCTAGCCAGAAAGCAGGTGTGAGTCTAAATGCCACAATACCTCTAGATACTATAGACAAAAGTGGGTTTTCACACCATACGGGGTCTCATAGCTTGCCCGCCACAACCTCTCAGGGACCTGTAGTGGCCAGTACTGCTTCTGCACTGCTGGCAGCTCATCCTAGGACCAAAGAAACACAATATACCTACTTTCTCCCTCATTGCTAGGTCTTGCATAAGCAGAGCTCAGATGCAACAATATATCTGGCAATCCTTATTATTTTCAGATAAAGGCATTGGAAGGAGAGTAACTATCAAAGGTTTTTTAATTTCGGGGTGGGTGGGGAAAATACAGATTTCAAAAAGATTCCCTAGTATGGAACCCTTGTGTAGCTGTAAAATAGGCAAGAACGGTTTGCACAGGGGAAGACAAACCACCTGAAAGGATCTCACTTTCCTTATGTGCTCACATCATGCTGGCATGGAGCACACCTGGCTTGCCCCAAAACTCCACTCTTGATTGCTATAGGCTTCCCAAGCTCAGCACTGGGGGTGTGTTTCATGAACACAGCTGAAGTCCTGACAGTCTGCAAACCCCATGTCCTTTCAGTCTTTTACCTTCACAACTCTAGAGGTTTGGTACCAGTATCAGCCATTGGTGCTCCCTGTTTTCTGCTGCCATCAGTTCCTATCACCTGTGATGTTTGTGTTGTGATGGAATTCTGAGCTGGGTTTGGGTTTTTTTTTCTTTTAACTTGGAAGTAATTTCCAACCTTGTTCCCTGCTTTGGGGATTCTCATCTGCCCTCATCCAAGCCTCATCTCACTGCATGGATCCAGCAGTGTCTCAGCTGATTTTGCTTCCATTAGATTGAGAATAGCAACACAGACATTTTCTTGGAAGAGAACTTGCATTTCTGTGACTGTGGTAATTCTTGAAGAAGAAGGATTTTTTTCCCAGTAGATCAAGAAGGAGGCAGAACTAAAGACCTTCACAAACAATACCATGCATCCAGGTGCTAAGGGGAGAGGAAGACCTACACTGACAAGGTATGTGTAAATATAATCTGTGTGTATGGATTTCCTCCTGTTGAATTAAATATGGTCATGCAGATACTTGCAGAGAGGGAACAAGACCTTTGAAATTCTCTGAGTCTGGCTTGTATTTTGTTAAATGATCAGTGGAATTGTCTCTAAACAAAACAAAAGGAATGTGAAGCAAAATGACCTTGTACTTGCCTGCAGGAGAAAGATCATAGTCCTTACCTATGGATGGAAATTTAAAAATTATATCTACTTTCTCCACATCTGAATATATGGTTATTTTTATAATTCCAGCAGTTTTGTTTCTCAGGAATCCACAGCAATGGGAACCAGAAATCTATCCGTGTAAGGTACAGCTCTCTTTGACTTTCACTTAGCAAGAGGAGCCAGGGTAGAAGTATGTAGCTGAGTGACTCAAGTAGTATTTTGCGTGGGCATCCTGCATCCAGTCCCTGCTGCACAGCCTCACTGCTATACCCTGCCAGCTGCACTTGCTGTCTCTCCCAGAAGCAGCCCAGGAGGGCTTCCTGTCCTTTGTTCAGAAGCTGCTGCTTCAAAACTGTAGCCCCGTCATTACCAGTCTGGAGCCCTTTTCCTCCAGAGCATTTTGCACATTCAGAGTTTTGCTTGCAGGGGGAGAAAAGGGGAAATTTCATTCTGCATATCTTAAAGAAGCATAGTAATGCGTTGATTTGATATAAGCTGCTTTCCTCCACCTCTTCGAAAAGAAATTATGAAAGATTTATTTGAGGTGGTTATTGTTACCATTTGAACCTATGAATCAAAACTTTCATTATCATCTATTTCTTGTATTTTTCCTTTTGTTCTGTCTGTGTTCTTTTCTCTTGCATAACATGGAACAACCAAACATGTTTACAGTCAATGTAAGTCCTAAACTGCTTATGGAATGAGAAACATAAATATTCAGTGTCAAGCTCACTCGGCAGGGACATCAGCAACCCAAAAACCCCAAAACCCACCCACACAAAAGACGGCTGTGGGTATGAGGTGCTGACTGTTGTGCATGAACATCTCAGCCTCAGTGAGGAAGCATCGGGGATCTTATAAACAAGCATTACTGAGGCATGCCACGAGGAAGTACTTTGAATCAGAGCTGTCTAAAAGACAGCAATGCAAGTATTTTCAGAAGACATGAGTTTTCATGCTCTTCACCAATGACGACGGCTGTATTGCACAAATAGAAAATACCTATAAGGCACATGTAACTCCTCAAGTCAAAATGCAAAAATGTGTTAGGATTGGCGGCAAAATTTCCCATCAAGCTAGAAGATTTCAGTCATCAGCTAGGATAGGTGACAGGTCTTTTGCAAAAAAATTACAGCTACAGTGGAGACCTCCATGAGAGAACCAGTACAAAGGCGAGAGCAGTCCTCTGTGCCTGACTCAGGCTGGGAAATCCAGCTACGGGACTTAGTCTGGACTGGCAGGTTGGGCAGGTGGCAAACAGTGCTGTTGTTTCAGAGGGGTTTAAGAGAATTTTGATACTTGGGCCAAATTGCAGTGTTGAAGCTGTAAAAAGGACATAGGTATCTAAAATCTAGAAGGGAATAAAGCCTCATGGATCACAGCATTGGTCAGCTCTGTGACTGAGCAAGCAACTGCACTAGGAACTGCTGGTGTGTCCAAACATGGTATAGCCTTGCTAAACCTGGCAATGAAAATGGTTCACTTACAGGATAAGAACAAACAGATTCACCAGCCTTTGAGGTTGGTTTTACAGCTCAGCAATAGCTATTAGGTGGCTGTGGAGTTTGCCGTAACATTTCAAGTCTCTCTTTTGAGGGGCTGCACCAGAAGAGGGGGCCATGGAGGTCAGCTTACAACTGCCTCTAGTAGCAGCAAGTGCTGGGTCTTACATGGCATAAATGCTGGCATGCAGCTATTTGCAAAAAAGCTGGTGTCAGTGGCGTGTCAAGGGATCAGGCCTTCATCAGCAGGAAGGTCTTGGCAGATTTAAATGAAGAAATTCTAATTTACAGTATTTCAGGGTAATTTCTTTTTTACTGAAACTTCACAGCTTGCTATTGCAATGACATGTTGATGGGTTAACAGAAGACTTGAGGAACAGCTAGGCTTCTTGCACTGGGAAGGGAGCAGAAGCTAAAGTTTGCATTCCACCACTTAGCCAAGCTGGTACTACTGACAGTACCAAGTGCTTCCTTATTCAGAAGCATCCCTGCAACCTTGAGCCTCCACCAAGGACTGCAGCAAATTCACTCATCTGGGCCTCAAAAGGCAGGGAGTCTGTAGTTATCTCAGGCAGCTGATTGCTGGGACCAGAACGCAGGTTTGTCCCCAATAGCTTGCAGTGCAGTCTCAACAAATGCTGTCTGGGAGACAGAGTTTCTGTTCAAAGTTTCTTACTGCAAATAGAGATTAAAAGCTGAATACTTGAAGGGTTGGGGTTTTCTGCAAAATGGGACATAGCATTAACTTGGAAAAGTAACTGCTTTTGAATATTTAAATATAATACATGTTATTTTGTACACAAATCTAAGCAAAGCATGCCCTGGTAGGCAATGTGTGGCTCATGTTCTCCCTGAAAACATAGCGCAAGTAGACACCTTTCATTTTTGATTTTTTTTTTTTTTTTTTAAGAGTGATAAACCTGATCTCCTGAACAGAGATTTGCTCTAACTAATACAACCTTTGACTGAGGATAATTTCTGCACTTGTCCGATCTTTTCCCAGAATGGCTTAATGAGAGCAGGCACCCTCCAAGTATCACTTGGGTTTTTTTGACCCTGTCTGCTGGCCACAGGCACTGGTGGAATGGCCCATGAATGGCCAGACCTCACAAAAGCCAACAGCCTGACTCACTAAGCACAGTTTGACTTAGAGCTGAGTGACAGAGCAAGGGATGGGTGTGTCAGGGGACACATAAAACACTGCTGCAGAATGGGGGAAATAAATTTGCTCTTACAGTGGTGCTGGGCAGGAGGATAAGTAATAACCTTACGTTTCAACTTACTTTGCTCTTAAAAGAAGCCTTTCCAGCAGCAGAAATCTTTAGGAAACTATTACAGGAATGACAAAAATGTATGTCCAAAGCATAGGATGTGTGATTTTTTTCTTTTTTAATACAATCAATATTATTTTATAATGCCAATTCAAGACTGTTTTTGTTTTAACATGTCATTAGAAACCAAGAGCAGTGTGCATTGGCTTCTCTGCCAAACTGTTTTCACAGGACTCTATCCACTCCAACAGTAATTTAACNGCAATCCTTTTATGGTGCTTCAAAAGAAGTTGATTCATAAACGTCTGTTACGGTGTTTAAATTGTGCTTGTAACATGCATGGCAGTTTGAGCATGCACTGATGATTCTGTATGCTAAGAACTCAGTTACACTCTTACTGAAATTGAATGGGATTAAAATAAAGTACTAAGGAAGAAAAAGTATAGTTAATACAACTGCTTTGTATGAATTGCATGCTTCTTCAACCTTCCTTATTACTGTGACTTTTAAACAGTAATGTACAGAGGGAATGTGATGCTAACTAGAAAAGTTGTTAAGATGAAAGAATGAAGTAAACAGTGACTTTTGTTTGAAAGACCGTGAATGTGCTTAGTCTTATGTAAGCAATATGGGGTGTAGTGAGACATCTCAGAGAAGTCAAAAAGTCTGCTGCATTCCATGGTGAGGAAAGAGTGACAAGAAAGCAATACAGATGATTTCCCTGTGGCACAGCTATCTCCAACAAACATCCCACAGACAGCACATATCTACAGTAGGAATAAAGGGGTAAGACAGCAGATACAGCGTGAATGTGAATAAAACTTTTGTTTTGGTTTATTAATGATGAGCAAACCCCAGCAACAATACAGGCAGCAGCTTTAACAGCAGAGAGAGTAATCTCTGCTTGTTTTTATCCACCAGCGCTTCCTGTGGAGGCCACAGTTCAAGAGAGATGTGCTGTCTTTGAGCTGAGGAAAATCTGGACAGCGAGCATGATTGTGGTGAAGATTTGCATAAAGTCTAGAGAAAGTAATAGAGACTGAGAATCTTAGTGCAAAGGGGGAAAGGGCAGAAAGGCACCTCCGTGGGATCAGTTCTGCAGCAGGGAGAGCTGGACAGAGACTTGCAGCACTTCTGTGAGCAAGGTAGGTCATATGGCGATGATGCCGTAGCTTCCTGGTAACACCTCTGGGATGGTTTTCTGCTGAAGGGCAGTTTGTGTAAGCAAAGTGATGCCTGTAACAGTTAAATGGCTCACATAGAATATCTAAGGTTTAAAGGCACCATTTTATCCATTTTTATGGACATTGTAACTTCCCCTTACAAAAGGTAAAAGGACAGTGGCAAAACTCCAACAGTAGACTTAGACAGCGATCTGTGACATGAGCATAAAACTCCAGCTGTGGTGGTGGCAGTGACATGCTGATGGCTCACTGATCCCAAGATTCAGAGATACTGTGGCAGTCCAGGATTCCTCTAAGTTCCCTCCTATGGCAGGAAGAATGAAGCCTATAAAATGGGCTTCTCCTTATGATGGGAAGCAGCAGTAAGAACTGCTGAGAAAAGGAACAGTTCACAGGTTTTGGAAAACATCTGACAACCACACCTTCCATTTCTACTTCCTTCCCTTGTACCTACTGCCTCTGTTGAGCAGTAAGTGGTGGAACAAAAACAAACCCTGCATGTATCAGTAGTTCCCCTGAGAAAGGGGTATTTTATTTCAGAGGCACTGTGGCCCAGTGAATATTTATTTACAATGTACCTTGATTTACATCTGACATGTAACAAACAGGAAAAAAAATACATGATGGTTCTACGTATCTTTCATCTTCTGTGTTGTACAAACAAGAGACCTTATTCTGCATGGCATACCATGGCCTTTCAAGTCTGCCTACAGGTATATTCATTCGTCTGCAATCCTGATTCATACATTAAATTCACTTCCAACCTGTATGGATACTCTAGAGAGTTATAAAAAAGCATCTACTTGTCTACTGAAGCCAATGCCAAGCAGAGCCAGCTGATGGTGCATCAGTCTGTCCTGCAGAGCAGAACCTGTGCAGGCACCCATGTCAAGGTCAGACACTGCCAGAGCTTTAGGAACACACCTCAGACGCAAGTGCACCTCTCTTCTCTCCTTAAGTCGGCAACAATCAAAGAACTGCTTATTTCAAAACACATTTCCTACTTGTTCTACATGTTCTGCCATAACACAAAATTAAGAGTCATTATTACGTGGCACAAAAACCAACACTAGGAAATCAAAGCCAGACAGGCCTTGAATTTTGTGTAAGACATGTTGCAATATAGGTTTGCACTGCAAAGACAAAGTTTGTTTCACGTTGCTCTCAGAAATGTCCTTTTTCTTGTTTTCTCAGGATTGTAATGGCACTAAAAAAGTTCCTGTTCCAGAAATACTCTGGTTTTTGGTTTCCTCATGTTAAGGAACCAGCTAGAAGTAGAACCTACCTGCACTGCACCAAAAACACAGAAGCAAAAGGGAAAAGAGATACAACATAAAGATACCTCTTTTGCAAGATTTATGTCTACATAAATAACAACACAAAATGGCTAGAGGAATAAAAGGAAGAACTTACCCACAGACATCTAGGAACTCTAGTTAGAGACATGGTAAGTGTAATAAGGGTGCTAAGCTCTTAACATTTCTGTATTTAAACTTTTACCCTTTTTCGTAGAGTGTTTCTGTCTTTGGATCAAGAGGTGGAAAGTGGGTGTGATTTGTAATTAAGGACAACTACGCTGCATCATTTAGGAGCACGGTTCTTCTACAATACCTAAACTGTTCATGTGGCTTTATTTACAAAGATGTTACCTAAATACAAGTGTTCCCTGCTGCAACATAGCTTAGATGCAACCACCTACCATTAAACCATGACAGGCAATTTGAGGAGTTCTAAGAATAACAATGGGAACTGAAATGAATTACATCAGAATTTTTTTTTTTTTTTTTGTGGGAACCAAACCGGACAAAAAAAAAATAATGCTAGTATATAATCAAAGTTAAAACCAAGACAGTGGTCAAATAAATATCCTTTAATAAAGAAAAGAGGAATAATTTTAAAGCACCAAAACTGTGAGTATGATGTTACATCGCATGTACAATAAGGTGAATGCAGTACTTTGCGTACAGGTTTAAATTTCTGAATCATGATAATAAAACCCCATGAAATACACAGCAATTAACTTGCATTGCAGAAAAGCTCCACTAAAGAAAAAAGACTAAGAAGCAGACAATTAAAACTTTTTTTAGTTTCTAGGTATTGCTAGAAATGTCTGTTTAGTTCTTAACCTTTTTTTTTTTAAACATACTTGTGCTTAATACTTTATAACTTTGAGCATTTTCAGGCATAGTAAATCTGCAAAGTTGTTTACAATAAAATATGCATTTAATATGTCCTTTTGAATATAATGGAGTTAAAGAACTTCCTTAAAGCCAAGCACAATGTGCTAGTAGTGTCTGAGTCTAATGATAATATTGCACAAAGCTAGTGAATGGAAAATTTGTTTTCATTATTTCTTATTTATTCAACAGGCTTAACAAAGAAGTTAGTTTCACTAAGCTTCACTGGCTTCATTCATGTAAGACAACTTGCAGCCATCTGTATTTCTTAAGCTTTCCTTTTATGATGACGCATTTGTATACACTTAAAATGAAGTTCAAAACATATAGCAACAGCAACAACACGCTGGAAGATGAAGTGAATATCCCCAATGCCCAACACCTACTTACCAATTCAGAAGTCAAAACTATGTTTACACTCTGAAAATCAAGCCAGTTTATGGCAAACTAATTCTTGGATAGGTGACAGTCCCTAGAATAAAGTCTCTGCAGGGTTTGGACTATATGCACCAAAACAGTCTTCATCCCTTCTACTTGTTTCCAATGGACACACTACTGGTTAATGAGCTTTAGATAATGTTCTACGCATTAACATTAAAAACTCAGCAGAATAAAATTCATTGCTTGGTCATTTTCCATATTAGAGGTACAGAGCATTCACATTTGAGAATGGAAAGATGACCCTTTCTGTCAAATTCTGAAGCTCTGAGCCACAGAATATAGAAGACCTGAATCACAATAAAAATACATAAATGTCAGGTTGCAGATTCACCCCAGCAAGAGCTGTGAGTTTTGGATTAACAGTCAAACTGAACGGGAAGTACAAAGACCCATATATGCAACAGCCCCTCCCACAAATATACTGGCATGCCCGCCCTCCCTCCCTCGACCCTCCTAAAAATTCTAAGTATTTATGTATTAGGCAGCAATTAAATATAAATTCACTTTGTAGGAAAACTTAAATTACAGTATATTTATAGGTTAAAAATAGCCATTGTGTTGATAGCATTGATAGCATTATGTTGATGTGCTTATTACACCAAAGAGCAATTTGCAGTCATGTTTAGGATGACCTACTGTCTGTCAGCTCCAAGAGCACTGAAATCATGCAACATGCTCTCCCAGTAAGGTGCTTCTGTTACTCCGTTTCTTTGCAAGAAGCTTTGCTTGTTCTTAACATTAATTCTGTAGTGTGAAACATCAACAACATATTGCCCATGCTTATGGAATCATTACCAGAAATACATCCAGGTAATTTAATTGCATAAGCATTACAATGAAAATAAAATCTGATTACACGCATGAGCAAACTTGATTTACAAACTACACTCCTGAAATTCAGTGCAACAAATGGAATAAGGGTAACATTAACCAATAATGTTTCTGCCTCCTCTTCTCAATAAGTTGCATCTTCAATAATGCATCTATCACTACTTTATTATTAAACAGTACAGAATATAGTGCTTATACTCAAAATGATTCTTTACAAATAATGTAGTGAAGTACGTTGAGTTCTATCCCCAATTCAGTCACAAAAGAACACAATATATAATCATACTAATTTATTTTACAAGTGTCTGGTGTAGAATGCAGACTGTCAGACTTAAAAAAAAAAAAAACCAGGCAAAACTTAAAAGTGATGTTTGAGAGAAATAAAAAAGCCTTCACCTACCCTAGAAAGATAACTAACGTGAAAATATAGTAAGGTGAGTAAGACTATTGGTCATTTGTAAAGGATCTGGAACCTCCATGAATGAGAACATGAAATTCTTGTTGATACAAATTCCATTTCTGAACAAAAGACTATTGCTGTTTACCTTACATTTTGGTTATTTTAGTAGAAACTGAGTATTGTTTCTTGTTCCCATTCATAAAAGATTTTTCAGTCCCTTACATTTGTACAATAAACATTATGCATTCCAAATCTTTACCTCACTGGATCAGTAACACCACAGTAAAACTTTTAATTTGAAAACAGAAGGAAGTTTCTAAAAATGGAAAAAGCCCAAAAAGTGACGAACTACCTAAGATAAATAACTAGCAACAGAACAATGCAGCCACAACAATAAAATGAAAAATATCAATAGGCAGGTCTTTTTATGGAGGCTCTTTCCTTGCGCATGTTTTTGTGTTTTTCCTTAGTGATGCTTGCCAAGATTTCTCACAACACAATTATTGCAGCTTTTCTCAGCTGTAGAGGAACTGACCTCAAAGCAGGACTGTCATAATTTCCCTACGTTTCTTGTAAATATACTGAACTTTCCCCGTTTTCTGCTGTAGCCATCCCACTGGAAAATTTCACATGACAGAGGATGGTACCTTTTATGCATTAGCCTGTGTACACTACATATGCACAATTTTTCTATCCAAGTGAAAATGATGTGAAATTGTGACATCTAGTGACTCATGGAGATTTAAATTCAGGTTCTTTTTCTTTTTTTTTTTTTTTTTTTTTTTGAGCAGGATGTGGAAAAAAATCCCATTCACTTTCCACACAGAAGATGGCAGTTTTGAACTGATATATACTGCTATGCTCAGCGTAACAACTACTTTTTGTGTGCCCATAAAATACATGCTCATATGAGAACTCCATTTCTATTTAGACTAAGCTACTACAGAAATCTAAGATTTCAGCTAAATATGAAACAGATTAAGGAGAGTAATTTTTATCAATCATGCACACATTTTTCAAGGCAAAGATGACAGATCACATGGCAAACATATCTGAAACTGTAGTACAGTACAGCATGGAGCTATTAAGATAACAACACAGTGGTAAACTGCAGACAAACGTGTTCTGCAAGGGAACCACTGCACAAATACTTTAAAATTACACTATTTTTCCTCGGCTTGAAATTTTGCTAATGTTCTGTATGCATACTCCAAGGAATAAAACTGCAGGCTGAAAAACAGGAAAAAATGGACACAAAAGTGGCTTGTTCACCACTGTTAGCTTAGCACTAAGTTTCAAATGAAATGTATAATGTGAATTACCATTCTACATCATAGTTCTGCTTTGTGCTACAGCCAAAAATTTATTTGATTACCTTGGTTTTAATGTGTGGTGTGACTGAAAGTACAAACAAATGTCGAGCAAAACAGCTTATGGCATAGGTACTGTCGAATGACTATGACGAACCTGGAAACTGCTGCTGCTGCTGCATGAACACAGCATCAGACAGCTTGCAACCATACCATGTAACTCAGAATTCACAGAATAAGTTTCAGAAAAAAGCATCATGTAGTTTTAGGCCTGTGGAAAGCCAGTATCAGGTGTTTCACACAGCTGAAAAATAGAGACCTGGCAACTAACACAGCAAAATCAATACAACTCTACAGTAACACTGCTCGCAGGTGCTTTGAAAATCAATGTTCACTAAATTTGTAAGTAAGGCAACATGGTTAAGAAAATCCTTTTGAGATGTTTAACAGAGCTTTAGTTTTCAGACAGCCACAGCAAAACATCTTCAATAGACTGAAGGGTCCCAGAGCTGAGGTTCCTTTAGATTACACAGCCTATTGCTAAGGTAAGGTCTCCTGCTCCTCTCTCTGTAAGTAAACGGCAAGACATGAAATCCCCTTTTATAAATGTTAACACAGTACGTGTTCCATTACACGACAGCAGCAATGAGTAACTCCACTTAAAAGAACCCAGATCCCCATATAGTAGTTTATCTGTCAAAAGAGGAACAGTGAATGGACCACACAACACGAAGGACAGGGACTCTGTATTTCTCAAACACAGTGTATGTCACGCTAGTAAAAACAAAATGCTAGTGAAAATTCAGCTTTCCTAGAAGTGTAATGGGCTGATTTTTAATACCACATGAGGTTTTTAGGTGGTACAAGGCTACTTGTATCTCTGTATTGACATACCTCTTGGTACTGTGGTATTGTAAGAGTAGCTGCCTGCAGCCATTAGCCATGAGGTTTAGGACTACTCCTAAGTATTCACTGCAGAGGAAATTGTAACTCTCCTTTAAAAATAAAACAGTCAGAATCAAAAGAAACTTTTTTCAGCCAGTAGGCCTTTGGGTATGAAATACAAACATTTTTGCAGCCGCTAAAGGGAATAATGAAAACCAGCAAGAATAGCATGATTTTCACAACTGAATTATCAGTACGCTTAAGTGCTTTGATCTTTTTTAAAGAAGGCTGCTTAGACTAATCAAAAGCCATTTTAAACCAAAAGAGAAAAATAATTTTAAGTATGAAATTACAAAATATTGCTTCTTATAACAAATGATAAAAGTATAACTAACTTGGTTCAGCATAGCTAAATATTATTTTAAAAAAGCATGAAAATGTCTACTTTAAAAAGATGTCAGACTACAAATGACCTTCTAAAAAGGTGCTGCAGTATGTTTTGCTATATGTATCATGATGGAAACAAACACATTCTTGAATATGTACTGAATTCAACTCTTAATTCTCATTGTGCTGTGGTCACTTGTTGCTTTTCACACTGACATATGCTTCTTCAAGCTAAGAAGAAAAAAAGTCTTAGTTGCATGTTACTGAATTTCAGCTACTGTAGTGCAACTAGGAGTTCTCCTCTTTCTGGAATATCAGACTGCTACACAGCAAGCTTCTCTGCAGGGAGCCATTTAGTTGAATTTTCAAGCACATGAGACATTCAGTGCAGTGAAGGGGACATTTCATAGCTGGTTTGGAACCCCAAAGTTACTCTAACAGCAAGTAGTCCCCCAACTCAAAATGCCCCCCTCACTTAACTGGCCATACTTTACTAACGCAAATATAAAAAGTGCTTAAGAATCAGGCATTCTTGATAGTATAAAATGCACGTCTAAACATCTTAGCTTTCTGCCCAAACCAGAATTTGTTTGAAATAAAGAAAAAAGTGTCCTGAAATTAAAATTTCAGGCCATTTTTTTCCATGTACTGTTATTTGCCAAAGAAAGACTGTTTCTTTGCCAAAGCAAGCCTCCTGTGGAATTGATGGTCATAACTGCTGGCTCTGAATTCTCAGAAATGCAGAAGAAAAGTAATCTTCAGCTGGGGTTTCTTTTCTCACGTTGGTGGCTGTCAAGCACCTGTTTGGGAAGAAAGAAAAAGGAACATCTGAAAAGCTAAACAGCTGTACAAATACTCTCTGATCAACATATTAGGCAATTCTAACATGCAATATACTGAGCAGTGTGTACTGACCAAAGATTCTCTTTGCTCCCAGGGTAATGACACAGTAACTCTGGAGCCAGAACACACATATGACCAGGTCTTTGTTTTCTGCCTTCTGGTATTACTGGCAGTTAACACAGATTAGAGTTTGCACAGGCACAAAATACTGCGTTAGGAGACTATAGAGAACAAAAGCTCCCTTGTTAGCTGTTACTTTGTCCACCACTGACAGGAACTCAGGTTCTGCACTACTTATAGTACTCTTAGAGTACTATTGTGATTTATGTGCACTACACATACACAGATGTTCTCAGGATATTTTTGATAATCAGTAATCTCTTGGATTTTTCATACAGAAGCTACTACATATTTATACTACTTGCTCAGCTACTTCAATATACAGAATGCCTCAGTATCTTTTTACATGGTTCAGAGTGTCTGTCTGGAAAGAACCACTCTTAAAAAGGTTAATCATAACTTTATGTAGAAGTTACCTCACAGAGCAGGCAATACAGCAGATGACTAGATCTCCTGCAAGAATTAGTTACTATCATTTTTGTCTTCAATAAGTAATGAAAGCACTTCACTGAGCACTGCTAATACTCCCTTCACATATATCAAGGCACTTTTTGGCACTTGATAAATATATCCCACTGTATCAGATTCAGCCTTCATTTTGTAAGGCAAATAAATGCACTACATTCAGCCTATATAGATGTATGTATAATTAAGCATAGCTCATATAAAATGTGTGCCAACACACTTTTGTAAATGTGTGTTCAACCTAAGATCTCTATGCTACTGTTTTTGGCATGTGTAGATCTTACAAGCTAAAAACCAGTAGGTCAATCTTAAAGCATGGTATTAAGTGCTAATTATAGCAAAAAATACTAGCCTGCTATTTCTACAACAGATTTTCATTACTTTAGTCTTGTATGATGAATGCTAGTAAACCAGCCTGTATCTTCAAGCAAGTATGCTCATCTATATGGAAAGTATTTATTCAGCTGAGTTTTTCAAGGGCTTTGTCTCAATCTCTGTTCTCCCAAATTATTTCATGTGCTTGGATAGCAAGGGACTGCTTTTTTTTTTTTTTGAGTTGTTAGTACGGCTAGTTCTGAGCTATTTTCTGAGCTATTCTGTACAACCATTTTTCAATCTAAACTATTACATACTGAATAATCTCAGCTAATGAAAACAGAGTTGTTTTCATAATAAAATATGACATTGGTAAGAGAAAGCAGGTCCCAAATATGTGAAGAACAAATAGCACATACTCCTGACACTGAACTCTGACCACTGAATCCTGCTTTTAGGTCCGAGTGATTTCACAGGACATCAGCAGGATGTAGACTGGTAAAAAGGAAACAACAACCAGGGACTGTGTGACAGTGATTTTCAGGCTGCATTCTGAACTGCTTTTATGGGGCTGCAAATAGCAGAGGAAAACATATATTTATACTGTGTGGCAAAGACCACAGAAGATTTCTAAGATGCACTTCCAATGTAAAATGCTTAGGAGGTCAACCCATTCGATTTAAAAAAATAATTAAGTCAGTCTTGGAAAATTCCTTTTTATCTTGCCAAAAAAATGCAAACAAAATCCTAAACAGTAAAATAGATTTACTGCAATCAAAGTCAAATCACAAAGTTTAAATTTGACCCGTTATCTAGGAAATTAGAATAATGGCACTAAGAAAGACAAGTTAGTTCCAAGACATGTCTTTTCTTATAGCTGTCATTTTATTTCTGAAGAGCTGTGATAGTGGGAGTTTTCAGTATGCAAGGAGAGAAAGAAGTTACACAAAAGCAAAATTATTTTCACTTGGAGTTTCAGCAAGAGTTAAGCACATCTCCACTCCTGGAGTTTCAACTCCAAAACTAGCAGTATATTTGGTATGGAATAGAAGGAGCAAGCCATAATTATATAGTGTGAAATCACTAGGGTGGCCAATGGCTAGTTCATGAGGAAACGAAGGCAACATTTATTTTCCTTTTCAAAAATTTTAAATATTATAATTTGAAAATAATGGAACAGCTTGAGACAGTATTTCATAATCACAAGAACATTCAGCAGATGATGTGCCAAGTCAGAATCAGTTTTTAAACAGCTGTAGCACTTTACCAACAGTCACTCTCCAGCTATGGTAACAACTAACCAAGGTAGAAATGCTGGATTGTGAACATTCAACATTCAAAAAGGTTATCTTTTTTCTACTGCTAACTGTGTTGCAAGAATTACAAATATTTGTCTTCCACTCTATTGAAACAGCCTTTCTAAACATCTTTTTAATTTCTTTACAGATTGTCATACCTCTGGCTGCTCATATTTTAAGTTTAGCGGGAACCTTCATTGATACTCAAGTTCATTCACGTATCAGTAACAGAAGAGAACCACCACAGAGAAGTGCTCTATGCTGCTGCCGCAGTCACAAATCTCTTTGTGCTACTGATGAAGCAATTATTTTGAAAACTGATCTCTTGCCAATTTTTGGTTTGTTCTGAAATCATTAACTTCATCTGCTGGAGTCTAATATCTGTACTTTCAGGCACTGTAGCTTAGTATTAATACAAGTTCAGAGAATTCATATGAATAGCAGAAGCATAAATTGTATATTTACTGTTTATAGCCTGGAAAGTCAATTAAGTCAGAGATTTTAGAGACTGAAACCAAGCTGTCAAGAAGTCAGCAACACAGGGTAACCCATTAGATTTCGATATGTTCAGCATTCAAACCTAACTGTCCTTCACTTAAAAGTTATTCAATCTGAAATGGTAAGACATGTCCAATTTTTACAAAGCTAGAAATTATCAGAAAGTAAGTATAAGGTGCATCCAAGAGTGATTGTGCTTTTTAAACTCTTTTGGTAAACTGGGAACTATCCCTTCAAATTTACTAAATAAAATAGAGCTTTCTTCAGGAGAAATCCTGTCAATATCCATAAGAAGTACTGGAACAGTAAAAAGCTAACATACTGTCTAAAAAAAGTTTTCCTTATTATAAACCTTAAACTCTTTGAAAAGTCAGTGATACTCAATTCCTATGTGCATGTTTTACCACACTGGATGTTAGACAGTTTAGTCACATTGCTGCTAAATCTCCTAGAATGAACAACCTGAGGCTTAGCTGCTACTGTTATAAAAAAACTGTTGCAGAAATATTTTCTTTAAATGTAGCTTAATTACAGGTTAGTTTTCCCAGTCTGTGCAAGGCAAACTCTCCTCTTCATCCTCTGACTCAGGTGATGCTTCCTTAATCCTTCGCAATGCTTCATGGATGCTCCTTGTCAGAGGGTCAGTATCAGGCAGAATTGTAAAGGATTCTCTCAAAACATCTTTCTGTACTTTCTTCAGTTTCACCCCTTTCCTGATCTGTGCCAAGATGTTATTGCTATCATCTTCATTGGGAAAAGAAGGGAGACTTCTCTGCTCAACTTTTCTTAAGTGAAAGCTGCCATGCTTCAAGGAAGCCAGCACTTCATCCATCGGGGAACTCACTGCAGTAGATCAAAAGACCCTCAGTATTATTTTCACTAAGTTTTATCAGTCTTAATTTGTATTTCCTACAGACCAAGAAGTACCTGCATGCTATTAATGTGACAGTCCCACACAATAAGGTAGCTCCAATAGTGCTTTAGCCTCTAAATAACCGTCCTTATTACCAGGTCGAAACTGGTTTATACAGACAATCGTAGTTTTTCTAACCACTTAACTTCCTATCAGGAAGTAAAACTTCTTGAACAATGGGGCTTTTCTGTTTGCTGTCAGGGAAATCGAATAAACTACAAAGAATTCAACATAATGAAAGTGTTTACTGCATTATCTTTTTTTACTTTACAACTCATGTAATGAGTACATGTCTTAGGTACTGGACTGTGCTATCCATTCTTACCACTTGCATTTTTAGGCTAATTTTACCTAATGCATGACTATTTCTACATGTCAGCGATGGAAGCAGCAATATAGTCCACTGCAAGAGCATGCATTTTCCTGCTTCTCTGTTAGCATCTAGCGTGTATTTGTTAGCATCTAGTCCCAGCACAGCTACAAAAATTCTCTTCCTTTATAATTAATGAAAACAAGGAAGTCAAAGATAGTTCTTTATGGCAAATCCTTCCTTTATCAGTAAGTTTGAAACTAGTTTTCCACAAAAATAAAACCCAGACTTTAGCTGTTGGAAGAACCACAAGTGGGGCAAGATCTTCATCCCAGAGAATGCATTATAATGAAGTAAAACGGTTTAAATACCTCGCATACAACAGCATGTAATTTGTGCAGCACTTGTCAATCAGTACATATCCATCTCCAGTTCTTTACTGTACATTGTACAATATGTTTTTTAAAACATGTTTTGCATTTAAGAATAGGCTTTGTCCATCCCACTAAGGGCCCAGACAGAAAAGACACAGTGGAAAAAGAGATATAAAAGAATACAGGATTGCACATTTGAAAGAGGAAGGAAAGACTGTAAAGCACCTGTCTGTCATACAGAGACAAATTTCTGAAGCCACTTAGAAACTTGGAACATCTCCAGGGATATGGAGCATCAGGTAGAGTGCTGCTGCAGACATTAACAATATTCTTAAGTGGCGTGATTAATTTGAATTTATATTTGTCATATTATGATGTATATAAAACTGCACACACAATAGGTGCTTTATAAAAAACTGCAAGATAAAATGCAAGTCAGTAAAATAAACAATAGGACTACAAAAAAATTATTGTTATTCTGTTATTAAATAGAACATTGCATCTTCAGGTGAAGCATAGAGTATTTGCAGGGCTGGCAGTGAACAGACACGTAAATATTCTTTTCACCAGCACTTAGGTCCATTTTCTATCTAATCTAACATGGTACAATGTAGACTCATTTTCACAAGTGTTTTCCCACTGAACAATTATGCCACACTATGTTGTAAAAGCCCTAGTGTTCAAGTTGCCAGCATCTGTCAGCTAAAAAAGATTTAACAACTTTCCCACCAACAATAAATTAATCACAGCATACACTTTCCTACAGAGCAATTCAAAAGATGAACTGATGTGCATTACAATTTTTAAATTAATAACAATAAATTTTAAATTAAATATGCAGAAATTAAAGCATTACCTCTCCTCCTCTGTAAACCCTCTAGATCACCGGTCTTCTTAAGCTTCTTCTTGGCACTGACTAGCTGACTGCTATCGAACAGATGTGCTGGTGGGACACCAGAAGAGTGCTGGACTCCCTTCTCCACACTCTGACGTTTAACAAAGCTGTCACTTTTCTCTAATGATTTGGTGGCATCTTCCTTGGAGGGCAATGGTGGTGGCAGGGGTGGAGGTGGTGGAGGCAAAGGGGGAGGAAGCTGCACTCCAGTAGCAGTCTCTGGTTGAAGCTGGTCACTGGTGAGTGGAGAAGTGCTAACATGGGGCAGTTCAGAGGTAACACCATTAGGAGGCAGAGAGACATCCTGAAGTTGTTTTAGGCTTATGGGTTCCTGCACTTGCAAAGGCTGAACTGCTTTTTCCAACTCCACCTCTTCACTCTTCTCTTGGATTTGTATGGTTGCTGGCAAAGACTGAGGCTGCTCAACACAGGGCACTGAGCTGGCTGCACATTTTCTTCTTGCATGAGCCAGTTGTAGCCTGGTTGATTTAAGTATTACTTGCCCAGGGTACCGCTAAAGTGAATAAGGTATTGACAATTACGTAAGCACATGCAATGAACTATTTTAGATTTTATGTACCTGTCATTTCTAACAAACAACTTTCATTTTGCTCTGTATGTAAAACCAATGCAAATATATCCACAACTTTATGAAAAAAATTATTCATATTCTTAGTTTTTATTCTTCTATAAGCCACAATTTACGTATGATTAGTCTAGTCAGTGATATACATGGGTTAGAATTAGGATTTCACTAAGAATCAGATGGCATATTCAAAACTGGGTTTTTTCTGGAAACTAAAATTCAAAATACCCTCTTGCTTTCCTCTTCTAAAACTGGTCAATGGCTCCCTCTACAAGTCCAGACTAGTCAGAGTCTCTCTGACTTGATACACTGGCCTTATATGTGAATCATACTTTTTAAAAGGTGTATGTTGAGAATATCAAAGGTTTTCAGACTTAATCTACATCTTAAATCTGTTGCCTCATTATTGGTCTTTTCATATTAGTTTCATCCATACCCTTTTTAAAGCAAAAAACTAAGCTGCCTCTGAAAGACAGGTCTATACATTTTGAACAATTGTGGCAGGCCTAAAGCAGTAACATGTAACAATATTACTATGTTAATAGACAAAGTCACCTCATGAACAGTTGCTGGTTAAAATAAGTAAATTTGCTTCAATTTACAGACGTTACAGAATTCAAGAACCTTGCAAACAATAAAGACATGAAGAGTGTACTGCTGAAGAAGACAACTTCCCAGCAAAGAGTCTTCTCACCCCTTTGTTTTTTTAATGTATTCAACAAAAAGTCTTCACCAATTAATACAGTCTCTGTTTTCTTGCACTTTCAGCCCTTTCCTTATTCTTTCCCCTGCATTCCACCTTCTATGCATTTTCTGATGCTTCCATTGTAATAAGAAGGGGCAGGTATAGGCAGGTATTCCAGCAATCGGTGGCAGGAGGGCATGTCAGATGACAACGCTCTTTGCAGGAAGTACTGTTTAGATTATATTTCTCTTAGGAACATTAACCAAGTGTCACGTCACAATGTATAGGTGTAAGAGTGAATAGAAACTTATTAGGGGGCTGGGAATGCAACAGCTAGAGAAATCTGTTACCACCAATGCCACATTTTGTTGTGTATTTTCCAAAGACCAGTTAACGATACAGTGAAAGAGAATCACTAATAGCATGCTGTAGTCTTGCAATGAACGAAAATTTCTCTGGGAAAGGAAACTGCCAGAAAAGAACAACTGTTCTTCTGTTACCTGCTTAAATGTACGAAGTCTGTCCAGGGTTTTCTGTCGTTCCTGACTAACCCAGGAGCTCTTTCTTTCCTCTTCATCTTGCAATTGATCTCGTTTCTGAGAAAATATATGGAAAACATGTAAATATTATATCCAGTGCTCTACTCGGCTTCACTAGAAAAAACTCTTCTCTTAAATGTGAAAAGTTACTTAAAAAGATACTTCTCAAATAAACACAACTTCAAAATTTGGCCTTTGGCTTCCTCTTAAAAAATAGTATACGTTTCCTGGTTTGTTTCCTCAAAGAAATGCAAAGCTCAGTAAAAAAGTATTTCAATCTCGAACAGGAACACTTGGAAGACTTGTTACTTCAAGAGATGAGAAATAACAAGTGACAGAATGCTACACCCATTGAATTAAAATTGCATATATTAGCCAGAAAGCAAAGCAGTATCCATTTTCCCCTCATTCCAAGAACAAAATGACAGTCCAAATTGCAAGGCTGCCTACTTAAACAAGTCTTGTTAGTATTTTCTAAGTACAAGAATTCACAGAACTCAGCAAAGTTTTGAACCCAACCGTGAGCAAATTAAGTAAATGTTTTCACACTTACATTTACAACAGTAAATACAAGTTTGTATTTACTCCAGCTTTTGTTATTTAATCGAGCTTGATTTTATATAACTGTACTTAAGTAAAGGTCTGAAGCTCTTCCTCGCATTTAGGACAGTTGTGTTTTTTCTTGAACAGTGATTTTACCTTATGGAAAACACACCTTTGGATACATCTCCTTTAACTAATCATTCTTTCTCACAGAACTTCAGCAGAGTTACTACACCTTTGAAACAAACACACCCAGTCAAATTTACTGGATATAGAAGCTAATTACCAGAAGGTGAAATTCACTGCATGCAAGTTCAGAAGCTATCAGGAAAAGTGATGTAACAGCTGTCCACAAAACAAAAACCCTGAGCAGAAAGAGCAGCTGTAATTCTTAAGATGACTCACAGCATTCAATATTACTTTTGAAAACGCATCTTCATAATCAAAAATTCTGATCACTTTTGTGAACCTTTTACTCTCATTCTGTCACCACAAAAGCAGTGTCTGCCTGCCATTTTCATAAGTCAGCTAGTGGCTTGGTGTCCTTCATAAAAAGCCAGCTCCTGTGATTTGGAAGGAAGGAAGGAAGTATAGATGCATTAGGGAGAGAAAGAGGAGAACACGTCTGAAAAATAGTAAGGACAGAAAACGGAAAAAGGTGAAGAGGAGGAGAAGCACGTGGTAAAAGAAAATAAGAGAGCAATGGGGAAAAGTTAGAACAGAAGCATAAAGAAAGGAAGAAAAGTAGTTCTATCACTGTACCTGAATGTTACATATGCATTCAGATCAAACGTTTCCTGAAGCAGTCTCAAACTCAAGGGGTTTTTTTGTTGGTTTGTTTTGGGCGCCTTGTTTATTTGGTTTTGTTTCACTTCTAAGTAAAACAGTAAAATTGCAATTCTTTCTCAGTTTCAAATTTGTACTCTTCAAAAGTTTTCTAGGAGTTATCTTTTCAAAATTCTTTATGAAAACCAGTAACTTAAAATCTATTTTACCATAATGCTAGAATTTTTCAGTCACGGTTTTACCAGAAAAACCCCACACAAACCCAAAAAATTAGCATAAGGTTCTTTATATAATTCAAGCAGACAACTCCATAATATAAAGCTCTGCAGTACTGGAGAGACAAGGAAGTCCTCTGGCTTTGTCAAGTCTTATTTGTAAGACTGATAAATGGACTACAGTCCACACAGTAACTTCATTTGCCTTATTGTAAGAACTGATGAAAAAACCATTTTTTTTAGAATTCCTGAAAGTACATTCCAATACTTACTGCCTTTGACAAGTAGCCTTTCCATAAAATAAATTATGCAGCTGACTTCTCGGACAAATGTATCAATGTTAAAAATGTATAAGGATGAAACAGAATCACTTTCACTAATCTAACTGAAGCCTGAATTAAAGAGACTTGGATTTCAATGCATCTTTGTCAGTGATCTTTATCAAATATTGATACTATATAGCTCCCAAGACCTAGTCCAAAATTTGAATATTCTTTAGGATAAGTCTATTAGGTACAGCACAAGAGTTAGACCAGCTGGTCTATTCTCTGCAACAAGACTATGAAAAAAATAGTGGAGCGTACATCTGGAACTACAAGTTTATGCAACATGATTCAAGTAATTGCTTTGGTAGGAAGAAGAAAAGTAGCAACCAAGCTTACTAAGATTCAAGAATAAATATGTGTGACTTCCTTATTCCTATCAGCATACTGGACACGGTACTTGGAGATGTTCAGAATCATCTACGTGCACGTGATAACAAACGTAACAAATCACTCAGACTGTCAACCTAGCATAAAGAACTGTTCTACTTGCTTGGTTCCCATGTCTTCCTAACACAACTATATATTCCCCTTACCAGCATAATATGACGCAGAAATCCGTAGTGCAAAGGTCAGGGATACACACCATCTTTTGAAAGAGCTATCACTCCAAATGCTCCCCTAATTAATGTATAATGAGTAATGCAAGCTATTAATGACAGGCTAAGCTCAACAGCAGAAAACTCCGACTCACCAGCTGAACAGTATGGTGCATTTTGTACTCTTCCTCACTCTGGTGACGCTGCTGGATCTTCTCATTATGCTTTGCGATACAGATCTCCTGCAAGGACATAAAATATAACCTACAGAGCATGTAACTTAAATACAGATTTACATAACATCACATTTAGCAAATGGCATCTAGAAAAATAAAAACTCCAAAGCCTATTTCAGACAAGCTCATTTAACTTACCATGAACTGTAACTGAAAAAACCCAAGCCAGACTACCCCAAATCTATCACTTTTAACTATCAAAAGAATAGATCCAAGTGACACCTGCTTGGCAAGTCTGTTCTACAGTACCAGTACAGGAATGGCAAAAAACACCAATCTGCCAGCACTTCATAAAGCCCTTGTTTAACCCCATGCATTTGCACATATCGAAAGTAACTAACTCTAGTACCACATATTTCTGTTTATGCAAATAGACAGCTTTCCATTTACAGCTGTCAGCTCATCCTTTCCATGTACTATATGCAAGCACAGACAGGAATAAAGTTGTTACAATTCATCATGTTCATTTATTACACTGAGTTCACATCTCTAACATCTGGTATAACGACAAGAATTTATTAAATTGTCTGCAAATAAGAATAGGTTAAAAGAAAAAAAAAACCACACCAAACAAAAAACTAGGCCATGTTAAAACAGCTGACAAAGAAGAGGATGTCAAAGAAGAGACAGTCAAACTTTAGGTAGATAGACAACTTCACTGGACGATACTGAGGGCCAGGAAATCTGACAGTATGAGCAATGGAATGAGACCTGGTACAAGCACCACGCAGAACTAGAACAAAGTCAGATGTACAGTCAGAAACAAATCTCACAAATGTGCAAGATGGTGCAGTGTTAGCAGTCTGGAATGTGACTCCACATAGAGCATGGAGCTGATGGGGTTCTCAGGTATCATTCAGTATGACTTTCTGGGTAGATCCAGAAAAGAGCTTTGCCATTAAAAGGATTGCTTGAGGGAGCTGATGGAGAAAAGCATAAAAATAAGGAGGGAAGGGATTAAAGAAACCTCATGATTTCGGATGCTTAAAAACGTAGAAAAATCTGTTCTTCTACAAGTTGTCTGCAGACATGCTTTGATCACATAAAAAAGTAACCAGTGTTCCTGTATAGGACAGTAAAACTATCAATGTTGCTGCTGTATACAGGTAACTGACAAAAGCAAAGATTTCTGTGCAAACACTGTCCCACCTTCATCAGAGCTATATCACAGAATGGCTTAGGTGGGAAGAGATCTTAAAGCTCATCTAGTGTCAACCTCCCTGCCACAGACAGGGAACCTCCCACTAAACCAGGCTGCTCAGGGCCCCATCCAACCTGGCCTTGAACATTTCCAAGGATGGGGCATCCACAACTTCTTGGGGCAACCTGTGTCAGCAGCTCACCACTCCCAGAGTAAAGAAATTTCTTTCTAACAGCTATTTAAATCTCTCCTGGTTTAAAATTGTTCCCCCTTGTCCATGTAAAGTATCTGCCCATGTAAAAAGGCACTCTCCCTCTTTTTTATAAGCTCCCTTTATGCTCTGAAAGGCTGTACTGAGGTCTCCCCAGAGCCTTCTCTTTTCCAGGCTGAACAACTGCAGCCTGTTCTCATAGGAGGGGTGCTCCAACTCTTCGATCATCTTTGTGGACCTGCTCTGGACTTGCTCTAACAGGTCCACATAAATATATATATAGCCAAACACTGCTGGGTTTTGTGTTTCTTTCTGGAGGATTTTTTTTGCTCTGGTGGAAAGAGTTAATCCTGAAACAGTCAATCAATTTAATTTGTAGCTGCAAAAGTACAAAATACTTCATCTCTGCATTTCAAAGACACAGCAAACTACATAATACTAACAGAGAATCTGAACAACTTTCTGTAATACTCCTAACTAGTTTATAGTTTATTCTTTATTTAGGTTTTAAATATTATAAAATTATGAGAAAATGTAAGTTAAGTGTGGTCAGGGTTTTTTGACATGTCTTCAATACTCATGGGGCACAATTTTGTATAATGTTTTCACTTTAGCATCAGTATTTAAAACTTTCTGATTAAATGCAATAATTAAAGATATTTTAAGTATGTAAAGAGGACAAACCTGACCAAAATGTATTTGGTGCTGACTTTGTATTAATAAACAACCTACTTCACAATTAGATCTCTTCAACATGCAATAATAAAAACTACTAGGAGGGGCCGAAAACATGTTGCAGGACAGGATTAGAAACCTGAATCATCTTAACTAATTACAGAAATGATCTAAGAAAAAAGGAAAGGTTGCAATTTCAGCGGGACAAATGCAAGGTTCTACTTGTAGACAAGATTAAGTGTACTTGTAGGCAAGATTTAGTGACTTCAAACAAAGGATGAAATAAAAAACACCCAGATGGCAGCGTTAAGAAAATCATCTGGATGATTACGGCAGACGACAAGTTGAATATAAACGAATGGACTCTTGCAAAAAAAAACCAAACCAACAAAACTGAACATAATTGAGTGTATGAGCAGGAATACACAGCCTGTTGCACATGAAAGGTAGTCCTTCCTTCTAAGCACTGAGAAGCAGGCACATTATCATAGAATCATGAAGTTTGGAAGAGACCTTTAAGATCATTCAATCCAACTGTGCACCCAGCACTGCCACTGTAACCACTAAACCATCACCCAGCACCAGATCCAGACACCTCTCGAACACCTTCAGGGATGATTTTACCACCTCCCTGTGAAATTATGAGAGCCACACCTCAAGAAATACCTTGATCAACTCTATGGAACTGGGAAAGCAACAAGAAGTAAAGCCTATTCTTCTTTCAGTCACCTGACTGATTTCACAGTATCAAATTGTACTTCTATTAAAGAGACAAAAAGAGAGAGCTGAGGAAAAATTTCAACCTTTGTCACCAGATAAACTGCAATGTTTAACACTAGTAACACGTAATACATGTAAAGGATATCTGCATTAACATTATATCTAACTAGTTCTACTGAGTCTTGCTTTCAGCTTAAAAAACATCCCAATTAAAAGGTTAGCTTTTCATGTGCAGAAACCATATTTTACTATAAGCATTCAGAGTAGTTCTGCTCCTACACTGCTGCTATTGTAATAATAGTAATAGAATACCAACAATCCCATGCCAGCTGCTTCTATATACACCTATTTTGGCATGGGCTGTGCTTTAAAATGTGAGCTTTAAAAATTCTAAAAGTGTCCTATTAAATGAACACAAAAGCATGTGAGGAAGTTTCCTAGATGAAAGCACACATTACGAACATACCCCAAACAGCTTCACGAACCAGTTGCTTCTCCCAGACTGCTCACGATAAGGAATACCCTTCCTGGGTGCAAAATAATTCGATTTCATCACATCTCTGACTTTTCAAAGATATTTTTCTAGATACCTTCTATACAATTTTTTTCACCTTGACTCTTTGCTATAAATCTAGCTCCCTAATAAATCAGCTGCTTGTTCCATATGATAATCTGATTAATGCTAATATGCAGCCAGCAGGGGGTAGGCTAGCAATAGCAATTTCCTGCATGAAAAATCTATAACTAGCTCTCTAGAAGTAGCAAAAAAAAAAGAAACTGCTATTAAAAATTTATTTTTTAATAACTCACTGTCACCAACACAAAGGAACCAGGAAATGACTGCTTAACAAATGCAAATAGATTTGCATTAAAAAAAAAGAGAATAAAGAGTTCATACTCATGGTAGTACAGTGAAAAAATATCAAACTCTGTAAACCCATGAATTTTTAAAATGCCAGTTCAGTTATTCTAGAGTCACGACTGAACTATTTTTCTAACGCTTTAGCAAAAGTTTCTAAATAAAAGCTTGGTACAATTATTTGTCAACATCACTGAAGAACTGATGCATCATCAGCAAAATTAGGGGAGGAATTTCTGAAAACCAAAATAGAGACTACAGTCACTGAATTTTATATTTAAATTACAAATCATCTGACTCTATAAAGAGTAATTTATTTCCTTTCACTGTGTTATCTCCTCAACAGAAAATATTTTCAAATACCTAGATGATGAAATTACCTTCCTCCAAAAAATAAAACTTATGATAGAGAAAAATTTCCTATTGTTTCCTTAATCCTGTATCTGCAGGATATCTAGCAGATTCCTATATCTGCTGCTATAAAGGAGACATACTCCTAAGGGCACCTTCAGTTGCCAATAACTTGATACTGAGAAAGAACTGTAATTTCCAAACATATCACAAGACTGTGCTATACGCCACTTAATGCACAGCTTGCTTTTTGTTTCCAACTACAGAACTGACAAGCTTAAAAAAAACCAAAAACACAACAAAAAAGAAAAAAACCCACCAATCCATCACCAAAATCTCATCAACCCAATACAAAACAGAACACCTGTTTAAAAGTCTTTTTTAAGATACTTTGCTGAAACACGCAAAGTCGGGAACACAATCTGAAAAGCATTAAGTACATTCTTATCTCAGTTCAACGATAAATGTTTCTTAATTGAGACAGACACAGATTTACCACACAGTATGTACTTTCCGTACTCACACTCAAAAAGTCACTTTTCTTCACACAGCATTTAGTCTTCATTGCCCTTATTCTCACCATCTACAGTCTGCTTTTGTATCCCATCTGTACCTTAGTTCTGCATACTTGACTTAACCTGCAAACACTTCAGAGAAAGAATCCTTTCTTTCTCCCACAAATACAACTATATGCATCAGCCACCTCAAACAGTGTTCATTAACATCACTAACAATGTTTTGCAGTATCACTAGAAACGCCATTGAAAATACAAAGCTTGCTTAAAATGAGACAAAGCTATGAGTTTTGATTTTCAGGTAATTGCCAGTAGGACTAAGTAGGACTCTGCGTTACCCAGCAGTAAGAAGAGAAGCTACAAAATGGCCATATTCTTTCTATCCAACAAATGCCACACAATGGCACACAACAGATTCTGCCCTTTATTTTGGCTCAAATAAAGATCATTTCTTCTCTCCTGCAAGTTTAAACACACATTGTTCTACTCCGTGATTTTTCTAGAAGCTGAAAGTTAAGTATCTCCCTGCAGCACTGAACTGCAGAGAACACTAGGCTGGGCAAAGAAATAAGTAAGAGAGCTGGAACTAGTTCTGAGAGCAATGTGATGTCCAAGTTCCACATGGAGACATTACCTCAGGTCCTGAAAGCAGTACAGCCACAGCTCCCCCAGCACAATGTTGAGATGTAACTCCTGCATGCAGACGCAGACAAGCAACGCTACCATACCCAGCTCTGCATCCTGTCACAGTGCACAACCAGGCATGCTGCTACTCCTCCTACAGCCAAAACCAACTCCTTCAGCTTAAACAAGGTATTCTGTCATAGCATAACCTTGAAACAAATGGGCCACTGAAGGTGACTAGTTCATTATACAGATATTTAGGCATGCCAAAAAATCTCTACTCCTGCTTCAGGGTTTCTTCTTGACCTGTTAACTCCAGTAAATTAAGCAAAGAACAGCAACCAGGCTGTCGCTCTTTAACAGGTTTGTCTACTTTGTAAGGTGCCAGCAGTTTCTTTTCATATTCAGGAGAAAATATCATATTATAATGTAGCCTGTGTAAATTAGTGTAACACGACAGATAGCTTCTCTTACTTAAAATACTAACTAGTCCAGGTTCCTGATGGCACTCATGTAAACTCATGTAAAACAAACACAATGACTAAGCAAGCAACTTCACATAATCTTCTAACAGGAGACCTTTCTACTAATACTTCTTTTGCAGTCTTCTCCATATTGAGTTAACTAGAGACCAGGCGGTGGCTGACAAAATACAAAAAATCCAATATATAAAACGTATCAACAACTTTTCATTTGCTCTGTCATGCTTCACGTTTAGGTACAGAAATAGATACATTAATTAGGAAGCGAAGGCAAGACCTGAAGGGTTTACTGTCAATCTGTAAGAACTTTGTATGAAGGGGTCATCTTTCACATAAAGGGACGTGACTGGGAACACAAAACCAAACCGACCACTCATCCTAATCTAGAATGAGGCCTCAACTAACATTTTTGCATAGTCTTATAATACATAGTATGGGGTGGAGCCTATTTTCTAACAAGTATTACAATGGTCTCTCAAAACTTTGACCTAAATCTACACATCTAGAATTACAAATTAAGAATATAGACTGAATTTCATATAGATCTGCCAAATACAGAGTATCAACAACACATGACTTAAGTTCAAAAGGATGGGGTAAGAGAATGAAAACAGAACTAGTGAAACACAGAAGAGAAAATTCTCTTCTGCAAACATATACAAAACGACTCTCTGTAAAAACATTCATTCTAGCATCTACTTCCCACATGAAAGTATTCTGATTAGTTAATAGAAATAAGTTTATTTGTTTTCTTTAAAGTAATTAAAGGTTCCTTTAAAGCTAGAAGAAAGGTAAACAGAATCTCAAATGTCTCAATTTAATAATACATGCTATTGTATTTAGTATTCTGCAAAACAACTCTTAGCAAACAATAAATGTAATCCACAGAAATTCTGGGAAACTTGTATCAGAAAGGAAACCTTTTGAAGTTTTATTAAATTTGCTAATTATGTCCAAGAAAAAAGGCAATTCAACAGTACCTTCTTATTTCTGAGGTAGGCTTTCTTGGCTGAAATACGTCCACGCCTTGCTTCCAGCTGGCGGATTTTTTGCTGTAACTTTTGCAGCTCCTCTTTTTGCAAGTGTACAGACGTTGCCATATCCTCTTTTTCAAGCATGGCTTCCATACTTTCATAAGTATCATAATACACCACTTCATCTCTCTTCTCTGTTTTAAAGATGTCAGCAACGAAAAAATCAAATCAGTAGCTCATATTTGATTAACAATTTGTTTTCCTCAACAACAACCCTCCCACTGTCTTGCAAGACTTAAGACAGAAGAATGCCACAGCCCTTTCAGAGGACTACTACCAAAAAATCGAAAGGTCAGAGGAAATGCATTAAACAGCAAGGCACTGTACGGCTTTAAATCCTCTATGAGGAACAGAAATTAATATGAATGAAGCCCAGCCTACTATTCAGGCAAGCTCAGAATATTAAAACACAAATGTGATTCTAAATGTACACCTATTATGTGTAGCCTAATTTGAACACAATGCCCATGCATGTCTTTGGGTCTCACAAGGGACCCACAGTATGCAGCAATTTTCTCTGGTCTTCACCATGAAGTTCAGGACAGACAAGACTATCTGAAGTCCTTCACATGAGATTGTTCTGTTACAACCAACTGCTTATTTCATGTAAGGGGAATCAGAAAACAGGACACCAAAAATCCTCTCATAGGTTTTTGATGTCCCAGTCACTGTTCTCAGGAGGGAGGGAAACTTCAAGGCAATCCTTCAAAGCATTACAGGTCTGAAAAGGAGGTAATTACTAATAGTTTTATCAACACTCATGATTTTTAGCTTCCTGAGTGAAGCATTTGGAATAACACTGAGCTCATCTTTAAATGCTGCCTTCTCATCTCTTGCCAAGAAGGAAAGAGTGGTGATTATAAATCCTTTAAGAATGTTGGGATGAAGAAGCAGCAAAGACCTCTTTTTCTTTATTCCACTGGCATACGAAGTAGGATATATTTGTAATACACCAAGAGGGAAATGCATTACTGCTGTCTGAAACAGGCAGATGCAGCCAACCTGTCTGCCCAGTGTCTATTCCACAGCACCACTGAACTTTCTTATTTCAACTTTATCAACTATTTTCAGAAAGACTGTAATTTCTCCTACTTCAGCTACTTGATTATTTGGGGACAGGCACAGGATTTTCCTCAGTACACAGTCTGTTTTAAAAGCTGTTTTCACTTCATGTTATTTGCGTACACAGTCTCTGCTGCAACCAAAATTCTGACTGCCATGCTCAGTAGAAGCAATTTCAGCTTCAGTAATTTCAGCTCAGTAGAAGTCATGGCAGGACCAAACAAGAAGGCACAGCAAGACATCCACCTTAAAATAAAAGCTAATAAAACATACCAAATAGTTTCTTTACTTCAGTGCTCGGTTTAAAAAATCAAAACACTGTAAAGCTTCATCAATACGTAAAAACTGCGAAGTCACTAGAACTCCCTTTGAGATATCGCTGAGTAAGAAGATGACTCATGGCTAACAGTTATATTTTACCACACAGTTATAAAATGGGAGAATTTACATGCAAATTTTGCTTTAGAAGACTTTCATGAAAAGATGAAGACAGAAATATGCAAGTTCATCCATCACAAAACCATTTTAACAAGAATGTGCTCATACTTTGCATGAATAAGATAAAACCCTTGTAAATTCTACCTAATAAAGTCATGTTTTGTGAATTTCAGTGCCGGTATTTGCTCAATGACAGTGAAAAACCACTAGTGTTGCTCATAATACGACAATCTATTATCATTCGATTCTTTTCAGATCCTTTCCTGAATTTGCAAAGATGTTCTTCTAGGTCACAACCAACTGCAGCCAATTCAAATCATGCTCTCAAAATATTCGTTGAGAAGTCTCTGAACTATCTCTGCAGAACCAATACAGCCAAAGACTAAAGAAAACCAACAGCACATACTAGGCTTGAACACATGAATTTCAAATCACACGTATGTGCAAAATTGAAGTCTGTTACTTTACTACCAGTACACTTTAAAAAGAACGTGTAACAGACCACACTTTTCTTCTGACATCGTAGGAAACAACACATATTAAAAGACTACTAAATGTTTTAGATGCTTGAATTCAGATTTGGTGCTGAATAGTCTCTCAAACATATGTAGTCACTTCCACATCACATCATTTTTCACATTACCTTCTCAGACTTGCCTTAGGTGGATAGAACAATTAATTTCATGCTTTGAACAATTCCCAGACATTTAGGAATGGTATTTTTCATTTTCTGTCCTATGGGATAGTTTTGGATTTATTATTAAACAATATCTTACAAATTCAGAATAGCAAAGGAAGCCAGAACAGTCAACTGTTTTGTTGTTATGAGGAAAGGAACAGGGTGATGGTTTAGCTGACTGAAGGTTTTATCTTGGATTAGGTTGTGGGTTGAGGGCTTTTTTGAGATTTCTGGAGAAAACTTTAATGACAAATTGTAATGCCCTATGACGTTTTTACAGCTTAGTCTCTGACGGCCCAGGGGTTTTACTATCCCTACACCAAAGACAGAGGATTTTGATACACATTTCTTCTTGGTCTCCCATTAAGGGGATTTCTTTCAGTTTGTAAGTAAGCAGACCATACCAAGTCTTCAGTACCAAAACTGTATGTCTGATTTCCCAGCACAAAATCTATCTACCTGAAAACCGCTAATTAATTCTTCACAGAAACACCCAGTCAAAGCGGCCACATTTCTGTAAGTTATTTACAAAGTTTCCAATCCTTATGTTCCATACATACAGTTATAGTTGTTCCCATCACAAGCCATAAAGGCGGAGATTCAAGTTACAGTGAGACGAATCTGTTTTCTCCTTTTCCACAGGCAATTCACAATACAATCCAGCTTCAAATCTCTCTTAGGAGAATTTTCTATCAATTTTCTATCCAAAATTTTTTATGCAAGCCCTACACACTAAAAACAGTAAACCAAAGCTTGCTTAAATACAAACATTAAAGATAGAACTGGATTGAAAAATGCTGTATGATTTACATGTACTGTTTCCACGGTTTGTAAGCGCATGAGATACAGTAGGATAGTCAGTTCTGGAAGCATAAGGTTTGCATTGCTGCTCTAAATCTGAGATAACAAAATGAGCTTCAAGTTTAGCAAACGGAATCCAATTTGCAGATATAGCTTTTGAAAACCACTTTCAAGAAATGAGTAATATCAATGCGTATTGTGTATTTTTAGTTAGACAAGTCCAGTAATTAAGACATTTCCTCCTCTCTGATCTTAGTTCTTCAAAACTTATATAGTTTGCATATCTTATATGCAAACTTCCAAATACAGGCAATGAGAACCATACCAGAACTTCTGTATGTGTATGTATATGCCCTATGAACAGGCATAAATTTTAATGTAACAGTACTTCTGCAGCTCTTCACGTGGCAAAGAATCTGTTCTTATTTCATTCCCACAGGCTTCACTGGACTCTTAGGAAGAAAATTATCTTTCACATATTATGTATTAATTGAAATAAATAAAGCACCTGACATCAATCTTCTGATGCTTTCAAGCTGTGCTGTCAGCAGCAGCTCTTCACATTTCAAGATCTCAAACTGCACTTCATATAACTGAAGCTGTAGATCGTAGTAATCAGCTTCTAAGTGGTCCAAATGGGCTAAGGCTTCTGTACCACCTTTCAGGCTCTGCATCTAAATAAAAAGAGAAAACAACAAACAAACAAACAAAACCCACACAATTCCAGGATAACGATGAGAACAAAACCACAGATTTTATCATTACAGCCAGATACTGTCTGGTACACTAAATGTAAAAACTAAACACATCAAGTCCCTAAGATAGGTTCTGATCAGCCACAGACTTTAAGATGCCTTTAATATCTGACATTTTTTTATCCATGGCAATGAAATAAATCCATGGCATTGAACCACACTTTGTGACTGTCAAGTGTCAAGTCATACAGTGCACAGTGTGAAACATCCCTCACACTCTTTTACTCTACTATTTGATTCTCTGAAGATACATAATGAAATTAGAATTCTCCTATCTTCAATCCCAAAGGTCTAAAAGCAGGCATCTAGAAAGCTACAGTTAAAACTTGTTAAAGTGGAACTGAGGAAAAAATGTGAAAGGATGTGGAAACGGGGATAAATACATGCACTGATCATCTTGTAATGACAACTTAGTTGTTCCATTCTTTCTGGATTCCTTCATAGGAGAATAAATATACAGATTAAAATACTTATACGTATTTCAGTAATAATTTGTATTATATGTTTGAATAGAAAAGTAACAAACAACCAAAATGAAATGCAGCCATTCTCTTTCATTCAGTCAAACAAGATTTATCTGCTCAATACAGTCAGCCATTCAGATCATCTTTAAGAAATACTAGCATGTAAGGGGATATGCTGAGCTTGGAGGGAATTCATGCACCTCTACAACCTGCATGCAGAAGAGTTAGGGCACATACAAATTCTCTACCTGCTCAAAATATGTATATCTGATAGTTTCTCCCAGGTACTGGATGAAAGTAATGGTAAATTTTAACAGAGATTTGTGATCTGTCTACTTTATTAATCAGAAGACATGTCCCATTTCATATTACAAACAGTCAATCATTAAAAAGGGATGTCTACCAAGAAGAATACAAGACCTAGTTAACCACACATTTAAAAAATATTTGCTAGTATGTTCTCTACATTACGGTGTTATCTTCAACTTGTAAAACTGAATCTGTAATGAACAGCCACAAATGGGTTCCTTGAGTTTTATTTATCACATGTATTCAAATATGACTAAAATATAGTCATATACTATACTAAACCACAAAGGTATCTGTACTGAATTAAATCAATGATCCATTTTACTCAATACCACATTTCAGGAAAATGTTAACTGCAAAAATCCAGGAAGATGAAACATAGCAGGCAGTGCAGTGATACCTTCCCAAAATGCTTCACCAGCCTCTAGCACAGCCTGCAGCACTTAAACCACACTGCTGCCTTTTATACAAAACAGACTTACTGGACTTAATTCATAAATTTGTCCTATTCCTTTTTTTTTTTTAAACATGTATGCTTTTAGCACCTGGATCATTATGTATTGATGGGGATTTCACAACTCAATTAAACACAAATAGTTCTGTATGCTATACTTATTTCCATATAAGACTGCGTTGTGGGTTGACAGGTTTCTAGGCGAATTTCACCCTGCCAGGGCCTGTGGAGTGGCAGGGTGTCGTGGGCCAATGACTTTTAAGGTACGCCCTCTGCGAGATACAGTATTTAGGGACTGGACACTGGGAACTTCCTCTTTGGCTTCTGGCGTTCCAACGGGTAACAGGGGACGGAGAGGGGATTTTTTGCCAGGCTAGTCCTTCGGGCCTGCCTGGCTGGCCCTCTCCCCTCTGCTCCGGCTCCTCGAGGGCCGGGCCTGGCTCCCTTTTACCATCTGCCGGGCCGAGCTCCCCTCCCCTGCTTCCCTACCCCCCTCCACGAGGGCCGGGGCCTGGCTCCCTTTTACCATCCACCGGGCTGGGTCAGGCCCCCCACCTCTGGCCACCTCCAG
>VZTF01002327.1:131984-172520 GCA_013397755.1 Cnemophilus loriae | reverse complement strand
TAATTCCTTGTTTTGCTTTGCTCATGTGTGTGGCTTTTGCTTTCCCTATTAAACTGCCTTTATCTCAACCCATGAGTTTCCTAGCTTTTAACCCCTCCCTGACCCCACTTGTGAGGGAGCAAGTGAGCAGCCACATGGATCTTGGTTGCTGGCTGGGGTTAAAACACCACAGTGGTTGAACGAAAATCTTGAACTGAGGAGATCCAAGTTCAGTTTCCTGTAATGCCACAACTTCCTGCATTAACAAAAGCAAATACTTTAATCTCTGCAGTCTTTGTTGTTGCATTTATACCAATCAGAGAGTGGCTGCATTCATCGAATCACAGAGTGGTTTGGGTTGGAAGGGACTTGAAATCTCATCAAGTTCCAACCCCCACACCACGGGCAGGGACATCTTTCACTAGACCAGGTCGCTCAGAGCTCCAACCAGCCTGGCTTTGAACACTTCTCAGGACGTCGATCCACAACTTCCCTGGGCAACCTGTTCCGGTGTTGCTCCCTCAAAGTAAAGAATTTCTGCCTAATATGTAACTTAAACCCATCCACTTTCAGTTTAAAGCCATTCCCCTTTCTCCTACAATATGTCCATGCAAAAAAATTCTTTTCCGAGACTAAATGTTCAAAAATCCATAGACAACCTACTGAACACCAACAATGTCCTTACAAAAAGTCACATCACATCTTTGTTCTGAATTGTCATTTTTTCTCAGCTAAAATCCAGATATATTAATTTCTTCAGCATTTCAGTCTTTTCAAAGAAATATCCTGTTTTTATCTTCTAGAATATAGTAGCTAAATGGTTTTACAGAAGGTATTTCAGTTCTACAAACATTGTCTTTATAAGACTGCCACCATTCTTCGCCAAGATGGGATTCCCAGTTGCGTTTCTCACATTCAACTCTGTATACTTATGGCTTTTACATTCTCAGAACACAAGATGTGTATCAGAGCAGAAGCTGGTTGGTCCTCATATCTCCCTATCACTGTATTCAGACCCAGAGCTCTCTACACTTTGTAATTCATGACCCAAAAGCACCACGCCCATTAGATGTTCCTTATTTCTCCGTCCCTAAAAGCCCCAAACTCACAGCTCAGAACTTTCATCCCAGTGTATACCACAATGAACCTTTCCTTTTCCTGTGCAGCCCCTAATACTTTAGCATATCAGAACAAACACTCACTCATTTACCAGACTGAGATCTCATTCAACAGAAATTCACAGGTCTCCACAGGGAGAAAAGTAAGACGTGCCATGAAAAGAAGATGTACCATTACTCTAAGTGAACATATTCAATATACTTCCAATTAGTGCCACTGGATTGTCTCATCAGCTCTTGGCTAAGGATGGCAACAGCCTGATAAACTCAGGTTTTAAGACAACTCCTGGATTTCTAAATCTAAAGAGCATTGAAATGCAGTAAACCTATTTTTGTGCTCTGGGTCTTGCATGTACTCTCTCTTCCCTGCAGATCAAGCTGTCTTCTACAGAGGCTCCTAAAATAGACTCATAGTCTATCAGCCTTACAAACCTACCAGCCTTCGCACTGCTGAAGTCATGAGTTCTTTGGACAACCTTTTCATAACAGTGCCATCAGTTTAGTCAAATTTTGCTGAAACGTTTGAGAAGTTCTCTTAAAACAATCATCTAACTGCTAGAACACACATTAATATTAGTATAACACAAAATTCTTCACACTAAACGTCCATTTGATAGCAAAGTTTAAAAGAGAATTCGTAGCATTGTTGCTTTCAAGGAGGTGTCGTAAAACCCAATAAATGTGGATTTTTTCCTGCTAAGGCATTTAAACAGTTTCATGCATGAACTCTTTCCCCAGGAAAACTGTAGCGAGCAGTAGCCCCCTCTGGAAGACTGCCTTAGCAATTAAGGTCAGCAGAGAAAGAGAGTGCAACATATCCAGTCACCCATGTATTTACTAATGGTCAAACACCTTCCATCTGGAATGTCAGAGCTATTCTGAAAAGGTGGTCATGCCTCTGAGAGCTAAACGGCAGAGATTACATAGCAGTAGGTTTGTGTCCTATCCTTTCTCTTCATTTTACTCATCCCAGTGGAAGGTGTAAATATTAACAGCAAAAATTGTCTTTCTGTTTGACTAACCAGGAAAAGGTGAACAGCAAACATACGTCAGCGGCACAAAACTCAGCACACCTACATTGCAACATCATTTGTCTAAGATTGCTTCTTTCTGCATGCTTTAATTTTCTACTTACTGGCATGAAAACTTACCTCCTCTTTCAGCGCATGTTTCTTCTGCTCCAAACAGATTTCTTTAGCACGCATCAACAGCAAAGTCTCCTTAGAAACTGCATACTGAAGCTTTTCCATACGTTCCACTGCTGCTGCCCATGCTGCCTTACCAAATTTTTTCTGGTCTGCTCGCATTCGATCATACACAGCTACAGAAAGGAAAAAAAAAGCAGGCATCTTACTAGTCTACTCTTCAGACCACTAGTGATCCCGCTGCAAAGAAAATGCACACATTTGTACTTAATAAAAACCTCATTAATGCAACCATTTGGTCTTAAATATCATCCCAAATTTTCCCCACTTCTGTGACCACCAATATAAGCTACTAAAGTCTCCAGTTTATCTTAGTAAGTTATAGCATAGTCATAAATTTAAATAAATCTGAAGAGTGAAAAAAATTACAATTTAAAACAAAAATTTCAGCTTAACTTCAAGTGCAATTCTGTAAGAACACTGCATTAAATTAAAACAACATGTATCTCCTACCTCAAAATGGAAGAGTCCCTTGCCTGATTCAGATTTACTATTCTTGTGCCCCAGATAGCATCTAGGCTGACACACACAAGATTTTCACCACTGTTAATATACAGGTCATGTGATACTGTATTTAGCTTTGCAAAGCAAAAGCCACAAAAGTAATGGAATTGAAGGGGTGGCACTCCGTCACCACATGCTATTACATGCTGTTCTTAGGTAATAAGAAACACCTTTATGTTCTCATATGTTTTTCCCCTGCCATCTGTTAATATTTGCATATGTAAGACTACCCTGTGATCAGCAGGAGGCCAAGAAAAACCCCAAACACAAAAACCAGGCAAATAGCCTGTATATTAAAGGTCTGTGGCTGTAATCAGCCTTCAGGCGTTTCACTGTCCACTGGTTTTTCCCCAAATCCTGACTGCTGTACATAAAAAAAACATGTTAACAAAAACAGCAAGTAAATAGCTATAAATATGCATTACCAACTAGTGGTGTATCTTATCGGCTGCCCTTGTCATACTAGAAAAGGAGCAAAGCTGACTAGTACATTTAGAATTTGCTATAATTAAATTTACTCCAACATGCTTTAATCTATTAAGTCACCCAGTCAAAATTTCACGCTATCCTTAACTTGGGTAGTCACTGAACAGAGTAAATTTGCAGTACCTGCTTCTCATGTAGCGGTCATGTACAGAGATGACAGGAAACCTACCAGCCAAAAAAAGATTTCTCCTACATCTCATTTATCTGTTTGCACAATCACTATCACCAAGGCAAAGAATGAAACGAGGACCTGCAGTCAGGCAGGGGAGGACACCAGGACAACCTTTGTCACAGAACTAAAAAAAGGTCTGTTTGCCCTATTAAACTGGTTATTTAAGTTAAAAGGGTACAAGGATGGGAGCACAGGTGTACCTGCCAAGTAATTTGACCTTGCTTTACTGCACCACTTTTTACTAAAACCGTCACATTCTTCAAACGCAGAAAAGCCAAAGTTATATCCATGAAGGCTTCTGAACAACAGAGCAGCTTTCACGCAGTAGTTGAACTGAGCTGTTGCTTAATGTTTAGAGCTATGAAAAAAATTACAGAAAGGCAAGGAAGACTAGAAAAGGAAATTTACTGAAAGACAATTAACACTTACTATGGGAGTCTGCCATATCCAGTAGAGAAAACAGAATCCACTGGGGACTCTATGCTCCCTAATTCATTTGCAAATACAGAGCATGGCTAATACAATTACATTGAGAAAGTGGCTGTAAAACTTCTACCAAAAATTTCTATTCTGTTCACCTCTGATGATGTTCTGAAAAGGTTTACAGGTGAAAGATTCAAATAGATAAAGAAATAAAAACAAATAGGAATGACAACTGCATTTTGCTCATGAAGCATTGATGAAAAAACCAACTCACAGTACAATGCAGAACACAGTAAATATTAAATAATTTAATTTTTTTATGTGATGGATAGGATGGCAGGAAAGAACTACCTTTTTGCGTTTTAGCTGTTATTTCAAAATATTTAACTGTAAGATCTTGAATAGAAAGCACAGCCATGTGGGCTTTTTTCTGCCAATCAGCATCTTCTTTTTGCAGACTCTCAATTCTTCTGGGGCCTAGGTAGTCATTCTCTATTGAGATCTGAAAATAAATCAGCCCATAATTAAAAACACAATTAATTGCAGCTATTCTGCCAACAGCAAACAGTTTCACAGCTAAGAAAGAAAATAAAACAAAAAGGAGATAAAACTACCACTACAGTTTATATTCAACAGTAAAAAACTCTTTGGAAGTGGTCCCTCCTCTTAAAAAAGTACATCCACCTGTCATAACTATTGTTCTTACTGGAAGCATAAACCCCACATATATAAGTTTGATTTGTCAGCATCTTTTTATTATGTGCCTTATGACCTGCAGACTACAAGCATGCTTCATGCTTCATCCAGGTTTTCTTCTAGCCTGGACTATTTCATCCTGAAGTAAATAAATGCTTTTCAATCAGAATGAAGCTGGCAACCAGGGCTCTGTTGGGGTAGCAGTAAGCGATCATCAACAGTTTAGAAGTTTTTCTTTGTTACAGATGACTTAAAAATGTATATTTTCTTAGTGCCTGGGAGCTCAAACATCCTTCATTGCCATGATCAAGGCAATTTTATTCTGAGGTGACAACGGTCTGAAGCCAGTAAAAGACTTGAAGTTTGTTCTGCAATTAATAAAAACATAGCTTTTTCTCCCAAACCTGAGAATTTTTACACACTTGTCACACTACAACAACAGACTACGTATCTTGTAACTTAATTAAAAATTTAAACCTGCTCATGCAATACTGAAGTATTTTGAATATTTTTCATGTCTATCAGACAAGGAAATACCTTACTAGTACAGACAAAACTTAACGAAACCAAAAGTGGTCATAACCTTTTTTGTCCCCAAGTATTTCGACCTGAAGTTCTAATGCCTCAAGTATTAATCTTGATTTCACAAAGCTTCAATTTGGTCTAAAAGAGCCACTCCACTCTATAGTTCAATTGCAAATGAAGGGTTTTTAAGTGACTGTTCAGGACCTACTTCTGCATATCCACTTTTCCCGTCTCTTAGACAGATGATTTTTACAAGTAAAAACAAACAGACGCCTTCTAAATACTCATTCATTTCTTGAAAAACACTAGAGGACATTAATAAGGTATTTGAATCTACTTTTAATGTATTTCTAAAACTCTTAGAAAGGCAACAGATGAAGTACAATGTGGACAAGTGGTAAGTGAACAACACTTTTACTAGATATTTCTATGGAGCATGTATGTACCATGTCCCTCACAGGCAATACTTACGAGTGGACAGATAGGTTTCCAAATAAATATCAAACTGTATACATATATATACACATCAGTGAATTACACACTGGTGAAATGAATGCTTTCAATTTACACAAAACTCTGAAACAGCAAATTCATTTGTGAAGCTGGATAAAAACCAACACACTTAAAAGTCTTCCTTTTCTGCTCCTTGGTAGAGATGAGGTAACCTGACACTGAATTGACACAGGATCACTGAGTAACGTGAGTAACATTCTTATTAGGCATGAGTTCTAGGAGAGTACACCTCAAAGTAACATTTTTTCATAAAGTTTTGTCTGCCAAAACATTATTCACACATGGTGCAAGCTAAAGAGTTTCACGATTGTGTAATACAATTGTATCTTTGTTCCCTAGGGCAAATATTTACAAATAACAAAAAAGGGAAGCATCTTTTCATTATCCACAATCCCAAGTATGTCATCCATACACCATCATTCACACTAAAGGTACTCATATAGCAACGTAGAGAAAATCCAAGAATCCTTGGCTTTAGCAATTGCACGAACAAGAACAGATCAACAACTCGCCTTAAGGCTGCAGAAACAGTGGCATGCTTAACAGAAGTGTGAAAGGAGCCTCAGAAAGATAAAAAGGATAGAAGCATTTCCCTAATGTTGCTTGAACTGCCTTCATGCTTAGCCCACACCTACACATCTAGCCACACAGTCAAACTCTTAGAACATGGTTCTTAAGTGTCTTGAAGTACAATCGAAAAACCAAAGGTAAACCTAATGTTCATGTTTGGACTTTGCATTCTGCAGCTTGGGTAAGATACACATGCATACACTATGTTAACTTTCTGGCTCTGAAGCCATGAAATAATGGAGGATGGATGTGCTGGTTTCGGCTGGATTAATATTCTTCATGTTAGCTGGTACGGGCTCTGTTTTGGAATTGTGCTGCAAACAGTCTTAGTAATACAGGGATATTTTAGCTATTGCTAAGCAGTGCTGACCACAGAGCCAAGGCCTTTTCTGCTTCTTACCCCACTCTACTAGCGAGGAGACTGGGGGTTCACAAGAAGTTGGAAAGGGACACAGCCGAGAGAGCTGACCTCAACTGACCAACAGAGACATTCCATACCACAGAGCACTGCGCTCAGCAATAAAGCTGGAGGAAGTGGGTAATGTTCAGAGTGATGGGTGCTTGTCTTTCTAAGTCACTGTTACCCTGCTCTCTTGGAGATAGCAGAACACCTACCTGCCCATGGGAATCCGTGAATGAATTCCCTGTTTTGCTTTGCTTCATGTGCACAGCTTTTGCTTTGCCTATTGAACTGTCTTTATCTCAACTCACGAGTTTTCTCAGCTTTACTCTTCCGATTCTCTTCCCCCCATCCCACTGAGATGGAGCGAGCAAGCAGCCGTGTGGGGCTTAGTTGATGGTCACGGTTAAACTATGACAAGGAATGAGGCTCTCATTGTTATAAAGGGAGCAACAATCTACAGGTGAAGACTGTAGATTGTTGTAGGTGCCAGTGGGGAACAGCCTTTGACAGATAAAAAATCCCACATGCTTTCTTAGTGAAGTTGAATAGCTAGAAGCTGAGGATGAACCTTAAACTGAGATGCTTGTTCCCTTCACTTCTGAAGCTGTTGGACCAGACTACCACAGCCACAACCTCTCCACAGCGATGCCAGCCTGAGAGAACTGAGGTTCAAGGGCACAAATTCCAAATGAGGAAGTTCAAGAACAAGCAAGAGCTGCACATGCTCAAAAGAGCCAAGCTTACAGGCTGGAATAACAATCCTCAGTCACGGAGATCTTTGTTACTCTCTGGGTACAGGAAAGACATGATCTAATTTTGGGTAAAGCAGACTTGTCAGAAGGAGGCTCCAGAATGGTATTCAATGAATACAGCCTGCACTGCCTCCTTGAAAGCAGCTCCCACCTGTGTTTCTATTAGGTTAACGACTTTGTGAGTGGCAGCAAACTTTAAGAGTTCCTTTGGTGCCTCAGGTCTAGCTGTCTGCTGCTCCCTGCTTCTCACTGCAGGCTTGTGATGCTCCTACCCAAGCTTGCTTTGCTGGATTTGCCTGATACACACGCCCTGGGGCCTCTGAGAGCTACTTCACTGTCCTGAAGGTGCTCCAATGCTGCCTGTGGAAAAACCAATCTCTTCCCATCCAGCCAATTCACTCCACCTGATTCAATTTCCCCACTAAAAAAGTAAAAGAAGAAAAATAGTTACTAAAAAAAACCAATCAAAAATCCACAGTGTAAAAGAAAATACTGATCGCAACCTTTCCAAAGGTAATTATGGTCATTTTTTATAATAGAAACCAAGTAACTATGACAAACTAGAAGATAGAGGACATACAAAAAGCCACTTCTGGCCATGGGCCTGGCACAATTTGGGAAAACACATCAAAAAGAGATAGCCATAATGTGGGTGCAAATACTGACCAGCACCTTCCACTGAAGAGAAGAATTACCAGTTCTCAAGTGCAACCTAGCTAGATAATTATTATAATCTACCAGTCATTAATTAAATTTATGCTTATCATCCTTTCAGGGCAGGACAGACAATCTCCAGAGAAAAACAGAGACGAACAATTGAGACATAGGGGTAAAATATATATGGTCCCCCCTGCCAAATGGCTGTCCAGGCATTATATCCCAGACCAACAAAGTGTCACTAGAGCAAATCTATGCAAACATATATCGAATCATAATATTCACTTTAAATCATATAATTGGGGTACATTTATATACAAGACAGAAATTATTTATAGTATACGCTATCACAGGAAATAGAAAGTAAGACCGTGGGGGAAAAAAGGTAGTTTAAATGAAGACCATAGCTGTAATAGGTGGAAAAGTTGTGGCGTAAAGATAAGGAACATGCCTCGGGAGGTTGCAGCTTATGAAAAGGCAGGTTTCCCTCCCACCTGCAAACACCTTCATGACAGAAGTGACCACTCCCTCACTTTATCCTAGCTAAGAATTTAAAAAGGAAAAGGGAGTAGCACATGGACCATTAAATACCAACATGAACAGGCTTGTGAGTTTTGAAGACTTTGTTTTCTATATTCTCTTCAATAATTCATCACCTTGATGTCAGACAACAACTCTCATTATAGAATTAAAGGAAGCTCTTATGTGCTTCTGCATTCCATTATTGTTTGCAATATATGCATAACCTGTTTATGCTTTATTTTGCTCACCTTTATGATGCAAGCATCTTCAGTTTTTACAGCTCATAAAATAGAAGATGTCATTTTAGAGACTAAACAAATAATTTTTAAATTACTACTGTCCATGCTAGATATGACTAAAAGAAGGCAACAAAGAATAACTAGAAAGTGCTGTCATCTGATGACACTTCTTGTAAACTTGTGTATCTACTTCTGATTTAATAAAATTTTTAGTTAAAAATTAAGAAACTCTAACGTAGTTGAAGTTTCTTCCTAACCTAAAAGGCTTTTCAGTTACCACATTTTTTCAAAGTGAGCTTTTGGTCTGGAATTGCTCATTTGGACTCAAAAGTTTTGGAGAAAGCCTGGTCTAACAGAAAAACCTCTCATCTCACAACTAAGCCAAATCTACAGTTTCTCTTCTAATCATCACCTTCTCAATAAAACATTCCAGCTATTCTTCCTTTAAAAATCCTTTATTCTCCTTGAGAGGAATCCAAGCTTCACAGTAAAATTTGCTATGTTTTTTTTTTCCCCGATGATGAAACTTGCTTTTGTAGACTTTCATGCCTTACAAGTTTTACTTCAAATGATGCTTTGAAGCTAAGAAAATTATGACAGCTTTCACAAAAGTGGTTGTCGCAAAACACAGAAGAAGGGATAGAAACAGCAGAAGCTATTAACTTCAACACATCACACAAACACCTATTTTCTTCAACTATTGCTTCAGACTAATGGAACAAAAAAGAACACATTTCAACACTGTACTGATATGTTTCTGAAGGAGAACAAATGGATTCTTCAGAGAAAACGAACTGAAAGGAGGTTCCTAAACTAGCCCATAAGCAAATGAAGATGGATGAAGAGAGGCAACGCTGTACTGGAAACATCCTTCTCTGGAACAGTTTGCAAATTATGGTTGAGTTTTGAAGAGACTAAAGTAAGCTTATTGCGAGAAAATATGAGAAACAGGCCTGAAACGATGGGATACACATATATTACACATCTACTAAGTGAAGGTCTTTAATACTTTCTATTTTTTTTTCTGGAGAATGGACAAGACTGACAGAAATAAGACTTGGTCCAGGCCATGTAACAACTTAAGCAGGGATATGTCATATCTCTCCAGCCGCCTTTGTTATCCTTCTCCTGGATGGACTTGTAACAGGCAGAAAAGGAGAAAAATGTGAGATGTAGCAGCAGGTCAGTTAATTACAAGAACAAAAAAAAAAGTAAGTTGAGTGAGTATTGCAGATGACAGTGGCAAAACATAAAATGGAAATAGCTTTATACATAAAAGCATGTTTCAGATCAAAGGTTCAGCTATCTTCCTTCTCTAAGAGGTCAAACAAGCAATTCCAACCACAGCCTGCTAGACATAGTAGCCAAAAAGCATGCATTTCAGCTTCATCTAGTCAGAGACTTCTCAAAGTTAGTCTCACTTTTTGTTGTCGTTGTTTTTAGTTTACCTGTGCTCCCAGCTGTTAACGCAAACCCAGCACTACTTCCACAAATATGTTATAATTCCATACATACACCCCTAAACATATTAAGTGAGAGCACTCAGCCTTAAAAAGGGCTTTACAGTTTCACTACTTTTATCCTAAGGAATATGGACATGGACTTCAAAGTTACTACAGAAAAACCCATTTAGTTTGCGTGGTCTAGATTCCTCAAAATATCTGGCACCTGGGACTAAAAATACAAATTACAGGAGTTTTGATTATCTTAAAACATAGGAGAACAACATACACAATTCAGTCAAGACTATAAAGTAAGCAATAAACTGAAAGGTAACAAGTCAGGACATACAGAACAAAGACTGAATAACCATGTCATTCTACTGTGAAGTGCAGTGGTGAATGTTTTTGCAGAACTATGGAGAATGCTGAAAAACTAAGAAGTAGCCAGAAGAGAAAAATCATAGAAGATATAGGTTAGGGCAAGCGTAAGAGGAAAGACTGCGTTCATTTAACTGGTGTTTTTCCCCAGACACATAAGAATTTATGTAAAGAGTGTTAAAAACACTAAGTTACAGTATTTTATATTGGCAATTGACAGAATTAAGGCTAAACAGTGTACCCTGCATTACGCCTTCCTTATTTATTCATCAGTATAGCATAAAACCTTTATAGACATTTCAGCTGCACTGACTGAGCCCTAGACTACAAGAGAGTTCACCTTCAGAAAGAAAGCTTTTATTTTTTAAAATATATATTTTTAAGAGGACATATTCTACTAGCTATTTGAAAACGTTGTTTAAGTCAAGTTAATTCAAAGGCTAAGGCAAGTGGGCTTGAGTGTTTCCGGACACAACAGAATCTGTTTGTGCATGAAAATGATTGGATGGATTTTTAAATCTTCAGTTAAAAAACCCTTAATATATACACTAGACAAAATGTTAAGCATATCTATCAAGAGTTCATCAAAATATGGCTGACAAATTTTATATACAGATATATTGAAAAAAGAAAAATAATGACACAAGTATTAGCCAGAAGAAATCAGATTAAGGACATATAAATAGCCATGAATATGGATACTGAAAATAACCGTAACAACTAGCAAATAAAGCCCTATAAGTTTCAGTACGAAGTTAGCAAATATGATGACAGCTTACAAAAAGGCTTTTTTTCAGAACACCACCAAAAAAAAAGTTCTAAAAAGTACTAGATTCCGAACTATTTCGAGATTTAGGTAAAAAATCTTTTTGCAAAATTTAGACTCTCAGCAAATCTGTCAGCTTCTGAAGGTCTTCAAGTCCCTTTCCTTGACCTCCACAGTCTGAATAACATTGCATCAAAGTCTCCTCAAAGTCTCCTCCCTTTTTCTCTTTCCCTATCTCCAGCACTGCAAAGGAAAAAAAAAAAAAAATCCTACATTTCTAGTTTCACCCTTCTTGATTCTAATCCTCAGGGACACATAATTTAGAATTTTCTGCACGTTTACCAGCCTTTCAAAGTTCCATCAAGACTGCTTTTTGAGTGGATACACTGATTCTGCATTTTTCTGCACTATTTCCTCCAGTACCAGGACTTGAGAAAAAAAAAAAATGAAGACAAGGTATGGATACCTTGATAACTTCCAAATTCTGTTACAGGCTTCCTAAACTGATAGTTAATCCAAATCATTAATAGCCACTGATGACTTTGTCTCTTTCTGAACACATACGTATTTGGTGTCCACAGTGAAAATGTGGAAATTATTACCACAGAGCATGCAAGGTGTACTAAGAGTTTGTTTTTGCTTTATTTGTAGGTTGTTTTAAAGCACCACAGGTTCATTGAGGTACCCCTATTTTCTATACTTTCTACCCCTTAACATTCATGATTTATAGATCCTTCTCATCTCTGATGAATCACATGCTTTCCAAACTACAGCAATCCAATTCTTTTACTCTAGTCTAGCACCGAGGATGTTTAATAGGGAAACACCCTTACCTTCCATACTGTAACTACTCTGATACTGTGGTATGTTTTTGAAAGGAAGAAACTAAAACTGTGACATTCAAGATGCAAGTATACCATGGATGTATACTAAAGTGCGATGTTTTCTATTTCGCGTTTGTTGTTTTTATCTCCCTAATAATTCAAAGCCTTTTTCTTTGCTCTTTCAAAATGCTCAGTAGCAAGCTATTTTCAGCAAACTCAAGATAACTCTTACACATGTTTCCTCAAGAGTAGTAGTTGGTTATTTAGGTGCATATAAATACGCATTTATGCTTTTGGAGGTTGTCATCAACCTTCTGCACATGCACTACTTTTTACTTACTGAAACTTCACCTACCATTTTATTATCCAGCCCAGCTTTTTGTACAGCGACTTTTCAAAAAACAAAACAATAAACCTTTCTGCATTCAAACATAATAAAATTTTTCTACAAGTCTTATTAATCAGTTTTACAGCTGAACACCTAGAGCAGTCTTGTACTCATTTTGCAGACAGGCAGATTTAAACAATCAGATACACACCACAGTTTTGTAGCCAGCTACCTCTTATCAGGAACTTTGCTTCATTAAATGATTTAGAGTAGGAGCCTGCTTTCTATCAGATTACCTCTTTGGAACAATTTTTTTTTTTTTTGAGAAAGTCCATAAACTCCTGACTTTAGGTCAGCAAAATGTTCTGTTCTGAGTTCATACAATAGTCTAGAGGATTTATAATTCAGATTGTAAACAGAGACTGACATACAACCCTTTTGAATCAAACTATAAAGACAATCAGCATAATTCAGGATACTGCATCATATTCTCAAACAAGCAAGTAGTATTTTCAAAAAAGTTTTTGACCGTTTTGCATAAACTTAGATTTCTCCCCCAGTCTGCAGGTTTTTCAAAAGCTAGGTTTATTTAAGTATTATTCCTGATGATGTGAGGACACACCTTCAGCTAAAAATAGATTTAAAAAAAAAAAGTTTAAAATCCTTTGAAGTTTTACAGTTTCTCCAAAACATCTTTAGGTGATTGTTAGACTTTTTAAAAACCATATTCTGTAAGTACTTTTTAAAGTAATTCTCTCAGTTTTGCTAGCTGTCCTCATCACTAAATTTCTTCTCCCTTGAACTTGTTTCATACTTCATGAAACTATTTTTAACCAAAATTTTACATGTTCAATACAATGTAATTTATTTCTAAGTATTTAATTTAGCATAAATCAAAGTTAAATTAGTTATGAAGTTCACTACTGCAATTTACCACCAGGTATTAAACAAACAAATCCACATACAGTTAAGCAAGAATTGTATTTTTAATACACCAGAATCTGCGTAAACAAGCCTGAAAAGGAAGCGAAGCAGACTAATAAAAGATCACAAAATTTTTAAAAGCAGGATGTTATGAATTGTCAATGTATATGCTGCTCTAATCTCTAGCTTCCAGTGCTAGACCTCAATATCAATGTATTTAAAGACCTTAAAATCTCCCCACATTTACATGACTTAACATGTAAGTAAAAATAATTAACATGTAAGCAATGAAGCTATGAGTGTGTTTAATATATTTAACATATGGTAAGTTTTCAATGTTGTCATTTCCTGAAGATGCACTGAGAGGTAATGGTGGCTCTAGGCTTTCACCCATAATGAAGTATTATCAGTTCCCAGTTAAGCAAAACCTGTTCAACTCAGACCTTCAAGAATGCATATTTTGAAGTTTTGTTGGCATCTACACGTAGGCTGCAAAGCAATTTGTTACGTTTTATCTTTAGTCCAATACCAAGGACATCCAAAAACCCCTCAAGCATGAAAAGAGAAGGCCTCCCACTGATTTCACTTGGCATTTGATCAAACCTGGTGCCTATTCATCATGACTGTGAAGTACTGTCCACAACTACAAGGCCATAAAAACTCTAAGTAGCAAGGTAGTTTCTTTGTCCATATGAAGACTGGTCAACACAGCTGTACAGACAAAAAAGGCTTTGGGATTTTGCCCATGAAGTTACTTTTTGAAATACTTTTTTTTTTTTCTTTTCTAAATAACCAGATTCGGTATCCTGTATCAAAGAATCCGTCATATCTTAGTCTTAAAGGACTTAAAGCTCGATCACAGTAACCTGCCAATAGTTCTACAGCCAGGTATCAAACACTAACTGGTTGCTCCCTTACATACTTTCTGAGGAACACGGCACTGTATATGGAGGATCTCATAAAGTTTAGATTTAACTTTCTGAATCCAAAGGCACCAGAGCTGAGGTATCTACTCTGATTTTTCCAAATTTCAGAAGCACTTAGTCTTTGTACTTCCAGCTACTGATGCCTACTACCTCCCACTTTTCTGCTATGGCAATGTGCATTCTGCACACGCAAAAAATAAGCAAAATATTCACAGGAAAACTATTTATTTTGATTATGGAAAAATTTATGGGCATAAATATGAAACATTTTTAGAATCAAAAATATAACACCTTTTCTTAGTTCCCAAGTAGTCTGATTCTCAGCAAAAAGAGTATCTTAAGTTCCATTTAATATTCAACATTAATGCTAGATAAAATAATCTATGAACATTGTTTGTCCTGTGGTTTTATGTTCACGGTTGTCTTCCCAGTTCTTGGAAGAATATACAACAGCCTAAAACACGTAACACAGCATCTGAATATCAAGCTTCACGTGCCTGCTGCCTATATAATATGTGAGAGTCCGAAATCAGAAGAAAAGGTTCAGTAACCCATATAGTGAAATTAACATGCTAAAACTCACTGGTTGAATGTCTTTACATATTATTACAACTAAACCAGCAACAGTCTGTACTTAAATCAGAAAATGCCTATACAAATTCAGCCCAGCTTTTATGTATATATAAATTAGAACACTGTCTTCAATTCTTTTATTATGTCTTCTCCAGCATTCAGTGAACATATGGACTGCTTGGCTGGCTTATCAATACAACTTTTCACATTTACATTACAAAATACAGTCACATACTAAACACACAGAGTATGTCTACTAAGCGTATCTTCTATTTTAATCTTGAAATGAGTACTGACTTGCTTCTTTGATAGGCATTTCTCAATTTGATAATACCATTCATAACAAGTCGGCTTTTATTTCTGTGTCCCTCATAAAGGCCTTGGGGCGAGCAGAGTTGTTCCCATATCATACACATAAAGATTTAAGTCCAAAACACAGCTGTGCTTGCAATGTTCAGCTCTTTCAAGAATGCATGGTATCTGGTAAGCATCTTGACATGCTTGGAGGGAAGTCCCCATGGATTTGAGCAGCACTCACAAATAAAGAACATTTATATAAACAAAACCAGGTTTCTGATGCTAGAAGCCCAAAAAAAGAGAAGCATATCACTTACTGAACACATTGTTCTAGGGTCAGATGACTAGCCCATAATTAAGCAGAAATGTCATCAGAAGTTACTTTTCCACAGCGACATTTTATTTCATAATAACCCATCCTTTTCTCCTTTCATGATCTTATACCTTTTTCATTATGTTTTTCAAATCCAGAAATATTGAAGTACTTCACTAAACAGCTTTGACTCCTCGCACACCTAAATGTTCCACTTTACACTAAATGAAGCAAAATACCCTTGAAAAATTAGCATACAATCAAAATATAAAATGTAACAATATCCTATCATGTCTATAATGGGCAACAGTAATCTACATTTCCAAGCTTCCACATGTTTTTTAACTTCGTTATGAACTTTCATTCTGGGTTGTTTAGTTTGTGGTTTGTTGTTTGACAGGATTTTTTTCCAAAGAAAAAATCTGGATACAATACAGATGTCCTTCTCTAATAATCCTCCACTGATCGGACAAAACTTATTGTTTGTTTTTCCCTTGCCTCCTATAGGCTTGTCTCTTCCCTAAAATTTCGCAGGAACAGCAGAAATTTAATACCAGATGACATATATTCCAGTTTTTATGTCTTGCTCCAAAAGCAGTAAACACTCTTCCCAAAGATCACAGGTGATGTAACTAACTTCCTTCTAAACTCACTGTGAAAACTGACAAAATTAAGCTTTTAAAAATACTTTAAATCTCCCAGATTCTTAAAAAAACCCGAAAAAACCAAACCAAACGAAAACAACCTCCCCACAAATCAGAAACAGATACCTAATACAGAAAAGGTCTAAAACATTAAAGCCTGCCAGAAAAACATATGCAGCAAGTTAATACAAACCATTTCATGCACAAGTTCTATTTATAAAGCATTTCTTCAACCCTAGCTACCCAGTATGTTTTATCATCATAGATACAAGTACTGCTTTCTCTCAAACGATGAAAGGGAAGACAAGAGATGGCATCTTTCTCTACTGCATTATACAGATGACCAAGTTTTTTAACTCAAAAATTGCCAAGATAGGAAGAGAACATAATGTACATTGGAAGAAATTAGATACAACTAGAGTAATAAACCACAGAACAAACCTCTGAAGTTTACCACCGTTACACTTTCAGGAAGAATACGAAATGATGCATTTTAAAACTGGAATTCAAGAGACTACTGAGGTTTAAAAAAATCAAAACAGAGCAAAACACAACACAACTCTTAATACGTATTTCTACTCATTGTAATATTTACCCTCTCTTACTTGACAAAAGAAGAAACAAATCATCTTTTTCTCTACTACAAATTCAAATAAAATGGGAATTATTTCACCATGCTTTGAAGAAAGCTTTTTAATAAATGTAGTATTTACAGCCTTCAACTGTATAACACACCCGAAAAAAATATTCATGCCAGTTCTCTGTGCAGCAACATCAATCATTCAAGAGAAAAAAAAGCACTTTTAGTTGAAACATCATCACATTATAAAACCCAGTTCATTTAAGATTGCTGAGCTTTCCGAAAAATTACTTTAGGCACACAGCAGTATGTCAAAATAAAACTAGTACATCATAAATCCTTTTGCCTCCCTCCCTCATTCTTTCTCAAAACCAGAGAGAAACACTATTTTTAAGTTGAAACCAGTAAAAATAATGTTGGCTAACTGAACAAGGCGCCAAGCTGAGATAAAATGGCATTTACAATACAGATTAAATGAAACAAAACTTTGGCTTAGAATCAGAAGGCTGCAGTCTTAACAATCTGCATAGGAACTAATGATTTTATCAAAAGCACTTCTAAGATGCAATAAAGATAACACTTGTTAATTCTGGCTAAGCATTCAAGATTAGAACTACTTTCAAATATAACTAACATTCAAGAACAATTTTACCAAAATGCAGTATTCTTCAGATGGCTCTTTTAGCTCTTAGGAAAATATATTGTTCAAGAGTTGCAACAAATTATGTATTTTAATACGGCTCCATGTGTTTAAGTCCTTTGTAACACCAGATAAAAAGCTACTGACTTCCCACAGTTCACCACATTGTCTCAGAAAACTAAAATGAAAAGTAACTTTCTATGTAATCTTCTAGAATTAACAATAGTGTAAATACTGCACATCTTTGTACTTTATGTATTACTCAATATTCCCAGTAACCACGAAATTTTAAGTTTGACCTATTTAATTCAGCCATGTATATGAAGGGTAAGACAGTATGATAAACAGGTGGTGTTTAGCTACACATGTCAGATGTTCTCACTCTTCAAAACCACTCATCTGAGTGAAGAGCCCAGAAAAATAGGGTCAGCATCTAGTGGAAAAATATCACTTCATATACTGCATAATAGAACAAGTAAATAGGAACTAAAAACCAGAACTTTCCAATTAATAAGAATCTCAGTTGCCTTTACCCTACCTTTATCTGCTGTCTTCTAAGCATCGCAAGTTCCCTCATATCTCGGAATGGTTGCAGTAGGTATTGGTAGAGTTCTGTGGTCGCTTCCGCAAGATTACTGTATGCTTCATCTTCCATTTGGTACAGTTCAAGCAGCTCTACCATACTTTCTGTATTCTTATGTTTTTCCAGAAGCTGCAGAAAAAGTATGAATTTTAATGAAAATATTGGAACATTCCTGCTAAAAGTGAAAGTTATTTAAAAAACATTTTTTAGCCTATCCTCTTGTATCATCTTCCCCTTCCCACAAAAATCACCAGACGAATAAATAAACAAAACAATCTTAGTACCCAAAACACATCTTCAATACAGCCAATAAAGTATGAGCACATCTCTGATAACCTTAACAGAGCAGCACTCAGACTGATTTTTTAATTTCCAAAAATTTCTGGAAGGTAATGAATACAAGCACACAGACAGTAGAAAAAGCAACTTAGGACAACAATTTATAATGGAGTGATCAGGTATGCTACTTCAGACACTTCCCACTTTTGGGTATCAGAACAGTGGGAAAAGGAGTGATAGAAAAGGACACAAGAAGAGAAGTTGCATTTTGAACTTTCTACATTTTTGAGAATTTTTGGTGTTTGGGTTTTGCATCTTTTTGTCAGTCTGTTCTTTAGACCCACACAACCCCCACTACATCAGTGTGCCCTCAGACACAGTGAGTAATCTATATGAAACAAAACTTCCTAGAAATCTTAATCACAAAACTTAAAATGTATGAAGTTTTCATTAATTTTATTTTTACAATGGGAATTACCTACGCATTATAATCCTTATGTTCCTATAGAACTACTTTAATTCATATAAGAAAATACAGCACGAAAGTCTGTCTGTTCTGTCTTTTAGTTCTTATGAAGCAGAAAATCCACTTGTTTGTACAAACCAGCTACAATGTATGATTTTTTTATTGTATATGCTCATTTTGCATCTATTTTGGACACTTGCCTGAGCACACTCCACATGGTGCTGGAAACCTTTCACCATTTCTAATCAAAAATATTTAGCTGTTTAATAAAAACTAATCTCATACAGACATGGGGAGTACTTGTATTTACAAAGACAAGATTATCTGAAATTAATTCCCCTCTTATACAAAGTCTCTTGTCCTTTATATTATCATCTCAAAAGCATATATTCACAGTCCAAGTTTATTTAAACTTTTAACAAAGATTACGAACACTGTGGAATAAATACATCCTATCTTCTGTCTGTTCATTCAAGTTGGATGCTAAGCCATCCACTAAATACTCTCTGTATAGTGAACTGTGTTTCAGTTACCACAATGGGTAAGAAAAATTTCTTCCTTCGTAACGGAAAGTCTGTTTTAGAACATCTCTGTAACTCTACCTTTAAAGAACTGAAGAAGGTGAGAGAGAAGATGCAGAGCAGAATGCAAAGATCCTCGTAGGGGCTTAATTTAAACGTTTAGCATTAAAATAACAGTCAGATTCCATGAAAAGACAGCAAGAGCTTTCCCTTGTTAAGACTTAGCAGAGAAGAAAGGTCTGGGAGAGAGGATGTAGAACACGTGAAACTCCTCAGCAGCACAAGGAAAACTGTTTTGTTACCTAAACTATTTCACACAGAGAATTGATCCTATCACAAAGTCACTGCCTAAGCTCTTCTACTCTTCCAGCAGCACACGGTATTTTGTAGCATTTGAGCTCTCACTGAGAACACAACCATTGGGCTCACGGTCTGCAAGACCAGGATTTTATTAACTTTCAGTGTTAGACACAAATAACACAACCTGAAACTACAGAGACCCAGATACTCTTGGACTCGTGCGTTAAGTTCCTATGAATCTCGCACATTATTCCAACTCACTATTTGTTTTAGCCATCTAGTCTAAGAATACACCATCTTTCTCAGCTCCACTTCCATGTGACTAGGGCCTAAAAGCAGAGTTGCCATATACCAGCTTTCTCCTACTTTCCCCGGGCACAATCAGAAATCCCTCTGCAGTCCCAAAGCTGTAACTATCCTTCCATTGAGCTACTGAATCTTTCTTCTCAAGCCACCCATCACAAGAAGGAGCAACTCTACCAGTATATGACAATTTCCTTTTAGTTGCTTACGCTATTAGTATCTTACTATTAAATAAATTTACACCTCTGTTTCATCATGAAAGACTACTACTCTACTAGGATACAAATAGGGCAACAAAAAATGACAATTTGAGAAAATGTAATCATTTAAATATCATTTAAAGGGGAATCTTAGGTATATTTATTCCAGGGACAGAACAATACAATGCAAAGGCTTTTTTCTTTTTATTCACAGACCATTCTTAAGGCTTATTTAATAATTCTGATACTTTGGAAGATGGGTACAACTTTGCACAAGCTGGAGTGAAAGTGCCAAGAAATGAAAGACCATTTCAATTTTATGACTATCAGTATAGTACAAAGACATCTTAAGGACACTGAAAACTAGTAGCTACTTATAACTAGTCGGCTGTTCAGAAAAAATCATGTCCGTTACTGAAAACAGTAGGGATAAAATAATGAATTATCAATACATTCCCGTGCATACAAAAGGTACGTAAATGGGCATAACTTCACGGCCTTGTCTGTGTCCAGTTCTATTTAGTCTGCTGCTGGGGTTACCCAAAACCTAAATCAAATCCTAATTCTCAACTCCTTCAAAATTACCAAACCTTCAATAAAAAAGAACAAACACAGAAGCGAGGGCAGGTTATTTATAATTACAGAATTATAAATACAGAATTTATATATATAATTAATATAGAATTTTATATATATATATTCTTTGACTATTAACATAAGGTAAGCTTACATTCTTCATCCCTAAGGCAACAATGCACGCAGAATCCATTTCCTGTGACTAATTAGGGCTTTCTGAATGAAAATGGTGAAAAAATTTCATTTAATTTGCAGTTGCAAAAAAAGACGTAACAAAACATGAAAAATTACTTAGAAACCAAAGAGTATCATCTTATTTGGTTTAATGCAAAGATCAATTAGCTATTCAATAGGGGTATTCTTCAAAACAGACAGGAAAGTAACTAGCCTGAGAGTACTCACTACACACAGACTCATTACACCCATCCATCTATGCTGACCCCATTTTCACAAAAAACACTTGGACATAAAGCATGAATACTGTGTTCAGCTTGGGGACCCTCACTACAAGAAAGGCATTAAGGTGCCTATCATGGAACTGGTGAATTTTCTAGAGAATAAGTTTTGTAAAATTAGCCTAAATAAATCAAAATATCTGACTCCTTCTGGTTAAAAATTGCTGCTTGCCCTACCAGCTACCAGGGAAGCAGCAAGCAGAAAAACTATAGCGTTCCATATGCAATGTGCTGCGTAGTTTTCTTTCCCTAAAAGAACAGAGATGGAGGGAAAGCCCTACAATAAACTAAATGGGATTTCTACATAAAGCACTTCTCAAAATGGTAAAATAACTAACTTAAAAACGACTTGAAAAGGTGTATTTCAGCCAATATCCAATCTTCCCAAGCTGAGTAGATCAGCTTCTAGGGAAGTTCATCTGAACTATATGAACTAACTATAAAAATCAACTCTAAATTTATTAAACAAACGGAAATAAGATGCTAAGGTGCTAATAACACACTTGGAACTATCACTGCCGACCCTTTTCCCTAATCTTACCTAATGCAGGCTGGAGGTTGCTGTGGTTAATCCTAATGGAGTGTTACTCCTTCACTAAATGTACAGTTTGTCTTACTGGTGATAGTCTTTGTTTAACTGAAGGTTGTAGCCATGTGGGGATTGGTCCCTTCTCCCAAGTAGCAAGTGATAGGACAAGAAGAAATAACCTCAAATTGTGCTAGGTTTAGATTGGATAGTAGAAGAATTTCTTCACAGAAAGAACGTTAAGCACTGAAACAGGCTGCCCAGCGAAGTGGCTCAGTCAGCAGCCCTGGGGGTATTTAAAAGATGTGCACACATAGCACGTAGGGGCATGGTTTAGCGGTGGGCCTGGCAGTGCTACATTAATGGTTGGACCTGGTGATCTTAAAGGTCTTCTCTGACCCAAATGATTCTATATAAATCGTTTAAAGGAATACAGAAATATTCTCTCTCACGTTTTGGAACTGGAGTGCGTACCAATCACCAAGTCTTCAACAGCCCAGTGTTGTATGAACAGAAGACCAATAGGTTTGATTCTACTTCTAGACGGAGCCTTGTAAGCCTGATGAAGCATCTAGGTGCTTTATTGCCACTAATCTGGAAGGGGCACTGACACGGGAAATAGTGCAAAACTGGCTGCACAGAGCACCTCCCATTATAACACAGTCTGACGGAGCTTTCCTGTTCCAGATCAAAGTTAGCTGAAGCATTTTTTTAGCTGGCTGCCATCCAGATAGTATTCAGACTACCAGATACCCAGGACACTGGGACTAGCACAGAATTAATGTCATAATGGAAACCACTCCCTCCATAGACTCACAGGTAGCTTGATTCTGTATGCTCCCATTTTCACACAAGTAGTACCTAAATGAGTACCTAGCCAAGTGTCTAGACCAACCTGTAACATTAAAGCCAGGCGGTTTTCAAGGTGTTGGCATAAAATACATGAACAATTTTTGTCACATGTTTTATGCCCCAGTGAAGACTAGTTCTCAGCACAGACATTCAGTGTTACTGCTCATTTACTTCAACAGTCTCAGTATTCATTTTTGACTTTCACAATTTTTTAATTACATTATTTAAAGAAGTGGGTGGAGGAGAGTAGAGTAACATCCTGTACAGGCCTACTAGCTCTATACCCATTGAATGCTGCATTTATTTTAAGAATCATGTTTCACAGATGTTACATTGTTCACAACTAAATGAATCCATATATTTTAGGCAACGATTATGCAGATACACTCTTAACCAGCAGGAAACACTTTTCTTTTTTCAATTTAACAGCACATACATTTGAACTGTATAACAAAGATTATTTCTGTCTTCTGTATTTTTTTTAATTTTGTTAAAAAAGTTTTAAAAACATTACAGCAGACAGTGTAATTATGTGCAGGTTGACCTCAGCTGGGAGCATAATCCAGAGCTTGATTTAATCACAGAAGAGTCAAGTCTTACATTTCCTTTGCTAATACTCTCAAAACTTTTCGTGTTACTCCTATTTTTTTGGTGTATTTTATAAAAACATTGTGATATGACACATTTTTAGATAAAATCAGCCATAAAGATATTTTTCATCATCTTCCTAAGGTCCTTCATACTTCCAAAGTAACTACAGAACACCCTATTTTCCTATGAATTTAGTTTGTTAGAAGCCTGACAGTATTACCTGCCATTTCCAAGAACAGTTCTAAAGATTCAAACTGAAGCACATTCAGTTTCACAGGTAGAACTATGGATAGCTGTTGTCAGAGAGAAGTACAGTACTGCAGACAAAGTAGTTTTTAGATACTCCATCCTTTGTCCTGAGAACAGCAGTCCTAGGAGTAAAATACTCAACCCTCCTGATGATGCACTGGCAATAGCCCACAATGAGCTTCAAACAATGAGTTATAAAGAAGTAAAGCTACAGAGTACATAAAATCTGTATGCAAAATTTCAGCAACTGAACTTAGAAGGCAACTTCTTTTTTCACATCAGAACGTGCTTAGAACTGTTCCTTTTTAAACAAACAAAAGAAATCACTGTTAAAAGCAAATACACTCCCACATGTCCTGACAATAAGCAGGAGTTTCAATTACATTAAATCTTCACTACAGGCAAACTGCTTTTCTCACTCTTACAAACATGTGGTCCTGTACTTAAAAGTCACTCATTATAGTTAAGAGATTAAGACTTGCCAGGATATCCAGCTGTTTGCATGATTGCATTGCCATCAATAATTCTTACTTCTGTAGTAAAAAAAGATCAGTTGCATTACTGTAGCAGTAACAGACCAAAGCCTGACTCTCCCACACAGATCTAAAGTACATTTTACTGCTAGGGTAGAAATTATCTAAGAGAACACAAAACCTACATATAGAGGGAGGATGTCATAAATAAATTAGATAATACTGACTAGCATGGGAAGTGCTGGATCCAGCATTACATCTGTCTAACCTCTTAAGATTTAAAAAAGATAAAAACAAGTGAATTCCATACTAACTTATTTGGAAACAACACAGCAATTGACCACCTACTGAGTGCACAAAAAGTGTCCAGTTTTTTCTGAAGAGGCTTCTGAAAACAGGGAATTGAAGTGTATGCTGATGCACTGCCAAGGTTATTGTCTAGATTTGGGGAAAGTTTTTAAAATGGCTGTTTAAAGAAGAGTTGAGCTAATTCAACTAATTAAACCAAAAGCACAGATAAAACGTACATAAAAAACAAGTTCAAAGTTCGCATGTGTTCAAAAAAACAAACCGCAAACAAAAGAAAACCCAACACTGGAAAGCAACACATGAGGTGTTTAAAACACAAAAAAGTAAGAACACTTCCATAAGATGTGTCATCTAGGCCTCTGAAGAGCTGCTAATATAAAATGAGCCACATTATTCCCCTTTAAACACTACTTAAAACAGTCCTTCACCTGCACACAGTGAGCCTGTGTACCTCAGTACATGTGTGCAGAGATGTTATGAGTGGGTGGCAAGGGTTTTGTACTGAGGGGCTACAGAAGCGGCATCTGTGAGAGGATGCCAGAATCGTCCCCCACGTCCAACAGAGCTAAAGCCAGCGAGGCTCCAAGATGGACCCACCACTGGGCCAAGGCCAAATCCACCAGCAACCACAGTAGCACCTCTGGGATAACGCATTAAAGATGAGGAAAGATTGCTGGCACAACAACTGCAGCCCAAGAGAGGAGCAAGAGCAGACGAGAGGACCAACTCCGCACACACCAAAGCGAGTGAAGAAAAAGCTGAGAGAGGTTCTCCCAGGACCAGTGTAGAGATTCCCTTGCAGCCTGTGCAAGACTCCACACTAGAGCAGATGGATGGGCCCCGAAATAAAACTCCATTTCATAGAGAACCCACGCTGGAGCAGGCTCCTGGCAACCTGTGGCCTCATGGACAAGGGAGCCCATGCTGGGGAAGTTTTCTGACAGGACCTATGATCTCATGAGAGACAGACACTGCAGCAGTCTGTTCCCCGAGGACTGCACCCAATGAGATGGACTCACACTGCCAGAAGTCCATGGAGGTCTGTCTCCTGTGGGTGGGTGCCCATGCTAGAGCAGGGGAAGAGCACGAAGAGGAAGGAGTGGTAAAGAAAACACATGATGAACTGACCACAACCCCCCTTCCCTGTCCTCCTATGTCATCCAGGGAGAGGACGTAGAGAAATCAGTAGGGAAGTTGAGCCCAAGATGAAAGGAGGGGTGGTGTGAAAATGTTTTATGATTTGGTTTTATTTTTCATTATCAAACTGATTTATCGGCAGTAGATTAAATTAATTTCCCCAAGCTGATTCTGTTTTGCCTGTGACAGTAACTAGTGAGTGATCCCTTCTTGTCCTTATCTCATGATAAGGGGAGTCCCATGAGCCCCATCATTTTCTCGCCCTATCCAGCTGAGGAGGGGAGTCATAGAGTGGCTCTGGTGGGCACCTGGTGGACAACATCTACCCACTGCAAAAGTGCACCCCAGAAGTGTATGACCAGCACAGATTGCTTGGCCTCTTTTCGCTCCTATCAGTTATCCTCACTTATACTCAGGTTAACAGCTCCTGGACAGTAACAACCACTTTCGTCTAGTTCACCTACGCTGCCTACGGAAACGCACCTCATTTCAACGTACTACCTGTAATGTAACTCCACAGAAAAAGAAAAGAACTGAACTGAGTAAGAAAAACTGAAGCAGTATTTTAATGCAGCCAAGTGAGCCAAAACAATATTCCCATGCATGCATCATTACAGAACAATGCAACTTCTCTCCTCCCACATGAAATTCTAAATAGAAATCTCAGCAGAAGTGTATGTACATATATAACTTGTTGGAAAATCACAAGGCTCAGGCATAAAGCTCTCAGTTCTGACAACAATGTATGGCACACTAGATCTCTTCTGAAAGCTCGAGAGGGAGATGTCAACAGTTAAAAACTATGCATCTCCTTCCCTGTAAACAAGACAAACATCTAACACCATGTGAGGTCTTTTTTAAGCTGGTACTTGTCTGGTCACTTTACCTTACTGTGTGATGCGGCTGTGCCACTCCTTAGTTAGACTGCCATGTCAAATGAGTGTCTATAAATATCAGGTATTAGTTTGAATTTAGTGTATTACGTAGAGTAGTACAGCCACAGATGAGGTACAGAAATCATAGCAAACAAGGGCTAACTGCATCGGAGCACTCATTGTACAGGAGTGCTAGGTTTTCCTTTTCCTGTTAGTAACACAGAATTAGGTATTTACATTGTAACATGATTTGATGAACAACATAGATCTGTTTAGATCTGTATTTCAGAGTTATTATGGCATTTTGGGACTCCTTTACTCTGGAAAGGGGCAAAATAACTAAAAGATAAAGTCACTAATGAATCACTGGTTGGTTGGAACATGGTAACTGAACAAAAAGACTTCTAGGCAACACCTCACCCTGAAGGCTTGGCAAAGAATTTACTTTACACATATCCTAATGAGTTCTAAGTAATTTTTTTTCTGCAGATCAGAAGACTGAGAACACACATTACATAAGTATTCAGGCTGTGCCACAAAATACTTTAACTTTTGGTCCACAGAGTCTCTTCTTCTGTCCTTCTGAACTACGTTGTTAGTCAGGAAAATATACTCAAGAGTATCAAAACTGACAACTATCTAAACAAACTAATATTTGCATAGAACAAATACATTTAGTTAGCAGGTACTACAGCACTAGACTTAAAATCTTTCATTTAAGATTTGCAATGTCAGGACACAGCCAAATACCCACCTCCAGTAAAGAGCAAATGTTCTTCTGTGAAAACAAAGAACATTTGATGGGAAGAAAAAAAAAATTAAAGAGGTACAATCAATTTCACTGTGAAGTCAGCTCATGGGAATTAGATCAGCAGCACTGAATTAGTACTCTTAGCAGTTTTACAGTGCATTTGGCATGGTAGCAAGTAATTCTCAAACGTCTGATAAGTCTACTGTTAGACTTTTAAAAATCTAATTCACGGTAGGTAAAGCATTACAACAATATCAGATTCTAAGTATTTGTGTGGATGAATTTACTTTTTAAAGCTGAAAATAGCTTGCTCCTATGGAAAGGAGATTCCATTTCCCATCCCCTCTTGCCTCTCGTCTTCCCAGTCTACTCCAGTTCCATGTTCCTTCTGCTCTCAGGTGCCCTTCTCTCGACTTCACTGGCTTTAGTATTTCCCAGATCCTTCAACAAACTAATTCAGCATCTGGCAAAAAACTTTGTGGTCTCTCCCGGAGTAATTTACTGATGTTTATTGAGTTGAATCAGCATCCTGCAAGGACAGAGAAGCAGAACAGGAAGGAACACAAAGCAGACGGGGGGAGGAGAGAAAGCAATAGCACTCCCCCCGTCAACACTAGCAAGAGGATGATCTTGTTCTTCAGCTCCCTTCAACAACACAGCTGATGAACCACCTTCAAGCCTGGGTGACACCTGAGAGGTAACTCAAATGGCCCTTTCAATGCCAGTAGAGCTCAGCCTCTACAGCACCTCATGCAACAGCAAAATCATGGAAAGGCAGGCCTAAGGAAACAGCATTTCACATCCCTAAATGCAATTTTTAAAGCTTCCAAACTCAAATAACGGGGATTTTATTTAAAAGTTGAATACATCCAAAAAAAGGCCCAGAATGTATTTGCAGTCCACTATTAAGAACAAAAGGCTAAATAAGATATCAAGAAAATCCTTAGATCCCATATTATGCACATTTTTCCTCCTACCTTAACAGCAAATACGGTAAATTACAAGCTATTAAATCACTTTCATAACAGAACAGTATTTCAGGCAAAAGCAATTTATATTAGCACCAGGGTAACACAGACTTGTATTCTGTGGTGCTAATTGTTTGGGTTGGTTTTATTCCTGTTCTTAGCGAGAAATGAATGGGAAAGGATATTCACTTTAAATTGCTATAGTGAAATAAAATCCATGTGTGATAAAGCAGCATGATAAAACACATTTGAAATTATACATACCATTTAGCTATTCATTCAACTCTTCCAGAACATCTCCAATATTGCAAGTAGTTTGGGATTTTTTAACTCCTCCCATACATTATTTTTTTTTTAATTATACTACTCTGAAGTGACAAAATGATAAAATTTAAAATCTGGACATCTGATGACCATGAACAAATAACACAGTACTGAAAGCAAAAGAACCTGGGCTCTGAAGCCACAGGGCAATTTACACTGTAGAAAAATTACAAACTTTTAGAAACTTCTAGAACTGATCTACAGATTTTCCCCCTCAAAAGTTTCACAACTTAATTAATACAATCATTTATTTTTCTTTTCTTCTTCACTTTTTAAATAGCCTTACAACAGATATAAAACACATTGGTTTTTAAAGTTCAGGTTTCCTCTAAAAAAAAGAAAGTCCTAATCAAAAGGAGTTCTATTTTAAGCATAGGGTTCAATTAGAAAACACAGTAAGGTTCCTTCTAACATCATAAGCTATGATTCTAAGTTCTTGAAAATCTTTTACAACACTCTCTCCCTAAAGTAGCTCAAAAGAAGTCATGATGCAATACTGTTTTGTGAAAAGTTGTGCTACTATTAATTATAGATGATCCACATAAATTGTCTGCAAGTCACCACAAAACAAATGCTAATTGAGTATTTAAATAACATTTTTCAGAGAAAAAAAAAAATCCTGTTCCCTCACACTAATATCACAGCATTTTTCCAAAGGAAGGTCAGAACCACTTGCCAAAAATGCATTTTGGAAAGTATTGTACCAGTAGATAATGAAAATTTTGGGTTGTTTTGTGCATTTAAGAAATTAGAAGTACTCAATTTCCTTTAAAACAAAATTTAAAAGTTTGCTGAATGACTGGAAGCATTCTGAATCACCTTTCCAGAAGCAAATCCTTAACAAAAAAAGTCCATCAAGTGTTCAAATTTGACTGAATGGGTGATGTTTGTCATTAGTAATCAAAAAAACTCATAGCCATACATTTGATATTACTAAAAAAACACCACACCCAGAAAAGAACAGATAGAAAGGAAACCCAGAGATAGGGTCTTACCAACGAAAGGTTTTGAATTTAAAGCAGTATCTGCCAAAACTTTTGTAACTGGTGAGTGGAGTCATGTCACCCACGTTCTATTCACATCTACAGTCAATGGCTCCAGATGATCATGTCCAAAGCCTGGCTTGCCAGGGAAGCTGTCTTCTCATCAAAACAGATACATATATGTATTGACTAACTCAGTGATGCTCTGTATTCTTAGAATATCATTTCCCTCTCCTCCTGTCCTGTCTTCCTTCTCTCTCTACCATATTTCTGATGACTAGGTTTCTATCTCTTGCAAAAATAAAGTTTGGCAGATATATCTTTAGCTGGACTGAGCCTTAACTTCAGCTGAAGTTCTCTCCAGTAACAGCAATATCCTGGTGCATTGCAATGCTATGTTTCTAATAATATTAAAAGAGAAACGTTAAAAGCACATCCTCAAAAACAAAAAATGTAGTCATTTCCAAAAATCTCTGCTTCTCAATGACTTCTTCAGCTTTGTGGTAGCGATATTTAAAATATGTCAAGCACGCAATCCTCCTGACTACAAGCATATGTAAAGCACACAATCCTCCTGATTATTTGTAAACAGTGCCTTGTCACGTTACAGAAAGAAACATAAAAAGATTAAACTATTAGAGTGAATCTGCTTTCAAATTCAACACCCGCCTGGGTAATAATACTATGTCAGCCAGAATAGAGAGGAAAAAACATTACTGGCTTAAGAAAGCAGTTTTAAACAGCATTTACTTGAAGGGAGGACATTCAACTGAAGAGAAAGAAAATAATGATGGAAAAAAATGAGAAAAAAGATGCAAGACAAAGGTAAGCATGAAGAAAGTACAACCCAACATCATGTCTAAAAGCTAAGAAATTAAGGAAGCTATGAATCCTGAGTAGCACAATGGGTTATAGAACATACATTACATAGGTTGTTCACACCTCTTCAAAACGTTCTGTCATATGAAAATGCTGCAAACAGGTACCAACAATTTTAAACAAAAAACAGAGGCAAATTTATCTCTACATCTACAGAAACAAGGGGAATATCTTATAAAATGATCTCAGCACCAAAATACTTCCCCAAGTAATAGACATAAATGGTTCCCCAACCCCACTTTAAGCAGTTAAAAAGACCATATACGGCCTTTCTTTTTCTTTTTTTCCTCTCACAGGTATATGGATAAGGAAATTAATTATGAGACTTGCAAGTTACTGTCTTCAGTTTCTAAAAATTAAGTCCAGGCTTACTAACTAATACTGCTAATATTCTACAGAATGTGCTTTTATTTTTCATCTAAGATTTAAGTTCTGTCAAGAAAGATCTAATTTTTCAAGTCAATGCCCTTTTCTTTGTGTACATATAAGTTGCCCATGTTTTGAAGAAATGTACATTGTTTTAAGTATTTTGACTTTCAGGTACAGCTGCAGTAGTCATTGTCAGCTTGCTCTAGTAGTAGCTCAGTACTAGCCAGAGTATTAATATCATGTAGGTGTCTCCTAAGAGGTGGGAGGCTACCTGCCTGTTCTACAGAGCATACCCTGCAGCTGCTGACATAATTTATTTTGGTTAGTATTCACTTACAGTACTAGTTCAGCACTTAAACAGCTTATTTACAAAGGATCTATAATCCAAACAGTGTTACTGGAAACAAGCATTAACTCTACAAATAATAAGTACGGGAAAAAAAGCATTCCAACAAAAGTAGCTTGGATTTCCCAAATGCTCAGCATTAGTCTTAACTCTGCCCTCCTTGTGTCAACAGGAAAAAAAAAAATTCACAGTATCTTATTTTAATCCTCTGTGCTCCCAACGCTAAATCCAAACCAGTGTTCTGTTCCCTCCTGAAACACTGTATGTATCTTCTAAACCTAGCTATTGCAGTTCATATACAATATTCAGTTATTCTTTCCTCTTGCATAGAAAGATGTTGCATTGGTTTTGATGGAAACACTACTGCTGCTAACATTTTTTCTGTGCTACTGGAACATTGAATACTTTTTTGTGATGTTTTATATTTACTTTTGCACTATTTTTGAGTCTGATATTGAAACGCTCTTTAAATCTCATTGTGCCTAGATGCAGATCACTGAACAGCAACCAGTCATCTCACTTTTGGAAAACTTCCACTTTTGTTACAGTGTCCCACTACCTACCATATACACATTTCTTTTAAGACTGAATGCATATGGCCAAAAACAATGAAATAAAATTCTCCTAGTTACTGAGACAATCCTGAATATTATTTATTACTAAAATATTAGAACCGCTTCAACAAAACAAAATATTATTCAATATTATTTACCTTTTTTGATAGAAACAGAAATGCATGACAATATTAAAGAAATACATGTTGGAAAGTAACAAATGTGAAATTCCATGACATACAACTGAACCAATTCCTTGCCACTTCCTCTAATTTGACAAGCATATTTCATTCATTCAAAACAAAAAAAAACTTGCCTACTAAACATGTAAAAGTAACTTAGAAAAAAAATTATCTGATCATGAAGGAAATAAAGTGACCATATAGCTTTCCATCAAAAAACCCTACATTTTTTTCTCATACAAGTTGTTACTGTAACAAAATAGATTTGGTTTTCGTTAGCCTTTCTACTTCTTTGGATCAAAAGAAAATTAAGCCAAGCAACACCAGATAAAGTTTTTTAGGACTATCCTCATGCTTAGCAAACACATCACTATACAGGAGATGGAGATTAAAAATAGCAGTAGGTCCTTATTTTCAAGGCAGTCTGAAGTCAGCCACTGAAGATAAGATGCTTCCAGAATTACTTCAGAGTTTAATCAGGCACTTAAAAGTGTTTGAACTTCCATATTATAATAAAATCCAAAAGACGACACACAGAGCAGAGATACAAAACAGTCTTTGTCTACGTGGAAACACTGGAATTCATAGCTTTCACAAAGCAAAAAGAAAACCAAAGCAAGCTTCTGACAAGTTTTATACCTGGCACTCAAGATCCTATAGACTATCACCCACCAAGTTTAAGTCTACCAGGGAAACTAAGACCTGTAGGGAACAGGAACATTCCCAGGGGCTGATAATTCAAAGACACTGAAGTAGACATGTAAGTACAGATCGGCTGCCCAAACCCTCAAGTCACTATGCCAGAGCACACAAAGAAATGTGTCTGGGGCATGACTAAGCCAGCCACCCCTCTTGATCACAGTTTACACTAACATCACTTTTTATTCACAAAAACACAACTACCTTCAGCCTTTTGAGAACACAGAATGGACAAAGAGAATACAGCACCATTTTTTGATATTACTAAACTCACAGAAATTTACAAACATGTACACTTACCCTAGAAAAACTCTTCTAACTGTAGAAAGAACACAGACAGGAAACTGGCAGGACCAACAGTACAGAGGCAAACATTTTCTGCCTTCTTGACACAAATTTTAGTGTTTTGGAAATACTGCCCAGGAAGCTGGAATCCCAAATTAGGATTCAATGGTATACTCTCTGTTGAAGTAACTTCTTTTTATCTTTTAACTGAGTACCTGAGGATTTTTCTCAGCAGGTATAAACTTAATGAACAAGTTTTTACTTTAAATAAATTCCTCAACTACTCCAAAATGAATGGTTTTATTTGAAAAAAATAAAAGAAGTGCTATTCCAAAACTGCAAATCAGGCAGAAGAAATGAATCCCAAGTCACACAGATCCTCTACAACTATTTTACTTACTCATCTTGGATCTGTTTCTACTTGCAATATTCTTATGGTTTATTAAAGGCCTAAAACTCGGACTGAGATCAAAATTATTATTACAAAAAGCAACAATTACTAACTGCTGTGAAAATAAACTGGCTTGTGTGTAACTCATGGAAAGCAAGGAATGTCCAAGCAGGGGATGCTAAAACAATGAACACGAGGTTTGGTTGCTCACTCTGCTTCTCCACCCCAAAGAATACAAATCAACAGAAACTGCAAGCATTTCTCAAGTAATAGTCTAACGGCACATAGGAATCTGTCCTAGGAAATAGAAGAGATATATGAAATAACTAGAAACCACAGAGGCACATTTTAAGATGCTAAGTCAAGGTGTTGAATGCTGCACAGTTTTACCGTAATGAACACCCTTCACATTCCCTCCTAGATACCATTCTGGTTACCAATGCTTCTCAATCACTTCCTCTTTTCCGAAAAAATTCTTGTGAGAGACAAAATTGTTTAAAATTGCTTGGATCCAACATTCCTGCTATCAGCTGACAGAATTCCAACACAGATGGAAAAGTAAATTGTGAGATAAAATACGGATTCAGTAGGTTTTCTTTAAAGTACAAAAACCTTTACTTCAGAAATACCAAGCAGTGCCCATCATCCACTGCTCCATTTGCTTACAATTGCAATGACAAAGAGTATCAGTATTTGCTTAAAAGAAAGACATTTCCTGTAGACCAAGTAAACCCGTAACAGGTAAGGAAAAGAGAAACCTGAGAGCCAAGAGGGAAAGAGCAGGTCATTCCATTGGTTTGTTTTCTTAAACATGAACTACCTTTCACTAAAGAAGGATCGACTTACACAACTGACAGTACAGCTGTACTGACTTTAGGTACACTACCAGACTGGTTACCATGGGAAAGGAAGGTTGCACTGCAGTCAAATACATAGACAGGCTCTGCCATTTTGTCTGCACCAAGTTCAGAACATTAACACAGAACAAATGATGCTTAGAGAACCAATTTATTTTTTGCCAATAGTACTGGTATTAACAAAACAGAAATTGAGGTTCTTCAAGGAACAAATAGGTCTTGCTCAGTAATTCCTAACTAATGTCTCCTCAAAAATACCACATCCCTCGAGTTAGGTATCCAGTTTCCAAATTCTACGTTTAACAGCAACTTCTCTTATCCTGTACAGCTCTTTGTAAAAACTTCTGAGTTGAAGACTAAATCTAATCTAAGCATACACTCCCAAGTATTCACGCAGTCAAAAAAAACAGTGAAAGGCGATATGTTTTCATATTCCGTGGACTAAAACTACTGCTGAGTCTTATCAGACTAATTACTAATTGTACACCAAATAGCAAGATTTAATTCAGTCCTTTAAATAGACATGGAAAAAAAAAGAAAAATCAGTATTACATACCCTAACACAACAGTTTAGAAATAAACTTCTACCTGGCAATGCTATACTTGGATGTTCTTACCCAACTGATACTACAGTTTTCTCATACTCTCTAACTCCAGTCACCAAAGAAAAGTTTGGCCTGAATTCTACAGACTCAAAACTATGCCATCAGAGAGCAAGAAGATATGCTCACACTCTATCAAGGAAAAAACAATCATCGCCACACATTTTTCAAAAGACTATTGGCAAGATATATGTGTATAGCTGAAGCAGCCAAACTTGACCCATATCCACAACAGAATTAAGATGATATTTGCAAAAATAAAGAATAGTGTAACCTGATTCATACTCATAGTCACACCTTGATAGATCCGGGTACATTCTGGACCAAGGCCACTGAAGCACAAAAACAAGTGTAAAATTCTCATTTTATGCTGGGGAAATCGGGGTGCTCATACGACACAGTCCATGAAGATTGAGGAAGTGTAAAAATTCTCATACACTAATGCTAGAAGTTAGTTAGACGGACATCCTCAACTACTCTGTCTAAAACAGTATACGGTGTAAGAAAGACATGAAGTGTCCTGAAACACCCAAGTCTTGACAGACAGTATCAACAGCAACACAGCAAATACCCACTAGGACCAGATAGCTTGCTTTTTCTTAAAATCTCAACTTCAGGAACTTCTCAGCTGAACGAAAGTTGTACTTATTCCAACTCCACTGGAAAACCATCTCACTATACAAATACCAGATTCTGCACACAGAGCCTATATGAACCAGGAACTTTTTGGTTTCAAATGCCTAAACTGTACAGTCAAAATAAACATCACATATTGCTGCTCTCATTTAGCAGGTAAAAAATTCAGACCCCAACACATCCTGGTGCAAGGCAATGCAAGAACAAAAATACGGGAGCAAGACTTTGCCAAATGCATCGGATATTTATTCACAAACATCTACATTTGATTGCACAGAAAAAAGTACTGAGCCACACTCAGATGAGATGCACCTCCTTAAATCCTGGCCCTAGAGACCTTGGAAAGGATAAGCCTAATTTTGTCACTAAGGAACAGGACACCGTGAACAAGGAGAAGAACGACTAAAAAAGATGCCACAGATTAAACAAAATGCGACACTAAAGTGGGGGCATCTGGACCATGCAGTAGCCTCACCTCCTGAATGCGCCTGCGGGCCCTCTGGAGCACCTCCTCGTACCCCTTCTGTCGCAGCTCACTCAGGCTCTCGTAATACTCTTCGGGGTCATCAGTTTCGGTGAAGAGCACCTGCGAAAGGATCTTCCAGCCACAGGTATCCAAGCTGTGAACCAAGTAAGCTTGCAGCTTGTAGCAGAGAGCGTCCATCTCCTGCTCGGATAGTTCCGGCGCCCCGAAGAGCACCGTCCACATGCCCGAGGGCTCCTCGGGGAAGGCAGGCAGGTAGGGCTCCAGCTCCGAGTTCACCGAGCACAGCTGCTGGTGCACGGCCCGCAAGTCTTGGAAGGAGAAGAGGCCGGCCCAGCTGCCCTCCTCCCCCGCCGGCTCCGCGTCGGGAGCGCCCAGCTCGCCCGCCCGCGGCGGCGAGGGCGGCAGCGACAGCGCGGCGGCCACGTCCTCCTTCCCCAGATCCAGCACTTCGATCTCCTCGGCGGCACCTGCCGCCTCCGGGCCGCGCTGCGGCCTCCGGGCCGGGCTGNTGATGGCGAACTTGCCCTCGATCTCGTTCCAGGCCACGATGAACGCGAACTTGTGCTTCTCCCGCTCCTGGAAGGCGTGCGGCCTGACGGCCACCCAGTCGGCCTCCAGCGTCTCCTCCAGGGCGAAGGCGGACATGGCGCTGCGCGGCTCCGCACACGGGCCCACGCCGCCCGCCCTCCGCGCTCCCGTCCCGTCAGCTGCTTCGCAGCCCCGCACCGCCTTACCGCCCACCACCAGCCATCTTAGCGGCCGGTGTACGAGGAGGAGGGTGCGCTGCTTTCCCACCGGAGCGACGAGGGAAGAAAGGCGGACGGGAATCGCCTCCTCCCGCTCCCCGCGCGGCTCCCGCCGGTCACCAACGCGGACAATACGCGGCGCCCCCGCGCAAGCACCGCGCGCACGTCACGTGGGGCGGGATCTGTTTACAAGCGGCGGCGCTGCGGCAACTCCGCGCCGGCCCCGCCCCCCGCGCGGCCTGCGGCAGCCCCGCCCCCCGCGGCGACTTCCCCCATTGGCAGAGGGGGGAGGGCGGAGCCTCGCGCCCTGGACACGCCCCTTCCTTTGGAAGCCCAACGCGGCCGTTCGGGTGACCCCAGCGCTGCGCCGTGCGGCGGGGCCGCTAGGGGGCGGCGGGGGGGAGGCTGTGTGGGGACGGTGCGGAGGAGGCGGTAAGAGGGAGCCGGCACGGGGCGAGGGTGGTGTAGTGGCTGTTGTGTGTGTTAATTCTGACTGGGGATTGAAGCAAAATGCTTAAAAGATTAGTTGTCAGGAGAGCCTAGCGGCAGCAGGATTTTGCACTCCTGGTTAGCCTGCAAAAGAGTGCAGCTTCTCTGACGAGTCCTGGCAACAAGGGCATGTTCCGAAATAGCTGTCTGAGGCAGTTGCGTGCTTTATAACTGAAGAAAACTGCACTGAGACCTGGCCTTTTGTGGTCACGTTGGGCAGGCCTTCTTGGGAATTTTCAGTGCCTGCAGTGCTTTCCCAGGTTGCCAGTTCTATTGCAAAGCACGTAGGTTTTAGTAAGGTTGGACAGACAACTCTCACAAGCTTGTCTGAAAGGAATGATCAATCCCTTGTGATTCTGAGCTTAAGGGAAGCTCTTTCCTGGTGCCCTCCGGGATATCCTATTTCTCCGCATGTACAAATGAACAAAAATATTTCTTACTGAAACAAATCCAAAATATTTGCATCAAAAATAAGATTGGTGGACAATATGCATTGGCCGGTATGGTGGGTTGACCTTGGCTGGATGCCACTTAATCAGTCCACCTTTTCAGCTTTTCTCTCCCCTGAAAAAGGAGAAAAAGTAAGATGGAAAACAACCAATAGGTTGAGATAAGTTTTACAGATAGTTTACTGAAGCAAAAGTGAAAGGTTGCGTGCAAGCTAAGGAAGAAGACAGATTTTATTCTCTACTTACCAGCAGCAACTGATGTCTGGCCATTTCCTGGAAAGCAGGGCGTCAGCACGTATAACCGTTGCATCTTCTGTTTTCCCTGACATCAGGACAACACCAGATTACATAAATCCCATAATATGCTAGCAGTATTAATTATTAGTATTAAACAGCTCACTGTAGAGATGAACAAGGTCTGCAGGAGCCTGCATGGTAAAACCATCCACATCAATCATGGGCAGAGAAAGGGAGATGTATTCCCTCATCATCTCCACAAGGTAGCTCCCCCAGCACGGCAAAGCCATCAGTGTAAGGGCAAAGCACAGAGTCATTGTTTGTATTAATGTGTTCCCAAACTTGGCAAAATAAAGAGATAAGCAGCTGACAAACTTAGTGTCCTGCAGGGGAGCTTGCTACTTAATGACCACTGTAGTGATAGCATGCAAGATATAAAACTGCCATTGTCTCACCCCATACTGGGAGCCAAAAACAACTGTGGTGGCTTGACCTTGGCTGGACACCAGGTACCCACCAGCTACTTTATCACTCCGCCTCCTCAGCTGGACAGAGGACAGAGAATAAGATGGAAGACAACTTGTGGATTGAGAGCATTTTACTAAAGCGAAAGCACAAGGTTGCATGCACACAGAAAAAGACAAAGATTTTATTCCTTATGTCACATCAACAAGTGACATCAGGCCACTTCCTGGGAAGCAGGACTTCAGCACAAGTAGCCACTGCTTGGTAAGGCAAATGTAAATAGCAAATACCTCCTCCTTCTTCCTCCTTTTCCTAGCTTTTACATCTTTTATGTATTATGATATTTATGTATCATATGGTGTGAAATACCCCTTTGGTCTGTTTGGGTCAGCTGGGCTATTTGTGTCCCCTCCCAAGATCTTGCTTACCCCCAGCCTACTGATGGGGGGCCGAATGTCGGGGAGACGGCAGTGGTGCTGTGCCAGTGCTGTCCAGCAGTAGCCAAACACTGGGGTGTTATCAACACCTCTGTAGCTACCAGTGCAAAGCACAGCACTGTGAGGGCTGCTGTGAGGAAACTTAACTTCATCTCAGCTGGGCCAAATACAGCCCATAGGTGATAATGTTGTCCTGCTCCAAATTAGAGGAAACACTGAGGAAATAAAAAATTTTCGTTAGAATTTGCCAGGAAAGCCAGAGTGAGTCACAACATTTTTCTACAGTTGCTGTGTTGACTAGCATCCTGTCCTTGGAGACTGAAGTATTTGAGAAGGGCCTCTGGCAGTCCAAACATTCTCTGGACATTAACCAAGCAACCTCATGTGTGCAGGAGAATGGAGGTTATGTCTGAAAGTCCTAGCCGTTAGCAAAAAGGAGGGAATTACGGCTCAGCATCCCGAAGATATACCGTATTTCTGTTCTTAAGGTTAAGGGTGACATATTCTGTACATCTTGGATTGCAGCATTCTTTCCTGTTACTGTAAATGTAGGCATCAGATCAAAGCACCTGTGAAATGATGTGAAAAAGATTTGATTATACCCTATGCAGAAGTGGCCAAGCAAGCAATCAAAGAATACATTGGTGGAGGAAATTCAGTATCTTTCTGTTGAGTATTCAGGGTTATGGTGGAGTCTCCCACTGTGGAGACGTTCAAAACCCACCTGGATGTGTTGCTTGTCACCTGCTGTAGGTGACCCTGCCTTGGCAGAGGGGTTGGCCTAGATGATCTCTAGAAGTCCCTTCCAACCCTAACTGTTCTGCGATTATGTTATTCTGTTGAACAAATTTTTTGGAGAAGAATGTAAGCAGCAGGCCAATTTTGTCTTTTTAATGCGTGAAAGAAAAAGCAGTGAAGATTGAGCAATGTGTGTATCTTCATATATCTCCAGACTTAAGAAAATTTAACATGGATCAAATATTTTTCATCAGGCAAAGGATGAGAGTCCTGGTATTTCAGGTACACAAGTGTAGAGGCTGAGGTCTTCTGGCTGTTCTCAGACTGCTGAGGGGCAAACTGGTATGATTTAAAGCAAGAATTAGGTAAATGTGACATTTAGGAGCTGGCTGAAAACTAGTCTGAAATCACTTGGCTACAATCAAGTTTCTGATAGGCATCTTTTCAGAGGCCATACCATCAGCTCTCAATAGCTGTCATACTTTGCTAAAATTGTACCCTTACAGAAAAATCTTCAAGGAAATAACAACTTCTTAAAATTACATTATCAAAAGCACTGAGTAGCCTTCATAGTAGCTTCTGTATTAGGGGGTATCTGTAACTCTTCATTCGTAAAAATACTGAGTAATTTTTTTCAAATGTTAGTAAATTGTTCTTAAGAGTGGTTAAAGGAAATACATCACTGATTGTTCCTGAATAAACCAGCAAAAAATTTAAATTGCTTTTTAAAATACCTAGATTGCCTGCTGTTTATGGTGGGATGTACTGGACCCTTCATCATTAAAAAGAAGTGGGTTAGGTAGCACTCAATCCACCTGAGCTGTTGATTCACGTGCCTTAAAAAGATGACAAGTTTGCAGCAACTGAAAGAACTACTGGCAAGTGTCTCTGAAAAAAACCCAAAGCTTTCTGGAGAGAAGGGAACTGCTGCCATGCTGCTGCTGAGGGCATGACACTTCAGCACGTGGGGATCCTGCCACTATCATAGAAACTGCATGCCTGAGAGGCCTGGTTACCTTACCAAGAGGGTTGTTGGAAGTAGCAACAAGCTGGATTATTATCTTTATAGAGCCAAAGCTTTTTGAGGGTATGTTGGTTTTGCATGGCCTGGTTTTTGGTAGCGAGGGGGCCACAGAGGTGGCTTCTGTGAGAAGCTGCCAGAAGCTTCCACCATGTCTGGCAGAGCCAATCCCTGATGGCTCTGAGGATGGACATGCCACTGGCCAAGCCTGGGCCAATTAGAGATGTTGGTAACACCTCTGTGATAATGTATTTAAGCAGAAATCAAAACAAAGTAGGCACAGTTTTTCCTAGCCAGAGAAGAGGCTGAGGTGAGAACATGTGAGGGAAACAACATGGAGACACCAAGGTCAGTGGAGAAGGAGGGGGAGGAGGTGCTCCAGGGGCTGAGATTCCTCTGCAGGCTGTGGTGATGACCATGGTGAGGCAGCTGTGCCCCTGCAGCCCATGGGGATCCACGGGGGATGCAAAGGTCTACCCACAGCCTGGGGGGGAGGTGCCCACGCTGGAGCGGGTGGATGCCTGGAGGAGGCTGTGGTCCAGTGGAA
>VZTF01002327.1:89488-131805 GCA_013397755.1 Cnemophilus loriae | reverse complement strand
CCTTCGTTAAATTTTGCTCTCTCCTCTGCCCAGCTGTGGCAGGGGAGGGTAAGCGAGCAGCTCTTGTGGGTGCCTGGCATTTGGCCAGTGTCAAACCATGACAGAGAGCCACAAGAGTTCTGTTGCTAGTGAGCTGAAATGTAAAGTTAGGGATTCAACTGATGTCCTATTTCTTTGTGAGAAGTGGGTCAGGTGCCAGAACTTTTAAGGCAGGGAGTACTTTGAGTCATTGCTGTCCCTGGGCAGTCTCCAAGCAGTGATATTTAATAAAATCTTGAACTAATAATCTAGCAAGGAATAGGTTTGCAAATTTCCAGGAGTTTTCTGCTTTTTCTGCCTAGCAGTATAATTTCCCTGAGCATCTATTTACTGGTTCTATCAGTGTGATCTGAGTTCAGGCTGGTGTTGGAAGAACAGGGAAACTATAGAATCCAAATCTTGCAGAAAAGGTGACCTGTCTAGGCAAATCCATGCATAATAAATGCAGAACTGAGCCGGCGATGGGATGAAATCCTATGGAACTGCACATACACATTTACTTGCACGCGTGTGAAGTAGATTAGTAATTGCCAGCTGTAAAAGCTTTGAATAACCTAAACCATTGCAAAGTGATCTCACCTGATGCTGCCTAAATTGTTTTTTGCATGCTGATGTTGTGAACAGGAATAGAAATATTCCTATAAATGTTTATACAAGCATTCTGGCACCTAGTCTGTGACTCCTGCAGCATGCTGCGGGCTGAACTAAAATTATACCCATCTGGATCTGAATCCTTGAATACCTCAGATAAATTACCTTTAGTACAAAATGTTCGTGAGAAACCAGGCATCATCTGGGAAGCCTGGTTTAAGGCTTGATCAATTCCAAACACCTGCTGTGGCAAAGTGATTTCTGCCTGAATACAAGACTATAAAGTCTCAGTTAACCAGTTAACTCAGTTAATGCAATTTCTTTTGGCAATCGAGATGAAAGGAGGAGGTAATTCAATACTGTGCTTCAAAGTACTGTAGCATCAGGACTATGTTTAGGTGTCCTGAAATTGCTATTAAGTATTGTGCCTAACACAGGTATGCTGGACAAGCATTTTTAATAGTTTTCTGTTGATAGTATGATTCAAATTTTAGTGTGGGCAAGCCAAATAGCAACATCTATTTGTTATTGGTTGGAGTCCTTTTTTTATTCTGGGAAAAGTTTTAATAGTGTTTCTGTGATTCTGTTTGTGTGAAGTGAGACAAGGGCCTGGCTGCATACAAGCACTGTTGGCTTTGTGATGTCTTAGTAGCAATGAAACACCCACCCAAAAGCATACTTTCTAGTAATAGTTGTATCTACACTTGAAATTCTGGAAGTGCCCATCCTTAACAGCTTTGATAGAAGACATTTCGTGTAGTTTCCAAGGATAAGGAATTGCATTGTACAGCAGAACCAGTATAGCTACAGTGCGTCTGATAGCTTGTCCATTTTATAGAGGAGAACTGTATACTTTGGGTATTTATGCTGGCTCTAAACTGAAGAACTTTCTGCAACCAAGTATTATTGCAGTTGTAGAACATATGGAGTTATTACCGTATGGTAAGCTTTACAAATATGTGATAAACTGAACATGTAATGTAATCTCTTGCTTACTGCTGAGAGGGCACAGTAGTTTTAAGTATAAATCAATTCCTTTCCTTTAAAAGAATGGTTCATGAAAGTTAATCTTCTCCCTTCTAGTCAAACAAATAAGTACAGTGGCAAGGTCAGTTTGTCCGTACAAATAAAAGGCAGAATTGATGTAATGCTGATAATACTCAAGAATCCCTCTTTGTGAGATCAGATGATGCAAAACCCAAAGTTACCAGCTTAAACATGCCATTTAACTAATTTTTCCTCTAAGTAATAAGAATTTTACTAAATTGTATTGAAGAAATCAGTAGTCTTTGTGGTAGATAGAAAACATTTTTCAACAAGAGAGACAATTGGAATACTCCTTTCTTGGAAGCTGGATGATTTGAGAGTGGTGGTTCTTGCAGCTCTTTTAGTGGCTTACAAAGCAATTTGTCAGCTTGTTTGTTTAACAGAAACATTATTCTTACATGGTCTGTGCAAGTACATGGTGATATGGAAAATAATCCTGATGACAGAAAGAACAATTTGGAGCTTTGATAAATACAAAATTTTCCTTGAAAAATTTTCTTTTGTCTTAGGTGTAAAAATGCAAGAAATATTTCTGGCTTAAAAAAAAAATACTTTTTGTCGTGCTTAATATCTCATTATTAAGAAAAGATAATTTTATCACAACGTTTTCCAAAAGTCTTTTTTTCTTCAAGGACAGGAGTGAAAAACTCCAGTCATAAGTCATTCCTGAGGAATCTCAAAATATTTCTCTATAAAGTAGATGCCTTCTTGGCTCTGAATACAAGGTCTTGATCTCTGCATCAATATCAAGACTGTAGTGGAGTGTTGAAAGAGATTACTCAAAGAAAGAGGAAGCAATATGTTTAGCCACATCTACAATTCAACTCGATCAAGAATATTTGGAACTAGGAAGGGTAGCCACAAACCACAGAACAACCATCAAGTTACAACAGATAAAATACTCACATAAATCTTAAAAAAGGAAATTATAGCTCCTATGGCAGTTACTACAGTCTGCCTTCTGATTAAGCAGTGGAACGTATGACAAGAGAACAGTTCAGATGTTTTCAAGGTATCATCTCTATCCCTGATACACTGATAGAGAGATCAGTATCTCTCTGTCTGCAAGATCATACCAGGCCTGTGCTAAAATGATTTGAATGTATGGAAAAATATTTATCTGAAGAATTCTGGATTGTCTTTTGGATTAAGAGAGTGCGTTCAAGACCACTTAGCTTTTGGCCTCTGTATTGGTTTTATGTGAGGTTTAGTAGTGGGAGTGCTGCAGGGGTTGGCCTCAGTGAGAACCTTCCCCTGTGTCTGATGGAGCAGGTGCCAGGTGGCTCTGAGATGGACCTGCCCATGGCCAAGGCCATCAGAGACAGTGGCAGCACCTCTGGGATAATGTATTCAAGAAGGGGGATAAAACTATGCAATAGCAACAGCAGCCCAAGTGAGGAGTGAGAAGATGTGAGAGAAAAAGCTCTGCAGACACCAAGGCCAGTGAAGAAGAAGGGGCAGGAGGTGCTCCAGGCATTGGAGAAGAGATTCCTCTGCAGCCTGTGTTGAAGACCATGGCAAGACAGTTGTGCCTCCATACTCCACGGAGGTCCATTATGGATCAGAGATCCACCTGCCTCCTGTGGAGGATCTTGCGCTGGAGCCTGGGGATGCCCAAAAGAGGCTGTAAACCCCATGGGAATTCCAGATTGGAGCAGATTCTGGCCAAACCTATGGACCCATGGACAGAGGAGCCCACACTGGAGCAGGTTTGCTGGCAGGACTTGTGACCCCGTGGAGAACCCTGGCTGGAGCCATGGACAACCCAGTGATTCCTGAAGTACTGCACCCAGTGGGAGAGAACCACACTGGGGAAGTTCAGGATCTGCAGCCTGTGGGAATGATTAATGTTAGAGAAGTTCATGAAGGACTGTCTCCCATGGGAGGGACCCCCACATTGGAGTAGGGGAAGAGTGTGAGGAGGAAGAAGTGGCAAAGCAGTATGTGTTGAACTGACTGCAGACCCATTCCCTGTTCCTCTGTGCTCCTGAAAGGAAAGAGGTAGAAAAAATCAGAGTGGAGTTGAGCCCAATAATTAGGGAGAGGTGAGGGGAAGGTGTCTTTAGTTTTGTTCTTATTTCTTATTATCCTGCTGTCATCTGATTGGCAATAAATTAAATTAATCTCCCCAAGGTGAGTGTTTTATCTGTGATGGTAATGGGTGAGTGATCTCTCCCTGTCTGCACCTTGACCCACAAGTCTTTCATCATATTTTCATCCTCTCCATCAAGGTGAGGAGGGGCAGTGATAGAGCAGCTGTGGTGGCTGCCTGGCAGCCAAGATCAGCCCACTGCAACCTCTTATTTTTCTCATGTGTAATCCGTGGCGTATACCATAAATGTTTAAGCTATTTTTCCTTTGGTATGAGGGAGGAAAATTGAGCACTGATGAATCACTCGTATTTCCAGTATATTTCCGGGTAATCTGACCGGTGCAAGATTCTGCGGGGTTTATGTCATTGCACTGTATGTTGGCTGAGAGGAGCCTAATAGACTATTGTAAGCTCAGCCAATGCTGTCCTTGGGTCACAGTTTGGATTGTAGAATTTCTAAATACTTTTCTCTAAAAAGCCAAGAATATATTGAGTAATGGACCTAAATGGCTCAATTACATGATTACTGGGTAAGTGTGACATTTCTAGCCAATACTCGAGAGGTCTTAGCTCAAACCTGGTTAATTTAATATATTAACGTGACAAAAATCTGCGCTGAACCAGGAAAGCATCAGGATTTGTTTGCAATGTTTGTGGCTTCAAAGCTGTATTACTGGACAAGGAATTTGATGTCAATCAAGGCAATACATTCAGGAAATGACAGGGAATTTCTCTTTTCCTGTTACATTAATCTTTATTGCTTTCTTTATTTTGCTTACAATTCTAAGCAGTATCAATGATAAAATGTGATTTATATTTACAAGAACACTGTATTTTTTTTTTACCAAGATCTCATGATGTGTATCATTCTGCCCAACTTTCATACAGTTCAGGGAAGACCATGAATAATTAGTGATCGTCTTTATTATTTGTTCACCCTCTCAAGGATGTCCAATGCCTTTTAAGTCACTTGCTAGCCTCACCACAGAAACTAGGGTACCTCCTGCCTGTATGTAATGTCCCTGCTATTTCAGCTTTACTCTTCTAAATATCCAACATGCTTCTTTTAAAGCTGCCTCATGTAAGTCTGTGAAGGGATCAGTCACAGCTCTGACTGAAGTATAGAAATACTTAAAGCCTTTGAGGAGGAATGTCTTGGAAAATTTGGTTTTGGTTACCGCAAGAGCAACAGAGTATGCTAAAATAGAGGCAGAGCTGGGACAGAAGCTAAAACAGAAAGTAAACACCAGTACTGACAGACTTTAGAACATAAAAAAATACTAGACTTCTATAATATTTACTAAACATAGATATTTTCCTAGCATTTGGAAATTCTGTCTCCTTGTAAGGCACAAATCAGCAGGTTAGAGTAAAGTTTAAACCTTACCAGCTTTTCAGCAGAAATAGCTAGTGGTAGCAGTAATAGTTTGGCAGATGTGTTCCAGCATTTTGGGATCCAGTGAGATTAGAAACAGTTCAAGACCAGGGACAACCTGCCGGGTAAAGAAATACACATGCAGCAAAATTCTCCAGACTGCTGTGAGAACACTCCACACAACAGCACAAACTCATTTTATGGAGGGAAAAGTCACAGTAATGCTGCTGATGGTGCAGGCAAGGCTTCTGAGTGTTCATATCAAAGCATGTCAAGATGAGACACCTACATCTAGGAGAGCTAAGGGTGTTCTCCTCTATGCAGCAGTAGAAGGCCTGACATTTAACTTGACTTGCCAAAGACGTTCTCATCCTGATTAAACTTTTCTGGAGAAGTACTGGATAGCATCAGCTGCTGTCTATAGAGATAGCTACACCCACAGCTGCTACATACTTGAGTCTGATCCAGTTACACGGTACGGAAGAAACAGATGGTATCTTCATCTGGTTCCATCTTCAGATAAATTGCCATGTGATCCCACTGCCTGCACTGAGGAAAGCAGAACAGTCCTGCTAAAAAGTACAGATCTTCTGCTGAGGAGCCTCCATGCTTCCCAACAGATGGATAAAATCCCTCCTCAAATTCAGATGATCAGATTTTGAAGAGTAATAAACTCTGAGAGAGATCATACAGAGCTGTAATTTGTGATTTAAATGGGAGTGGTGAAGGAGAGAGAGGAGTCTTGATCAAAAGTTTGAATAATGTTCAGCATTTGTAGAGGGTGGTTGTTTCTTTGACTCTTTATTACTTTCATGTAATTGCTGGTGAATACACGGTCTGCAAGAAAATCAGCCTTGCAAAGAAGAAGAAGATTTCATTTTTAGAAATAAATCTTTTTCCGCTGAAGCAGTATCTCAAACTCTGCACAAAAATTCACCTTCTGATTGTGGGCCCTTCAGAATAAAAACAATGTCCATGTCATTGCTTCGTAAAGTAAATGAAACATGGCCTTTTAAACTGAAATTAGAAAGTTACCAATATCAATGTTATGCCACTGTTCTCTAGCCCGTTTAATAAGTCTTCCTATTTTCAGTTCTTACACTTATGCCTCAGGCAAACAATTTAGTTCTATGAGCAATAGAATGTTCAAAGCTATTTTCTTACAGATTTATGTTCTGTATCCTCAATTCAATGTCCTAACTCACCCAGCACTCCCCAGGGTGCCATCTCTTCTGGGAAAGCATAAGCATGTGCTATGACTCACCTAGAGCTATGTTAATACAGGTATGTGTGTCTTAGTTGGTCAGTCACCTGATACAAAGCGTAAGCTGTGCTTATAAATATGTATGTTAATGGAATTTTTTTCTTTGAAACTTAGAAAAAATGCATTTACCCATTGACACTTCATCAGCTGAACCAGATGGCCTCTTGAGGTCTAATCCAATCCAAATAATTTTGTGACTCAAATTGTTAAAATTAATTTATCTTTGGATTCTTCAGTGCTGAGACTCATCCAATATGAATTATTTTGCAATTCAAGTGAAAGAATTGGCCAGCCCATTCAAGTATTATTAGGTGTGGAGTGGCAGGGACACAGAGTAATGGCTGGTGATTGTGTAAGCCTTGTTTTCTCAGACACCTAGTAGTGGAGTGGAAGACTGTCGTTTCAGTGTTGCTAGCTCAGGCTCTGCATCTCATATAACCAAGGCTTACTTTCAGCATCTGTTTAGTAAATTTGCTTCATACCTGACATTACTGAAACGAAACCTAATGACTCTATAAGTTATTACACATTCTAACAGTCACCAGTTTGCTTTTAACATAATATAGCATACGTATTTTAACATGATATAGCATACGTAAAAGAATTACGTAAAAAACCAATTTTTGTTATGGTATTGTATGTTTGCTTTATGACTGTGGTCTTGTTTCCTTTTCAATGGAAACTGGTTATCCATAGGAATAGCTTTTATTAAAGATTTGTCATGTGCTTGTCATTAATTACCAGCTGACACCTTTTCCAGCCAGTCTTTATTCCTAGAATTACATCGTATGACAAACACATCTTAACATCCTTTGCTGTTGATGCAAGATCTAAAGAATTCAGAGTTGTTATTAAAGTTCCTGTTGGTAATTTCTTGTCATCATACCATGGCAAAACTTTTATGTTTTATTGTATCAAAGCTGTATTCTGTACATTTATTCCTTTTGGAGATACTCAGATTGTTATAACCATAGCTATAAAAAATTGAGGCTAACTGTGGTTAAAATGAGTGAGATATGCCTTTTATTAGACAAATGTAGTTGGAGAAAAACATGGTTTTAAAAAATATTCTTGATTGATACTATCAGTAGCTGTTAAATTCTATTACTTTCCCTTTACACTGTCTGCAGGAGTAGTACAGACTTTGGTTTTTTATGATTATGTAATTTTCTGTTTGTTGAATGCTGAAAGATGGCCCTGTTTATTTTTCTTGGTAATTCCTTGTTTGTTTACCAACACAGAAAACTCATTTATGCAATGCAACAATCACACTGTTTCTGCTTATTTAAATTATCATTGGTTCCTCTGTAATTAATAACTGCATTTTTTTTTTTTTTTGTAGTGGCTTCCAGTTTTCTGTAAGACTTGATGGGCTTTAACCTATTCTGTATTTTGATGGTTTTCAAAGTTTTGAATCCATCTGCTGGCAGAAATGGACCAACTGAAGAACTCCACCAGTTGCAACTAATTCAAGTCAGCTGCATTGTATTCTTATTTTATTGGATATGTCAGAGGAGTTTAAACATCTTGAATCAAGAATTTCTGTTGCCTCATCTTTTGTTTACCTTTGCTCCATTGAGATACTGATCATTTCTTTCTGGAAACGAATGTTTCCCTGGTGATCTCCTCAGTAGCAGGAGACTCCCCATTTGGTGCTTTTGTTTAGCACCCTTCATTTCAATTTCACAAATTGCATTAGGAATTTTCCTGAGTAATCCGAAGGCTACCAAATCTATTTTATATGGCAATGAAAATGATTTTTTACTGAAGTACCCTATTTTTAGTTTATGCAACTTCAGAAGCTTCAATGCCATTTCCCTCACTGAAAGTTTACCTTCAATGTAGTTGATTTGTAATTCCTTATTACATCTATTTAAATGTGAGTCTCCATAATCCCTCAAATCTTCATTGTTATTACACTAATATTTTACAGAAATTACATGCTTACCTTTACTACTCTGAATTGTCTCACTGACTTGAAAGGAATATCATCCATTCCAAGTGGTGTGGCAAATATTCTTGCTATTTCTCTTGGTATGTTTGCAGTCATAGCAGGCAACTACAAAGCAGGGGAAGGGATCTGGGGAATGGCTGGTTTTAAAAAGGCAACCTGCAACAGGGCCATAGGTGGTGGCAACATAATTCTTTTGTTAAACAACTACCAAGCGCTTAGCTCTAGAGCAATTTGACCACAGCTTTTAAGTGGCTACTTGAACAGAACTTGGATAGTGTTACTTTTATGGCAGGATCAGGAACTATGTCTGGGAAGGGTCTTGACAGATCAGGTAGAACATCCATTCTCCCAGAACATAATCCACTGCAGGTAACTCGCTCCTTGCCAGATAACTTGCCAGAAGCCCCTGCCGTCTCTTTCCTGATGTGTCCAACAACAGCTATTTCTCAGTCTTGTTAGGTAAACTATTACACCACTGAGTTTTCTTTGTGATGGGAAGATGTTTCCATGTGTGTGACTTATTTACCTTTTGCTGTTTCAGTACTGGGTGAAGTGCTTTGGCTCTATATTTGGCTGGAATCTGTGACAGGGAATAGTAAATTGAGAGAATGGATGCCTGGGAGCCTGGCATGTATAGAGTGTCTTTCCAAGGAGAGCTTCTACACAAAAGACGATGTAGAGGGGTGCTGTGAAAAGGATTGGAGATGCCACAGTGGCTGCTGAGGCTGAAAGGGAGGGGTAGAGCTGCAGTGTAACAAATTATACCTTATTTGTAAACTAGGATCTTGAAGGCAAGAATGCGAACAACCTGAGCTATAAAAAGGCCCTCAGGCCTCATTTTGTGTTGTCTCAGATTTATATAATCAAAAGTGAAGACTCAGTTTTAGCATAAAGGACTGCCTTTCACTTCAGTAGCAGGTATCAGTATTGGAGCAGCTTCTTGCCTAGGGACAGCAGAGATGGTTGAGGCTCCTAAGGCAGTAAGAACAGGGGGGTAACCCAGGGAATGGCAGCTAAGCTGTGAGAGGAAGAGCGCTAGGATGAAGGAAATAATGAAGAAACAATGGCACAGTGTTTATAGAGTTCTCCCTGAGGGATGGAGACATGATAGTGGCATCCTCTATTAATTAGAAACTTTAAGCCTGTTCTACTGGAACAAATGAGTCAGGAGGGTCAAAGGTATTTATTTATATGACCCAACGCATATACTAAGTAATTAAAGTCTGGCCATTCAGAGACACCCAAACATCTGTCAACAGGCACCCACACTTAAAAAACAAAAACCAACCCAGCCAAATCCCAGAAGTTTAAACTTTTATTAGCCACAAAGAAGACAAAAAAAGACAGGAAAGCAGTTAAGGGAGATTTTAACCACATTTCAAAATTCCCTTCTCCATAGCTGCGGTAGTGGCTGTTAGTTTTGTTTTGTATTTTATAATAACCGAAACTGTTGTATTTGGCAGCCTTTTAGGTGATATTAAAGATGGTGGTAACTGTTCTTTTTGGATGAAGAACTAGCTGGAGATGATGTTATTACTTTTGTGGTAAAAGCCTAAATCTGCCTCCTCAATGATTAATTAGGAGATGCACATGAAGAGGAAAAAGGGGGAAAAAAGCCAAGTTAGAAAATATATCTTCTGTTTCTGCTTTGACTTTCATTTTCAGCATTGTTGTTACAGCAGACACAGTGACTTCAAGATTTGGCTTTTACGAGCATTGAGCTGTTCAAAAGCATTGTTTTACTCTGCCTGTTTTAGACTTGCATCAGTGCTGCCAAAAAGAGTGATTTAGCCAACTAAGACATAAGATGAAGGCATAGCAAAAAGACCAGAATGAAGAAGATGCTGGGGAAGAAAAGAGGCACCAGTAAAAAGATGTGATGGCAGGAATGCAAATTGTCTTCCAGCAGCTGCATTTGCTGAAGCTGGGGGAAGAGTGAGTATCATGCACAAACCAGCACTGCTAGCACTGCTCTAGTCAGGGTGTTTCTTAGGACTGAGCAAAGAAGGCCCAGAAGAGTCACAATGGATGTACTTGTTTGCCGCATAGTCTTTTCATGGTGCTTGGACAGGTACCTGGAGATCTTTCTAGCTTTAATCTGCTCTGACTTGTGTAGATAACACTGTTTGACAGTTTGCTGAACACTGATGTTTCCTGACAGTTATTTCCCCGTTTAAGCTTCTTTCAGAGCAAATGCCTTTGAATATCAGATAATCAGATAATCTGAACTGCTATTCCCACTATAGTTTGAGAGCCACTCATAACTATTTGAATTTGATTCAATGATTTACCATGCCATTGACTGTTTTTTCTTTAAAGAACCATTACACTTTTATTTGAGCTGGAATTGATACAGGGTAAACACCATTGTCTTCCTTACCTTGGGAGGAAACATTAAATTTATAACACAACTGTAGAATGGTTTGGGTTGGAAAGGACCTTCAAGACCATCTAGTTCCAGCCTCCCTCTGCCGTGGACACAGACACCTTCCTCTAGACCAGGTTGCTTGAAGTCCTGTTCAACCTTGGCTTAAACATTTAAAGGGATGGAGAATCTACAGCTTCTCTGGGGAACCTGTTCCAGTGCTCACTAACCTGGCTGTAAAAAAAAAAAAAATTAAAAAATTGTGGAAGTTAATTTAGTTTTCTTTTGTTGTTTCTCTTTTAGGACCAAATGATGTCTCTACCTTCCTTTTTTTCCCTGATGTTCAAAACTGTTGCTCTGTCTGGACTTCCACACAGGATGCCAGTTTCTGCATTTCTCTTAACCCAGTAGCACATGTGCTCCTCACCTACATTTAATAATATTTAATTTCCCATCCTGCAGTCTACTAAGTAGTTCCCATCAGACTGATTGCATATCTTCTTTGTACTAACTGAGCTGGATTTTTGTACTTTGAACAACTTGAGACATGCTTCTGCTCCTCAGGCCAGGGCCTTGGTGGGAGGCCCAGCCTCTTCACTCTTTTGGGTTTGTAGGAAAAGCCAAACTATTTGGTATAAAAATATTTGAAAAAAACCCAAATACTTTTTTCAATTTTGTTAGAAATTTTTCTTTCAGCTGAAAATAGAAGATTTTTCAGTGACATTACACAGAACTGCAATGAAAATAGGTTTTGTGCTTTTTATTTCTTTTCTTTCTCAGAGGTCAGAGGAAAATATTTTTATTTCATTTTGAAAATGAAAATTTTGGAAACTTCTAAATAATATGAACATTTTTCTTGTGAAATACTGATCAGTTTCAAACTTGTTTTGCTGGAATACTATGACTTGTACTGTGCAAAGAAGCAATGGGAGCTATTATGCCTTCGATGTAGAAGACAAAAGGGTTTTGGGGCCCAAGAGGAATTAATTGGTGCCTAACTATGGGCTAGGGACTGTTTTGTAATGAAATTTTCCACTGCCATGAAAGAAGCAGTTTCTCCAATTTAGACACCTGAATACATTTTGCCACCTATGAACTCTATCAACAAGAGCAGCTGCAGCCTGGAGGGAAATGGAAGGTGAAGTTGTGGAGGAGCAGGAGACTACTGGGTGGGAGTCTGTGGTGATGGGTTTGTTGGAGACAGATTGGTGGCTCAGAAAAGCACTCTAAATTTAAATTTTAGCAGGCTGTAGTCAATGATGGAGGTGTGAAGCAAGTTAAGAAAAATGAAGGTTGAGAAATGGATACTCTGTGATGCAAATGTATTTTCATGGTGCTTCATCTCTACAATTGTGAAAGACAGAGATCCTTGGGAAGGTCATAGTAAATGTGAAAGAGATGTGGAACACAAAATCTCTCAGAGGCTGCAGCAAGAGATAAATAGTTTGTTTCGCTCCTTCCTCCTGTTCTACTTTCCATGCTTTTATTCTCTTCCTAATTTGGTTACTATTTTCTTCTTTGCTGTCTATCTCCATCATTTGTCCCTTGGCCTCCTTTGAGTGCCGCAATTAAAATTAACGACACTTTTGGATTGAAAAAAAAGATTTTGCCTACTATATTTGCCTTAGACAGTATAATTTGGCTTAAAATGTTTTTGGTGCATGACAATATTGAATTGAAATGTTTACCCTATAATGTATTAATAGTTCCAAGTTGTCTTCCCACTGGCTTCTGAGTACATACATCATAGAGGTAAAGGTATTTTATTTTCTCATCTTCTTCCTTCAAAAATTACTAACATTTAAATCAAAGCAATAGTTTCTGTGCCTTTGTCTTTGATCAGCTTTTTTCTTCATTATTTTTACTTCCATTTTCTTCCATTTTGCAACTGGCACTGCTCATTACAGGGGTTGTTTTTGATTTCTAGTTACAATTCCCAGGTTCCATGAGACATTTTGATTCCAATGTGGAGTGATCTTTGTGGAAGAGGCATCATTTAAAACTTCTGTAAGCTCTTACAACAGGGAGGAAAGTAATATTTTGAGTATATTCCAGTATTCAGCACGTGCATAACTTTGGGCCTCCATCAAAGTGGTGTTTGGAGCAGCACAGATACTCTGAAATACAGCGTAATATATCTGTTAAATCACTGAATTACTTCTTTCTTATTTTTAACTTTTAGTTGGTTTGTTTGTTTGTTTACTTTTAAAGGAAATCAAGAAAATTCTGCAGTTCATTTGTAGTATATGTGTGGTATAGTTTCTTTTCCATTATGGTAATTTCAGTCACTAACAGCTTCTACTATTCTCATTAACACTGTCACGATGTGCATTTAGTTTGCTTTCTGGTACGCAAGGTGAGGGAGGAGCAGGCGAGACTAAATCATCATGCTGGAGGTAGCAATTCGGCTGCTGCAGAAGGCAGCAAGGTCTGTTTGAATCAAAACTGAATCACAACCTAATTTTTATTCAATGGTTTTATATAAACATAAAGTACAGACATAGCATTGTGCGACTTCCATAAATCAAGTAGTTGAAAACGTTCCTTATTCCAATTTCAAAAACATACCCCCAAACCCCAGAAATTAAACTAGTTGCACATACTTTCCGGATAATCTTCTGATTTTCGTTCCATTTCCTGTATAGCTTCCCAGATTTTCTGCCTAAATATTGTTTCACCATTTTGGCATGAATATTTCATCAGCTTGGAAAGTATTTCAGGGTATTTCCACTAAAAGAAGAAAATTAAGATGCAGCAAGGTATTTTATGATGCAATTCAGGGATTTTAGAGAAGTTGAGCATATTCCTATGACTGTATTTGAACTCCAGTAACAGAAGCAAATTTCTCTTTTCTCAGTTCCAAGCCTTTTTCAGCACAGACAGCCCCAATGCTGCTTTGATTTTGTTCACAGTTCTGTTCCTGCCACTCTTTTGCTGGCTGTATCATGCTTTTTTTGCTGACTTTTTTGTCTGCATCTGCAGAGATTCCCTTCACTGCTATGTTTGTTAAAAACACATGTTCACTTGTGTTGTGAATGCCTGCACACAGTCATATACACTGTTCTGCATTCAAATCAATACCATACATCTGAGCCATTTCCCACACTTGGGGAGATCTCATGGGACCCTGCAGTTCAGCGGTTGCCCCACCCTCGGTGGCTGTCCTTGTGTGACAGATTTGCTGCTATTTTAGGCATTGCTGAGAAACAGGGTCCCTCCAAATTGTTTCCTGAAACAGGCTGGATAGAAGACAGTTGTTGTGCCAGCAACTTCATCAAAGTCCTGCAATTGCCCACAGATCAAAGACTCATTCACTGGGAGCTTAGCTGATGGAGAACTACAGAATATTTTTTATGGCAGAATATAGAATATTTCCTATGTTAGGAGACCAAGTAAAACACAGGGGTTTAGTTCTACTGCTAGGATTGCTCTTCAGTGAGCACTGGATTGTCTAAATAAATGCCTCAAATTTGAATGACATTTTTTAGTAAAAATTTCAGGTCAGCTTTTCTAATTTTTCCCATTAGGTGTCTAGTGCATTTGATAATTGTTTTCATTATTTGCTTCTGAAGTTTTATTGAACTACAGGCAGATAGTGCTTAAGGATAGAATTACGACCCAAACTGCCAGTGTGCTACCAGTTTACAGAGATATATAGACGGTCACAGTGTGTTGAACCAAATGCAGCATTACCTTAAAGACTGCTGCAGGTAGCTCTGCTTTGGTAGACTCTCCCTGTTGTTTAAGGTTTCAAGAGTCAAAATCTACTCTGTTAGTTTTTCAATTTTGTTTTTCTTCTGGAATTTTAAATTTTAAAAGGCTGTTTTGTAGGTTCGTCTCTTCTGGATCCCTTATCTGCCAGCCTTTATTTATGACACACATTTGAACTGTGTATAGGGAGTTTCCTTCCTTAGCACAGAACGCTCCTTGTGGCTGGATTTATGTTTTCCTCTGGCTGTCATGAAGAAGTATTTTTGTCATGGCATCTTATAAGATAGCTTGAAACTGCTTAGACAAGCAGTCATTTAACTATTTTATTTCCAGAGATTCAGCAGTAAATATAACAGGCATACTAATCCTTGGAGCAAGTCTTCTTTTTGGTGATGAGCTCTATTTCAGTCATATCAGTAAAATAATCTGTTCCCTTGTGATGTTACTTACCATGGAACAGGTAAAGTTATACTTTCCATGTAATGATATTATGTGTCATGGGTAGGGACCTTGTATTTTGCGTATTTATTCACTTACTTTTTTTAGAATTTACATTTTAGCTTTCTGCAAGGTAATGAGCAGGCAGTTTTTAAATTTAAGGTTGGATATGCCTAGGTGATAGATATTCTTTTATCTTGCTTCTTTCTAGGTTCTGTCTTTGAGTGGCACTGAAAAATTTAGTTTAGAGTTTTGCTTATTTTTATCAAAGCCAGAAACTTCTGAGTCAGTGAGGGATTTATTTTATGCCCTATGTCACAATTTTTTGTTGTCACTGTTGATATGACAACATGATGATATGAAGTTTACATGGATATTAAGAAAAAGTTTCTTTATTGACAGGGCTGTCAAGCATTGGAACAGGCTGCCCAGGGGAAATGGCTGAGTCACTATCCCTGGAGGTCTTTGAAAGATGTGTAGATGTGGTACTTAGGGACATGGTTTAATGGTGGGCTTGGCAGTGCTTGGTTAACAGTTGGACCCAATGATCTTAAGGTTCTTTTCCAGCCTAAATGATTCTATGATTTCCAGGTTGTGTTTATCTAGATTGTTGTTTAGGACAAGACTAGTCTGACCTATCTGTGTGTGTGGGAAATGCGAAAGGGTTTTGGATTGCCTTTTTTGCTCCCAGTTGTTACTACCAGTAGAGTGAATAGAGTATGAAGTGTGAGCAGATGCAAGTGAAGCAGTGGAGGGGGCAAAGCTACTACTATAACGTACTTCAGAGCTCCTGTAGAGTTACTGCTTTTTATTACAACCTGGTTCTCTGACAGAGGTTGTCCTCCACCTTGGTGAGGTGCCAGGCTATGTCACAGTAAAGTAGCATACTTATAAGAATACTTTTCTTTCCCAGAATAGTGCAAGAAAGTGAAAGAGAAAAATCAGAGTGCTATTGCTCTCTGACAATGTGATTCTTTTGGTGGGAATATTAGCTACATACTGCTCCTATTGCGTAGGTTTTGTCAGGGTCAGACCTGTCCCTTGCCTCTTTGAGAAAGAACTCCTCAGAAACTAAGATAGAAAGAGATTTTTTTCTAACAGTAAGAGAAATTTTCCAATGGTGGCATCTGGTTCATGCTTTCTTAGCAAAGTCAGCTGTGCTATGCACAAATCTTGGTCATGTTGATCTAAGGCCTTCAGGGTTTTAACCTGTCCCCAGCAGAGAAGAGTGGCATTTATAATAAGTATTCCAGCTACCTCTGTCCTTCGATCTGTTCCACTTCTCACTGTGGCATGGCCATCGCATCTCTTCTGTCCTTTCAGTAGGAGTAATGATGAAAATGGGATGGGTCACTATACCAGCCCTTTACTGAATAGAAATTTCTATACAGGGACAGCTTTTTCTGTAGAAAGTGATTCTTCCTGGAACCATACAAACCCAGATGTTGCAATGGCAGAGAAACATATGCTAGTGAGGAATGAGACAGCACTATGGATTATCATAATTTGTCTTCCACTAGTGCTCTCAAAAAGAAAGATTAAATGCTGAAATAGATGAGTGAACTCAATGGAGAATTTGGATGTTATTGGCTTTGGCTCTGTAGTCATTATGCTGTGGAACAGAAGAGTGCAGGCATGTGAGGACAAATTACTAAGGAACATAATTTCCTACCTGAATTACGGTACTTCCTTGTAGGGAGTATTATCTAATTCTCCCACCAAACTTGGAGGATCCAAAATTGTTTCCATCATGCCAACTTCAGAATGATTACTTAATTGTGGAAGAGTCTTAGAATAGACCATCCTGACAGGATGCTTCAGCTGACAAAGATGTCTTAGAACATACTCAGTTTCCTGAAGTAAAATCTAAACCATCTAACTTTGATTGGAAAGTTTGAATGCATATTAAGACACACAGTATAAAAAAAACCCTAGGTACTTATAGTCAACCTTTTCTGCAATGTTTTAAAATATATTTGCTACATTTTTCTGAAGATTTTTGAGTCTTCAGTCAGGATCAGCAACAGGCATGACTGCAAAAGATAGCAAAACAGCCCTGAATTCACTCACTGAACTCCCAGTGCTTCAAGGCTGTTTGTACAGGCGGATATTCGTGCCAGCAGTAAGATTCTTGCAGGACTGTGTCCTCAGACAAGAAGTAATATGTTGAATGGAATAAAAAGAACCTGTGAAACATAAAGGATCTTGCCATACATTTGTTTCTATTGTTAGTATAGATGAGGATGTTCATAGCATCTAAAGGACTACATTTTTGGCTTCAGCACAACAAGCTGTTTTATGTATGAGCTGTATGTAATTATATTGAAAACAAACTTTGCTTCAAGAACATTTTTGGCTCCACTGTGCAATAACACAAAGGGCCTTTGTTATGCTCTCCTCAGAGTTATTTATGGATTGCAAAGGACTTACTAAAGGACAGTTTCATCTGATGGTATTCATCCACTGACCCAAATTTAAATGTAGTGACTTACATTCATATTAATCATAATTACTAATATGATCAACCAGACAAAGATTTCTGAAACTAGAAATGGGATTGCTCTACAGATTCAGACCTGGAACAGCAATAGGGAGTGGTGTTTCAGATCCAAGGCTTTGAATGTGCCAGAATGGAAAATGCAACAAAAGGATTTGCATAATTCACATCAATTATAATCATCGTCACTTGAATTGAAAATGAAGCTCTTGGTCTCTTAAATAGGTGAAAGAAAATACAAAATGTCACAGAGAGGGAGCTAAGTGGCTCTTGGGGAAAAAGGAGTCCCAGAGCAAAGTGGGTTTGTGAACATCTGCCAGAAGCTACTATAGGGAGCTAGGTAAGGGCACTGTGCTTTCCTCTGACTTGCCTAAACAGTCATTACATTAAAGGATTACTTTCAGAAATCCCACTTTCCCCAGATTTTTCCTGCCTGACCTGCAGGACTTGGGAGGCATCCAATGACAACTTTCTGTTCTGCTCCAAACTCAGTGTGACCATGGACAAGCTCTTCAGGGCCATAGTCAGACCACTTGCAGTCAGTACAAACCTTTGGTTTTGCAACTGCTGTGGCATCTAGCTTTAAGTGTGCCACTCAGCAATTCAGAGCAGTATTTATACAAGACTGGAAGATCCGGCTTCCAGAGGCACCAGTGGACAAAGTAGGTACAATAGTGAAGTAAACTTATGTGAGCCAGTGTGAATGTTGCCCCTGTTCATTCTTTTGCTTCAGCCTCCCAGATGTAAAATAGATGGTCAGTATTTTTTTACCTCACTGGGTTCCTGTAAAATTAAAGACTTTAAAAGAATATGAGTCACGGAGATATTGCAAGAAGTGAGCATATATAAATGTAATCTAATTATATAAGCTTCTTCAGATGATTTGCACTTTCATTACCATAGCCTTCTGCTACGTCCTTGTTGTTTATTCATACTATTAGTGGTTGTAGAGACTATATGTTATTTCAGATGATGAATCCCAGTTTTATTTTCTTTGCTCAATGAACAAGTTTTTTTGGGTCATGCAAACTGCTGGGTCACATTGATTTAATCCATAGTTGAGAACACTGGGTGCTTTAGGTAGCCCTAAACATAAGGGCTACTTTTCTGAAATGCAAAATTTCTCTACTGTAGCATCTTTCCTCTTGAAATTTCCCAGATCTGCTGTGACCTATAGCTAACATTTAACTCAAAGTTCGTTGTCACTCTACAGGAAAGACAATAGACATTGTTTGGATGGAAGGAGGTACTCGTAAGCTCAGGAAATAAGCAGAACAAATTGGCATTATCATAAAGACACTGTTTACAAACTATTCCTTGGCATCAGACTGTTCTTTAGTATTAAACAAATAGTTAACTATAATAATTAATGTTAATTTATTCTTAACCAACAGGAGCAGATTCTAAGCAGGTTCTCCTTGTTCTGCATGTTCAATGACGTTGTTCTGTTGTCTCTTTTATAAACCGCTGAGTGGCAGCTGGTTTTCACATGGAAATGGGCTTTCATGTGTAAGGAAATCTAGAGCATTGATTATTTTGATGAATTCCCTGCATCAGATCACTGAACGTTATAACAAAAGTTTCACTGTGTGCTCCTGTAAATGAATGTGATTTTTGCTTATTTATGGAATCTTGATATATTTTTTTCTCCATGAGTAGAAAAAACCTGAAGAATGTCCTACGAGTGTCTGCAAAGCCCTGTTTATGGCTGTAGGGTGCCTGTAGGATTGAATTAATGGGTAAGTCTGTCACATGCACAGCACACATTTAGGCACTACTTTTAGAAATGAGGCCAGGATATTAGGACAAAAGAATGAGAAGAGCTTTGATTTATTAGTTAGATTTATTACAACTAACAAGCTGACTAATGGAATAGGCCATGTTACTCAGAAATCTCTGTATGCTTCAGATACATGACTAACCAGACACGCTACTAAAACAGATCCTGTTCTAGTCTGAGTATTAAGCTTGTGCCATGAACAGTAATGACATATCCAGTAGTGAATGCAGTCCATTCTTACTTCTAGTACCTCTGCTTTAGCCAGCTACCTTACGTGACTGTCTGTTGGCTTTGACCCTGGCTACCCAGCTGTGCTACAGGGACTCACACTAGTCCAGGTCTGGAGTGAAGCACTTTGTTCTGTCAGCACTGGATGCTCACCTGTGTGATCTGCCCAATTGTTAATAACCCAAGGGAATAGTGATTTATATCCACGATTTTTTCCACATATGTTAGTGAGAACGGAATAGCTAAACAGGTTTGCAGAGGACTTCTGCATAGCTTATGCGTGAAGATTTGAACCAAGGGCCAAATCCTTTTTCAGCCAGATGATTTTCTGCACGCTCTTTGAAAAATGCTAGCAATTACTATTTGGAAATACTTGTATTTCCTTTCTGTCCTCAGCTGAGGACAACTTCCAGACACAGCTATTCAGTAATACCTCAGGGCACTCTAAGCTAAGTATTCTGGTAAAAATTACAGGTAAAAATTACAAGTAATAATCAAAAGTCTGACTTGATATGCTGTTACACCTTGGGCAGTTTGTAACAATTCTGTCAAGCATAAAAGTAAAGCATGAACAGATTCTTTAATTTAATTCTTTACTTTCATACTTCTATGCAGCTGTTCTTCCAGAGGCTAACATGACAAAACTGATAAGCTATTTTAATTTTCTAGCCAAAGGTAACTGCAGTATGGGCTGTCCTGGCCATGCTCTCACACCTATGCAATGTTTTATATTCCCACATGTGGGAAGAAGCTGATGGGTAAGAGTCAGGTGTATCACAATGATACACAAGGATGGCTTAATTCCTAGGCAAAACAGCTAATCCTGTTTGTGCCCCTTTGTGCCACGGTATCACTGTGAACGAAATGGAGCATGTACAGCTTCAGGTCTGAAAAAAAACCCAGCAAATTATCTTTCAGGTCAATGGTGCAAATATTAATTATCATTAAGAGTCTTGTCTGCCTAGAAGAACCAGCAGAGCTAGTCACATTAAACATAGGTGTAGCAGTATGAAAGTAGAGTGGAATAACAATAATTTGTCTGAGATGAGAATTCTCATATGTGTAGAAGCATCAGGAAAAGCAGCAGAAGGTTTAAAGAATATAGCTTCAATTTGCTGTTCAGTTATGGGACAGTTTTGCCAACATAACAGAGAGAAACCTTTCAAGGTCCACCTTTGCAGAAAGCAGTGGCTGTAAAGGACATGGCTCTTCATGCCTATCACATCTAAATTCTGCCTGGTTGTGTGGTAGATGTACATCATTTAATATTGCACACAGTGCCTCTTTGCCTCTGTCCTGTCTCTGTTCCAACTTCTCTGTCCTTTGTCCCATTCTCTATAATTTAAAATCCTTGTCTACACTGTATGCCTTTTGTTTTTTTTTTTTAAGATGAGAGCAGACCTGGCCATTTTCAAGGAAAACCTTTAGTCCAGTCAGTCCTTTTATTGAGGAAGTAAAACAAGACTAAAATGTTGCACAATTGGAGACTTAATTAGCTTTTACAGTTCTTGTAAGGAAGACACTTCCTGGTTAAGTAGCAAATACAGGTGTAATTAAGCCCGTTCTGAAGTTAAATCGAAATTAACAGCTTTTCTGGTTTCTGTCCGAGTAAGCAGATCTGAGAAGCCATTAGAAGGTCCCCCCTCGCGAGTGCTGTAGCCGTGCACAGAGCCACCTGGAGGCAGTGTTTGCACAGGTTGCTTCAGGCCTGTACTTGTAAAGTACAATTTACTGAGATTTCATCATACAGAAAAAATCTGAGAAAAAATTGTATACTGGGAAGCATGATTTTTTAAGACACCTTTGCCTTCATATGATACATATTTGATTTTCCATGGATCTGTAATACTGTGGAGCTCTTGTGAAGAGCTTTTCTACAAAAACCTTTGTAGGAAGAACCAGCAGGATCCTCCAGCATACTTGCTGACATAAGTGAAAAGAACATGTGATATTTCCTGCATGGGGCAGAAAAACACTGCTGCTTGACCTAAGTATAGTAGAGTATTTTTATTCTTGTTTTCTTTCTTGGGTAGAACTGACCTATTTTTTGTTTGTTTGTTTGATTGATTGATTGATTGGCTGATTATAAATAAAAACAGATCATGGAACTTCCTTCTCATGTTACAGTTGCCACTTGATCTCTTTCTTCAATTGCACAGAAAGAATAACATGCAAATGTTTGCAAATGACTGCTACGAAACACTCTTGAACCACCCAGCGACAACTGGTAATGCTTGAAAAGCTTAGTTTGATTGATGCATGTTTGCTGTTGCTTTGTTAACTGTGAGGTAAGTCACACCTCTTCCTATTCCAAACATACATTTCTCAATCTGCTCTGAAGTTCATACTCTCCATTCTGATTGCATCAAGTCCTATTACCCAAATTTGTTTTTCTTTTCAGATATACAACTTTATTAGACACAGAAGCTCTGAGGTGAAGTTGACCAAAATATATGGAAAGTCCATCTTGAGATTCCTAATGCTGGGATGTAACTGATTGCTGTCTGTCTCAGGAGTTGTACATGAAGAAGTATACACCATTGACAAAGTTCGGTATCATGGTTTCACAAAATTTATGTCAAATACCATCTATCTGAATAAAGTGGAACATAAGAAAAAGGTAACAAAGAACTTTGTAATGAAGCAAGCTGCTGAAATAATGTATTTTACCATAATATTCTGCCCATACTATGTCACTGGTGTCTATACTTAGTTTAATGCAGGATTAAAGTAGATTCGTTTATGTTCAATATTTTATGAAGTCAACGGAGCAGAACAAGACAGATACATGAATCCACTGCTTCCCATGTTTAGATTTTAAAAATGTCACTGAACCTGCCATTGCATTTGTGAATACAGTTGAAAGATAAGGCAGAGCCACAAATTGCTTTAGGAAGAAATTTGTGGTACCTGAAGATGTCAGATTTACTAGGATTCTTAGAAAACTTTCTTTTCAAAAGAACAGGGGAAAAAAGTGTTTTCTGCAAAAAACTGTGGGTTTTGTTACTAACTCCCAAACTGCCTTCTTTACTACAGCCTCTGTGCATTTCTGTGGTTTACAGATAAATCAGACCAACACCTGACCATTACATGGCAGGTTTTTAGGCCTTTTTTTTGCATGAGGTTCTTGGAAACTTCAGAGCTGACTAAATATGTAGCCATCTCCTCATGTGTAGTGCAGATAGCTAGTAGTGTCTGAAGTTTATGGTTTGTTCAGGTCCCACTTGTCCTGACATTCAGTGTCATGAGAGATTTATTCTTTAGATTTTACAAAAGTCAAAGACTTCAGATTTTCACTACTGGATCTGAACAACTGAGGTTCAGATCACTTCACTTCTGCTCACATGTAAAAAAACATGGGTGATGGGAAGCTCTGGATAAAGATCTGATGGAGGTGGTTTCTGGGTATATGATGAATCACAGACTCAGACAGGATGAATGAATGAGCAGGGTCTGCTCGACTGAGAGAGAAACAAGGAATGTATGTAAATCTTCAAATGTGTAACAGACTTTAGCAAAGGAAGAAATTATTCATGTCTTCATGTCTCTAATGAGCTGTAAAGAAATAATGGAGAAAAACAATAAAAAAATAATAAAGAAAGAATAAATTCCATCAAGGAATAATCAAATTAGGAAAATTTTGTCAAGAGTGAAGTAACCAGACATGATCCCTGTGGATCCCTGCCGACTCCAAACATTTTCTGTTTCTGTGATTGTAGGCACTGAAATACCCTGGTATTGTCATGGAAGCTACATCATTAGATTTATTTCCAAACAGGTTAAGCAAACTCCTCGTCCTACAAATAAATGATCCTTAGGATACTAAATACAGGAACTAGCCTTCTAAAGCACCTTTCACTTCCTGTTTAAATTTTCAGACAGGCTTTCCAGGGAAACAATTTTCCTAGTACTGTGCTGTCAGCCTTTCTTATTTCCTTAACAAGTAATGTAATTAACCATTAGAAACCTATGGAAATCTAACAGTTTCCTTATGCCTAAGATGTTACACAGAAAGAAATGGGAAAGAAAGCTTGGTAGCTTGGTTGGCTTTGCTGGTTGGTGTTTTTATTGGGTTTGGCGTTTTTTTTGGGTTTGGCGTTTTTTTTGAGGCAGGGGCTGTTGGATTTTTTGGAGGGGGGGGTTGGTTTTTTTTGATAGATTGGGGTTTTTTAATGATCAATAAAGCACCCTGAAGTTGTTTCCATCCCTCTGGCAATTCCTTTATAAACTCAGCCTGTGATATGAATAAAACAGGGAATGTCTGTTTCACCCCTCCTTGGGCCAGCTCTCCTTTTCCATGTCTTCAAATGGCCTTTAAATATTTCTCATCATAATGTATTAAAATTCATCCTTTTCAGACTGGGTATCAAAAATTCAAAATTGGATCTTCATAAATACCAGGTTCTTCAGTATTCTGTGTTGTGAAGTCATTCATTTCAGTACTAATTTTTGCACATTATAACAGTTTCCAAAAAATCAGCCCAGCTACTTATATAGTTAGTGTTTGTTGGTCAAGCTGCATTCTATGCCACAAGAAGTCCCTAAACAGGTAATGATTGTTCAAAACACTTCTTTACTGGTTGCAGCCTCTGTTTTAAGCCACCTAATCATGCATATGTCCCTGCTACATGCATTTTGGTGATGATCAAAAATCTGGTATTCCTGTTTTACAGATTTTGCAATATTCCACTCTCTGCAGAGGTAATGTTGAGAAGCATTTAGGAAGGAAAGGAGTTTATAACACATATAAAGCATATATACTTACATGGATGCTTTCCAAATAATCTGCGTTTTAAAATATCTACTTTCTTGATTTGTCTACTTTTGGCTTTCAGGCAAAATTTCTAGCTAGTATGTATTTTAATATGTTATAAGTCTGGGGAAGGGAGGCTTATACCTCTCTGCCAATAACAGTCTATAAAGGATACCTGAAGTTTCTCATTGAAGTGTTGCATATGTGAGTGTTTTGTGAACTGCAAAACACCAAAATGGATAGAAATAAGGAAATAAGCTTATACATAAAAGTAGTTGAACTAAACTTTTCAACACTAACTGTGAGAATGAGATTTTCATAAAGGTAGCTGCCTTAATGTAGGATGGGCAGAAATTCATTCTAGAGAGATATCTAAGTTGTGTGGTATTTCACAAAAATAAATGACAGAAATGTGCCCTTTACAAGTTTGAAACATAGTGGTACACTTCCTATGAAAACCCTTCTCAACAAATCAGTGTACAAATTCCATGAGTTTTCTTAACTTAAATGGATTGATCTATTTCCTAACAGAGTTTTTCATTTGTTAAAACTACGATTGTAGAGTGAATCAATCAACTTAAAAAAAAAGAAGGCATGTTGTACTACTTTTTTAAAGAGGTGTTATATCTTAGAAACCTGCAGGGTTTTTGCTGTTTTAAGATAACCAATTAATTAAAGTGAGATTTCCAGAAATCATCTGCATCATTTGAAAATTAGTTTTTTACTGGAGATACAATATTCTTTTTGAGGTCTTGCAATTTAAGGTGTGATGATAATACAATACTATTTCATTTTATTATTTTTAATTTATTTGACTTTTTTTTAGATTGCAGAGTAATTTCTTAAGCCTTTTAGTCCCCAGAAGAGTAAATCTTGTGTACATGGTACCTTAAGACAAAACCTGAGTTATCTACCTGTTATTTCTCTCTTCTAAAAGTTCTCTGAACCTTTCTCCCTGCATATAAGAAATTCCTGCAAGATCTCATTTTCATTAGGTTTTGATTGCATTTATAAGATGTGTTTTTCAGTTTACTTTTATTCTCTTGAAACCAAGAAAGTGACGACAAATAATTGGCAGTTTGTGTGTTCCTGCACTAGTTCTCAATAAATCTTGAGGTCTGAGGAAGCTCCTATAATACCAAACTGAAAACAGATTTAGGAGTTGAATACATTGATACTGTATTTATAGATGGCTTTTTCTTTTTTCACAGGTGAGTTGAGCCAGTTATTACTTTCCAGGAATTTCTGTGTCTACCCAATTAATGGCACCTAGCTAAGAGAAGCTCCATCATTATGAGAATCCAAAATGACTTTTGACTGTGTATTCTCTAAACTATTTGTCCAGAGAAAGATTTTATTACCAAAGTTAGACATATTTACTATGTAATCACATTCTTTCTGCATTTTGTCTCTTTCATTACATTTTAACTGATAAATCAACACAGTACTCATCTTCACAGATTTTTTGTGAAGTATGAGATGGTCTGTAGATAAATCATTTTAAGATTTGCACAACTGCAGTGGATTAGAACTTCTTTTTCTGGAAGAGCTCCTTGAGCTGTTGTTCAGTTGTCGCTTCTTTCTGTTGCATCAGCTCCTTGGCTCCTTTGGTCACTCCCCAGCCATCTGGCTTTGACATGGAAGGACAATATGGCCTGCCTGAAGCAGGCTTTAGGTTCTCCCAGTATTCTTTTCTTGCCCTAAATAAAGTAAAGGAAATACAGGTTTTTTTCCCAGCACCTCATAATATTGAAGGAAATGTGGCTTAAATGACAATTGCAGAGGGTCATCTAACTTGTAAAGATTGACATTATATTTAGATATAGAAGTATGAATGAAAATATGCAATTAAATTCTACATGCTTAAAAAGTATCTTTAAAAGTATCTTTCCATCTTTGAAAGGAATACTGTAAGCCAGCCACCATCAGGAGCTGATTTACAATAATCTGTTAGTTTTTCCTTTTCATTTTCAAGAATTTCATTCACAGGAGTTCCTCTACTTCTTTTTCACCCCTTTCCCTGCTCCTAGGTCAGCTTTAGTTCTTTGAAATAATTAAACTTAAAACATATCATTCTAAACATAGAATATTGACAGTGATATTTAGATGTACATATCAGCTAAGCCAGTGTGCTCTGTGGAGCAATGTAAGCCTTTGGAAAATGTGTGTTGGTTTCCAGGTCAGATATACGTACCTTGCCCTGACCCAGGGTTTGGTATGCATGCTCAGGTTATCACCCCAGCTACCATGTTTCTCAGAGGCTTCTGGCAAAAATCCTCTTTCAGGAGCCAACTCCTCAGCTATCGCTCGGATATGATACGGCTCAAATCCACAGCAGCCTCCAATGAAACGAATTCCTAAGTCATAGGCCTTTCTTGCGTATTTTTGAATGTCCCATCTGGTTGCAATTCTTGGCTCCAGACCTGCAAAGACATTAATATCTTAAGTTTCCACCATGGCCCATTCCATTTTTATCCATTTTTTGGAAGAAATCATGTTGTTGAAACACTCGCACACTGTTTGCAAAAGTGGTTGTAGATGTAAATGTATGTGTATGAACTGCCTGACCTAGAATCAGTGATTCAAACTTTCGGAAGGCTAGCTTTCAGATTCTGCAGTGCTCTGCTGACCTGTGCTTGTAAGCATTTTTGGCCTTGCAAAACAGCACCTAGTATCTTCTGAGGCTGATCACATGCTTCCCATTCTGCAGAGTTCTTAGCTGAAGAATTGGAATACTTTCAATGTTATAGCTATACATCCTAATAAACAATCAATACCTGGGAAAACTGATTACCACACACTAATCTGTGAAAGGAGAAGGTATCAGCCTACCTGTATAGGAATAATTCTGCTCATTATTCCTCAGAAATGCTTATTACACTTTTTTCCATGATCAGATACTGGCAGACAGTTGTTTCAGCTGGGATCTGTAGCTCTTTTTGAGCCCATCCCTTAATTATAATCCCAGTGATGAGCAGCTTGCTGCCTCAAACCACCTCATTCCTTTCGGAAAGTTCTGTGCGTAGGTAAGTTAGAATGCCATCTTTATTTTGAACCCTTCTCTCCGTTGCAGGTTGTGTTGAGCATTGTGATGGAATAACAAGAGCTGAGAGAGTAGACTTGTGGAAGGAAAGGAGTAAAAAGTGAAAAGAGCAAAGAAAAGCACCCCTCAAAGAGCTGGAGGCACAAGAGTGGCATAACTGGAAAGAAAAGAACGAGGACTGAAGAAGAAACTTTAAGAAATAAAGATACAGAAATAAAAGAATAAAAATCCTCCCACTTCTTAATGCGCATGCACATCTGCAGGACGTGAACCAGCATGGTTATCAGGCAAGTGCAGCATCATGTCTGTGCACTGGACACTCTGCTGGGCAAACAACCTGTGGTTGAGGTAGTAAGGCTCCAGCAACACAAAGGAGAGGTAGGATTGAAGAATGTCCCTATATCCTATCCCAAAACGTCTAACATGCAAGGAGTTGATACAAGGCAGATATACTCGAAGTCCATTGTGTGGTTAAGAAACAGGTTCACAAATTAAAAAGCAGAAGGAAGACAATTAAATATTCTTTACAGAAAATTATTGGTCTCAGAGGGAAAGATGGGACAAAGGAAATGTAGGTGGACTAATATTCCATGGAAAACTTAAATCAAGCATTTTAGAAGGCTGTTCAAATAAAAACAGTCTTTTGTACAGTGCTACAGATTTGATAGAAGGCATTAGAAGCATAAATGCATTATTTCCTTTTCTTTCATAGATCATTAGAAAGCTAATGCAAAATTTATACAAATGATCAAGAGTAAGAATGCATCATTGTGCACTCAACTTACACCTGTATAAGCAACTAAACTTCAGCAGAACAGTATAGATTGTTTCCCTGTCTTCTCCATCACCCTGTCACAATCCATGTGACCTGATGAGATGAACTCATCTGATGGCAGATGAAGTGGCTAAGCCACTATCCATCATATTTGAAAACTTGTGACAGTCCAGTGAAGTTCCTAGTGACTGGAGAAGGGGAAACATAACCCACACTTTTAAAAAGGCAAAAAAGGAAAAGCCAGAGAAATACAGACCAGTCAGTCTTACAATGCCCAGAAAAAGCATAGATCAAATCCCCTGGAAGCTGTACTAAGGCACATGGAAAATAAAGATGTGATTGGTGGCAGCCGACACGGCTCTATTGAGAGCAAATTGTGCCTACAAATTTGGTGGCCTCCTATGATGGAGTTACAGCATTGGTCGAGAAGGGAAAAGCAACTGATATCACCTTCTTGAACTTCTGCAAAGCATTTGATACTGTCCCACACAACATCCTTGTCTCTAAAGGGGAGAGACACCTTCCCAAAATTGACTAACATTTTATTTTTCCATGTCTATCAATGCAATACTTTTCTTGGCTTTATTCAGAATTAAATATCTCTAACTTAACAGTTTTTGATGGGAAAAACTGTAACCTGCTCCTAGATTTGCCCCCATTGATATATCTACTCTTGAGATAATTGGGTGTAGTTTCACTGACCAGGACATTTCTCTCTAAAACATTGTTCTTATTTAACTGGTGACATTTCAGAGAAATTGCATTAACACAGAAGAGAAAACATAGAAAAATGGAAAAAGTTCTACAGAAAAATAAATATTTCTGTCATCTAATTGCTGGAGTTTGTCAATACAACATACCTAATGCTTTCCTAGAAACTTAGATCTTGTTGCCCTGTACAGAGTTTATGTACTCTTCAGATATCTAAATATCTCTTTGTTATTGCCTTCAAGAAAACCAGGTAATTTGTTCAGTTTAACAATGATTTTCCAAACAGATTATCTGCTGTCAAGCAATCCATTGCTGCTTCTGGGTTTTGAAAACACTCACAGAGCCAGTCTTCACCAATTAATTATTCATGGAAATTCTGAATGGAGAGATGTCATACAGATTGCTTATAGCACACAAGCCAAGAACCATAACAAACCAGAGTGAATCCTTCCATTCCCTTGATTGCTTACTGCATCTGCTTGATTTTTTTTCTTCTACTTGCAATCAGAGGAACTATATGAAGGAATGAATAGGATAAATGAGTTCCTAACACTTTTAAACATCTTAGATATTTTCAGGAATCAGACGTGTTATTACCATTTAATGAATGCCTCAGGCTTATGCTTTATTCTCTTGCCTTCATTTATGTAAAGAGAGGAATTTAAAGAAAAACAATGAGCTTCCTGAAAATCACATCTACTTCTCTTTTTTTTTGCTGCAAATTCAAATTGTGAGTGTTTTAATACCATTTATTCTGATCTTGAAAAGAAGGGTGTATGGTATCTGAAAATGAAAGAATTTTCTAATTAGTCTTAAAATGTTTAAGCTGATTTTGCCCTTATGTTAAAGGGATCCTTTACATCTCATGTGAAAATAAGCCCTAAATACACAAGCCTTATATACATATTAAATGGCTGAATCTTTCGGTTTTTGTAGAATTTCTCCTGAGCATACATGTTACAGACTTCTTCTCCAAGCTGCTAATTTGTTTGCAACATTAAAGTCCCCTTTCTGGTGTCTTTCTAATGTCGCGTACATTAGACAGTCACAAGACTGAACTATTATGAGTGCAATAATAATGCTCCTATATCTGTTGTACTGCATTGTGCGTTAAATCCTTACACAGGTAAACATAGGCCTTGTGGGATAGATGTCACAACCCAGAATAATGGGGTTTTTTTAGTACATTTGCTGCTGTTCTTTGGACTGTTTACAGCTGTCCTGAACAAGGTTCTATAACATGAGAAAGAACATTTTAAAACTGAATTTAGATTGTGGTGTTTTAACTCTTTTCATCATAATTACACAGTGAGTCACGTGATGCGATACTACCAAAGTATTCTCACTTTGTGGATGATCTTGACTCCAGTGTTACGTTTTAATCTGTCTGGAAAATGCCAGACAAGATAACTAGGACTCATCGTATTGAATAAAAGGACACCTTGCAGCTTCAGCTGTACTAAAAGCTGGGGGGAAAAAAAGCCAGGAACAACCAATAGAACAAAACCAACCAACCACCACCAACAAAAAAGATACCCTTGTCTTACCAAAGGGAAATTCCGGAAGATCAATAAACCCCTGCTTTCCACAATCAGGTGTATGGAAAGCAAGTGGCTGGCACATCAGATGGGCTTTCAGTTTAGCAGCCTGCAAGCCCTCTTTCATCAGCCTCACAGTTTCCAGGGAAGTTTCTGGATCAAAATGGCAGTTGACTCCAACTATAGAAGCACCTAGGAGGAGGAAAGTAGCTTCAAGTCACAACTCCCGAGGAAGTGGGAGATGAAAGTTCTTAGCCACAGCACTCTAGAAGCAGTGCTGTCCATCTTTACATCAGCATTATGAAAACAAGGCAGCTGTGCTAGAGCCAGGCACAACTCTCCTGAGGTTGATCATTCCATTTACATCTCAGCTGCACTCCTCTTTACCTTCTTAATGATGAATCACATCTTCTACCCTCCTACAGATGTTTTTTTTTACAGTGCTTAACCAGTGAAGTCTGATTATGTAAAGCCACACATGCAAATAGATAGCATGTTCCTAACACAAGTTCTACCTTCGGATTTCGACTGTAACTCAAAAGGAAAAAAACAGTTCAGAATAGATACGTAAACCTGTGTATCTTCACTCATCATGCTCCTGATTAATTTCTTCTGCCCTTCCCCTTGTCGTGTAGAAAACAGCCTTTGATAGGCAAAATTATTATTTTTTTCTTCCTCTTAGTTCTCTCATCCTGAGCTTCAACTGTGTGCAAAAACAAGGGCAGAGAATCAAAGGTGGCTTTGTGCTTGTGATTCTAGAATTTGGGGATGGGTCTGCAATGAAATTTGAGTAGGTTTAGTATTTTGCTGTAAATGAAATTTGAGTAGGTTTAGGATTTTGCTGTATTCAGTGTCAATTGTCTGTGGCTATTGCTCCCACCCACTGCATACTGGTTATCAAGGATTTCATAGCAGTATTTCCATATGTTTTTACAAGACTGTTCTAGTAAAGTACACATAAAAACTTTTCTACAGAGTCAAAACTCTTATTAGATATAACTGGGAAGCTACCTACTTGATATACACATCTATTTATTTCAATAATTAGGGACTTTACTTTGTTCCATACTTTTAAAGGGCGCATTGAAACAGATTCTTACCAGCCTTTACCAGCTGGACAGCACATTGTCCAGGGGACAATCCATGCATGTCTCCTTCTGGACCAATGCACATTGTAGCTGCAACTGGCTTTCCAGATTCTTTTAGAACTTCAACCGCCCAGACAGCTTCTTCAACATGTTCGAAATACTGAAAGAAATTAAAACTAGGCTATTTTGTTTCTCAGGAATGAAATATAAAAATATTAATCCGGACCCCAAATTCACTATCAATACAATGTTTTAATTATTTCCTGATTTATACTAATGTAATTGAATTGAGTTTACTGGCCACTCAGTTAAAAAAGGATTTTTATAAGAGAGTAAAAATAAATTAAAAATAATGATACTTTTGTTTCAGAATAAGAATGCCCATATGCGAGGTTAATCAAGGCTTAACCCAAGAACAATTGTAAACTAGAGAAGTAATCTTAGGTTGCTTTCCATGTATGGGAAGAAATAGGGATTAGTCAAGATCCCATCAACATTTCCTCTTTGTATCAGTACAGAATTTTACCTGACTGAGGTAGAAATTGAGGTTTCAAGGTCCTATTCTAGAACACCTGCAGGTGTGCATTCAGAAAAATATCTGATACTACTGGGATAAAAGCACAGCAGAAAATTTTAAAGGAGGTAGCAACATGTAGTGATAGTCCCTAAAGTAGACTAGATATCTTGAAAGTTAACACTGTGCCAGTTGAAGGCAGGTACTTTTTTTTACAGATTTACCTCTGCAATTAGGAAGTCCACATTCTTCTTCGTGAAGACATCCAATTGCTTTCGAAAGACTGCTTTAACCTCAGTTTTATCCTTGCAGCTTAAGTAAGATGGTGTTTGACTGACTCCTCCAGCCACTAAAGCATCACCTTCATTAGCCACTTCTCTTGCAATGTCACAAGCAGCTTCATTCACTTTTTGGCACTGTGTGAATACAGATTGTTAGTTTTACCTTACCAGAGGTATGCATATAATTTCACAGCCCTAGAAGGACAAAATTAGTCAAAAGTCATAATGGCTTTTATATTTTTTTTTTAAATTTAAACTAAATGTAATTAAAATCAAATGGATTTTTAAGTAATATTGATTAGGAAGATAAGATTCTTTCAAACAGTAAAAAACATTAGGAAACTAATTTCTTGCCTCCTCTAAGTTATCATATTATCAAATACTACAAAATACATTACCTTTAATAGATCTTACACAAATAGCCTATAAAAAGCAAGTATTTGGTGGGAAGTGGAATTTTCTTTGCCTCTTAGAAAATGACTTAGTTACATCTAAGCATAAGGTCTCTTTCTGAAATTTGTGGATGGAAAACAAAATATATGGCAATTTCAACTTTTCTTTTTCTAAATGTATTTTAGTGTTCTAATAATTACACCCCCCCAGATATAATATTCATACAGGGTTATTTAAGACATTTTAAAAAAAGATATCATTAATTATGTGATGTTAAAGTTACCATCTTAAATAAAGGGAAAAATACTGTTACTTAATCACCTAGACTGAAAGTCATATTCCTTCTATATCTAGATTGGGATGACCAGAACAGCTTTTGAAAAAGAGGTTAAACTGAGGAAAAAAATATCTGGGAAGAAGAATCACTCTTTGTGGTATTTAACAAGTACTGATTATAGCAGGTTTCTCTGCAGTCCATGGACTATTTAGAATCTCCATAGTTTTCTCTCAGCTGAAGTTTTACATGGCTGTCTCAAAAGACCCAGCTGATTTTTAAGGCTGTTGCTGACAGATTGTCTTCCATTTGCACTTGTGCATGGGTACATGTCTGGGGACTCTGAGAGGTGGGACCATAGATGAGTTAAATCCTGGAGAAACCTGAACTGGCAGGAAATCAATTTTGAGAGGTTTGATGCAATCGCAATACCAGGTGCTCTCCAGCCTTTATAATTTTGCATGTCATCAAGAATTGAAGCACGGCTTGTTCCAGAGGTACTGTGTTTCTGGGACTACCACTTCAGACATTTCAGTGTTGCATCTATTAAATGTGAAAGGTACAGCATTTCAGATAAATGTGGACATATGACATTTTGGTATGACCTCAATTAAGCCTCAAGTGTTTCCCTAGTTTCCAGATTGTTCTAATTTCTGACTGAGGATATCTTCACAGATACAGATATTCCTTCCTCCCTGAGCCCTGGAGAATTTTCTCTAATTTGCAGAAGATAAAATGCACAGTAGGACCAAATGAAAAAGGATCAGAGAAACCACTCAATCCCAAACCTTCTAGTCTCAAAGGAACTATATAGAAATGTTTGGCCAGGAATTCCACCGAACCTTGGGCCTGTGTCTCATAAACACACCCGGCATCCTACAATTTCTTTGTGTAGGGGGTAAGAAAACCCTGACATGGTACTTCTGCTGATGTAACAGATTACCTTCACACGAGAGAAGGGGAATATTGACTACAGTGTGTAGCTTAGATTCTTGTAGTTGCTACTTAATGAAGGTGCGGTTCTAAAAATCATTTTGTTCTCATTAGCTTCTCATTATTCTCTAAGATTCTTCACCATTTTTGCAGTTCAGTCATTTCTCTGGATGTTAAAACATTTCTGTTTTTTCACTAGTTTTGCTCTCTGTGCATTTAGTACTCCCTATAATCTTTGTATCGAAACTCCAGTAAACCCATCTCCTCAGATAAAAATACAGAAAAAATACAACGTGGGCATTCTCCTTCCTCTCTTCATCCTCGCCTCATTTTGCATTTGATTTTTGTTTTGGTTTGGGTTTTTTTGTCACTTCATCTTGCCTTTCTTGCTATTCCAAACTCTGAAATTCCATCATCTCATTCTCTGGTCCTCAAATATAGCCAAAACTCCATGTTTGTTATGACAAACTCAATAATCTCTCTGCCAAACCTTTTGAAATTAGTCAACTTATTTTGCATCTCCATTAAAACTGTTTTACTCACACTTATTTTCTCAGCTACATAATTGCCTCTGTTCTCTAGTTTGTCCTCACTGGCATAAAAGGTGAAGGTCTGCAGAACATTGGATCCAGCTCTGAGGAATTCTCGGTGAAGCTGACGAACTGCAGATTAAGAGACAAAGTTAGTACTGTGGTATCCCCAAATCCAAAGTTTATTGATGTAATGTTACTGTAAAATAAGCGACATTTTGTTTACTTGAAGACCCATTATAAGAAATTAGAAGCAGTACCCAAGTCTGCATAGAATTTCTTTCTTCTCACCCTCAAAACATCAGGTAGAAAATTTTCTCCTTAGTTCTTCTCTGCTAAGAATGACTGAAGATTTCCATATAGTTTAGCTGCAGATTCAGTTTTGCCTTGCCTACCCTCTGTTTTCTGCAGTCCTTCAGATCTCCCAGATACAGAGCTTTATGGAGCTTTTTAATAGTGATTTAGGAAGGGATAGCAGATGTCTGACAACAGAACATGAAAACATAAAAAGGAATGCCAGAAAAAAGGTTCCTCAAATGAAAAAGCTGTCTTCTCTTAATTTCTAAACTATGAAGAATAAAACAGAAGAAAGTATCATAGCAACAAATTAAGGGACAAGATGATGCTTATGTGGAAGAATACGGTGTTTTGTTGCCTCCTCGATTTTGCATTTTTGAATTTTCTCACCCAACAAAACTTTAAAAGAGCCTAGCCAGCCAAAACCAAAGCTCTATTTTGCTAAATACACCCTTAATTAAAAGATTTGTTGCTCACATCACAGAGTTAATTCTTCCTATATATCTGAAAGTGATGATTTTACTACATAGAAAATACTACTTTTAAATGAAAGGTTACCATTACTTTTAATGAACAAATTTCCTACATTTGGACTTTGGGAAAAGGCTCTGTAATGGTAGTTGTGCCTTTCTGGCTGTAAGCAGTACACTGCAATCACCACAGCAGGAACAGAACAGGAACTGCCAATTGATTTTACATATATAACCACAGAATAATAATTACAATAATTTCTAGAATGCTACTGATCATGTAAAACAGAGTTAAAAGGCTCAACAGTTTATAGTAAATACAGGAATAATTTATTCCCTGCATACTGTACACAAGATACTTATTACCTACACGCACAAGAACACTGCAGTTTCTGTGGCAGACGTTTAGAAAAGTTTTCCAGAAGTCCTAGTTTATCACAACTCATTGTCTACAGGCACAGTTTGTGTCACTAAAAAAATATGCAAGTTTGTCATGAGAATAAAATTACTCCCCTATGCTGCAACAAACACAGCTTTCTACACCAGAGAATCTCAAACAGCATTTTGTGTTGCTAGAATCAACCTGCATACATGCAAGCATGTCTGCTTTCAGTGAAGGATCAGTGTAGTATCCCTTGCTGTTGTCTACTGGTACAGTATTTAGTTTCTAGTTGCCGCCTTAGGTAACTACGCAGTGCTTCTTTTCCTACTATTCAGGTGATTTAACACAGTGCTTCTTTGCCCAGCAGTCACAAAAATCTTTCCAGGAACATAGGTTATAGGAGAGCTACTGTTCAAAAAATTCCTGGAATCTGCCTGAACGCCTGGGATCAAATTTCATTTTTACATCTTTATGAAGAGACAAAAATTTGTAGTGCTGGGAGTATTCTTTTTCCTATATCATAACAATAGGCTATTGATCCCAAATAAAAGGACTGTCTCTGTATGTTTCTAGTGTTTTTTCTTTATCCTCCTGAATGAGGAAGCAATGATGAAAACTGATCAGGAAAATAGAAAAGGAAAAAAAAATCTACAAATATTTTCACGAATGCTCTATAACATTTCAGTAGTAGACCATTCCTACAAGAATGCCTGGGATTTGTGTGAATATGGATGGTGACACAAGTAGGAAAATGAAATATTATATAACACATATGATTAAGGAACTTCATGCCCCGAAATACCAAGTATGTGAATAGGAGACATGGGATACACTTTGAGGGAAACAATAGTATTGTAAGTATCAGCCTGAATCTCATTCAACCTCAGGCAAATAGGTTTTACCAGCAGAATACACTGTTGTTTTTATCAAACCCATAGCACTATGCAATATCAAAAACCCAAACCACTCCGTAGTTTACTTGTGTGATTTCCAGCATGTTACTGAAACTGTGTTTTCCTCTAGCATTAGAGAAATGGGGATAACAGTCACATATGAGGCTAAACCATTATTAATAATTTGATGCATTTTAGGAGTCAGGTATGTAACACCAATTTTTCATCTCAATCCATCATGACTTGGACATTTCATAAAAGACACAGACATAAGCTGTGAGGAGATAGGGGCAATAAGCACCCATGCATATGGCTCATTACAGAACAATACCTGATCTGTCTTGGAAGAAAAATTTAGATCTCCTAATTTGTACAATTATCAGTCTGGCAAATCTCCTCTTTTGTAATACAGTTAATGGCCTTGAACTCTTTTTTCTTTTATTCCTTGCTGCCTTCTCAGAACTTCCTTCCTTTTCCTTTCCTTATAAAGACAAGAAGCTCTGGTAGCTGTATGGTTTTTACACCTACTGGCTTAGCCAGTTGCTCCTTGTGTTCTTTTACATCTGCTTTTAAAGTAACATGACTTTTGAGCAAGCAGGAGCAAAAAGCAGTAACGGAGGGAAAGCAGCCCCACTGCACAAAAAGAAATGAACACATTTGCCCTGAAGGGTGTATTTATAAACAGCCTGTAAGAGACATGCGCACAGCTTTGAGGGCTTTTGAGGTGCAAAAATGACAAGCAAAGGGGAATCAAAGAGCATAGGACAAATGCTATGAGTTGTAAGATGGAACATGCAGGGGCAGACAGATGTAGACATGGAGGGAAATAGAGATGATGGAATGTCTCTTTGGGAGATGAGAGTCAGCAAATTAGGTCATCAATCCTTAAACCTTTCCTGGAGCTCTGCATTATCTAAAGCTGCCCATAACCCTAAATTAGGGATGCTAAGTGACACATAAGGGACATTTGAAGGCTGAGAAGGATTAGGCTGAATAAATAGGTAAAGTGTACAAAGTGATATAACAGAGAGAACTAAGATATCTCTCCTTCCCCTCCTCTTCCTTCTTCTCCTGTATAGAAGAAAAAGACTAATTTAGAATGGAAAACAGAACAATGAATTCTTTTCCTCCAGGATATTTTGAATTGACTTGTGGGGTTAACTGCACATCATATTACTAGGGCAAATGCTTTCTTGTGATGAAGCATACATAAATAGATAATACCATCTGCTTCTGCACTATTTATGCTAAACACTACAATCTTTACAGTGGAAGGTATACAATGGTTGGTCATTTTTTCTCTGTCCACTTTAAGAGAGTTACTCCATTAAATGTTTATTCCAATTTTTAGATTCCTATCAGGCTTATTATTCCCCATTTTACAGTGGAGCCAGAAACATTAAATACTCCCCTTATGATGTTTATTAAAAACTGCCATTTCTCTGAAAGAATTAATAAAAAACCTATTTTAGTTTATAAATATAAGTGAATGACTAGAACAAAACAAAACAGATACTTAACTGCAGAATTCTTTTTCATGAGATATTTTAAATGACAAGCTTTAAATGATCAGCTCGAGGACAGACTGGACAAATCCATGAGAGAGAAATCACTGAACATAACACAAATATAACCACATCTGCATCAACAGGTCCCTGGGATACAAGTTATTGAAAACTGGGAGAGCATTCTGAAGAGGTATAACTAGATGTTCGCACTATTCATATTCTTACCCAGCCAACTTCTTTTGGCTAGTGTTAGAGCAAGTAAAATGGGTAAGACGAGCAGGTTTTAGGCTGTTCTTAATGTAATTCTACAGTGTCAAGGAACACTTGTATTTAAAAACCTACGATGAGTTCCTATATATTTATTATTTAGCCAACCATGTTTACATTGAGTACAGGAATATCATTTCCCAGTAAAACTGACCTGCTTCTGGGTGTTCTACAGTTGCTTCAGGAGTCCAAGGCCCAGCTTTTACATATCCCCTCTTTTCAAGAGCAATGACAAATCCCCCATCTCCGATCACAATTTCTCCAGCATCCAAGCGTTCTAGAATACCCTGGAGAAAGCATGAGGGTGGGTTAATAATTACAGTTCTTCAATTTGGTGGCCTTCCTTTGTCTTTGTTGATATTTTCTGTATTTGCAAGGCAGACACAAATATCTGTGAACTAGCAGAAATACTAGAAATATTTGCCACAATAATAAAAAGTAATAAATTTCCTTCTTGAAATTCTATTTAAAGAATGGTAGATGTGCCCTTTTGCAGCGTAAGGTTTTAATATGTACACATATATTACGTGTAAGACTTCTCATTAGTCAGTTATATTTTATTCCAGAGATATTGTTCCCAGAACTGTAAGTCAGTGGTCCAATTCTGTTCCTATGAAAGTAATATGCCATCTCAAATTCTCCTGTAAAATATATGAGCAACTTCTTAAGATAAAATACTAGTAGCACTGATCTCTTAATTAGCTCACCTGCTCTTTAGCTTCCAATGCCACTTTGACAGAGCCTTACCACAACCAGCTTATGACACTAGATGGCACAACAGACATCACAGAAAAGTAAGCATGCAACAATTTCCTACCAGAAGCATCTCAGAAAGCTGACTTGCAGTTTCTGACAGTCTTTTCACAGGCCTAGGTCTTCTTACCCACATTTACAAAGTGAAAGAAAATCCTGCTTGTTTTGCACAGCCCTGGAATATTTTTAAGTTTTAGAATGCCGAGTTAGAAACCTTACAGCACCCTGTGCAAGACTAACCTTGCTTCTGCCTTTAACTCCATGCTAATACAAGGAATGTGGCAATTATTTTTTTAGTAAAACTGAAAAACATGAGAACATATATTGGTTTCTCCTAAAATACATGACATTTTTATTCCTTTCATTGCTTCATTGACTTGTTCAAAATTTCTAAAAAGTACCTTGCTATTAGAGTTGGATTCATTTTTACTATTGGATGGGAATCATAATTCTATTTATATTAAGAAGTGATTGAATGAAGACTACATATATGAAGGTAGTGAGTACAGGATAAGAATTAATCAAAGGTAAGACTGAAATATCCATCCATAATTTTCTTGATGACACTGGCACCTCAACAGAAGAAGTTTTAGGGAGTAGGAAAAAGAAAAGCCTTATGGACATAGAGTGGAATGTGATTTTCATGCTGAGTGGAAGGTTTTTTTAACAATTACCCTTCAAACTTCAGTAATTATCTTTCTTGATAATTTCCTTCTCATCAATACAGTTATCTCACGCCGTATATCCAGCAAAGACAAATACGACATCTCAGCACTGCTGTTTAGGCAGAACAGGAGTATGCCTTTCCAACAGTAAGAAGCACTGAGCCAACTGTGCCAGTTTCAGTACCAAGCACAGCAGTGTAAGGCTCCTTGGAGGCTACAAAGCCTGGCTGAGGGAGTCACCGACTTTGGCTGAGGCACTGACATTGCAGTAAGATGGCAGGACTGGTCTGCACAGTGCTGCTGTGCAGAGCTTTGCCAAGTATTGGCCTGCAAATCTCTACATCAGATTCCATTGCATACTATGGATGTGACAAAATATTGACCCAATTAACTTTAAAACTTCAACAAAGTGTGCATGTTTTTATCTTTGTTTCCACAGAACCAGGGAGAAACAATTTTAGTGTAAATGTCTGGAGGTTTTGCAAAGATTGTGCTTCCAATACACTAACTTTCATTTGTTACAGAATGCCTCAAAAAGGGCCAGCAAAAGCTCACTGGTTGAGTCCCTGCTTCCTCTGTCTGCCAAAGAATCTTCTGTAGATGAAGCTTACTTCAGAAATGTAATATGCAGAGAACAGGTGTGCAGAGGAAAAAAAAAATCTTTAACATAAAGGCAGCCTCAGCTGTTGCTTGTTAGCTGAATATTAAGTAATAGACATAAACTGACATCATATATAGGTATTATATTTATTATTATAATATGTATGTATTATAAATGTCCTACAACAGAACTTTCTTTTAACAAGTCACTTCTAGGATTTAACAGCAGTTTTTCTTCACAGTTCTGGGTTTTTTTGAAGTGCACTTTAGTATAATCTTCACTTTTGACACACAGAAGAAACATTAGCCATGTTTGAGTAGACCATGGCACCTTAATATATTGTGATATATGAAGCCTAGCATCAGGGTATCTAATGGCAGGAGAGATAAATACAAAGGAAAAAATACTTTAAAAAAACTTAGTTTGTCAGTTCATCCTGGATTCAAATGGAAATAACCTTTTTGCAAACTTTATTATAGGTCGGATATCTTTTCTTCACAAAATTTTTACTTTATATACTGTGCAAAATACCACCTATTTAATGAGCATATAGCTAACTGAAGTTCAGCATCAACATTGTTTTGTTCAGAGACTGACAGCTGTGTGCTCATGTCTAATCCAGATCAAAATTGTACTGTCAAGTTATCTGGTAGGAGACAAATCCGGTATTAAATTACAGGAAACAGTATGTATAAAAAGCTATCCAAAGCTTTTTTGAGCCGTCTTTTTGCTGCTTTACTTTTGCTACTGTGAGTGAAGTTGCACCACATGGTCCATATACCTATATGTGGAAAGCATGAGTGCAAATGCCTCTATGAAGATATTCCTACCACCATCTTGAGAAGTGTAACTGTACTGTGTAAGTGAAAAGCCTGCTTGGTCAACCTTTAACCTACCTTTTCATCAGTGGAGAGAAAATAAATCTCAAAACAACCATTTGGATCTCAAGACCTCAAGAGAAGTCCACTGCTTGTAGAGGGAATTTAGGACAGTTTTCTTCTGCTAGGTGTTGAAATTAAGTGGTATATGCCAAAATATAAAAAGCAGAACAAATACCCCTCACCTTCTTCCTTTATAACCAATCTAACTATAAGACCTAGAGCTCATAGACTTCTTCCCATACCTTTCTGCTCTTTTGCTCTAGACTTATACATGACATAAAAATGAGTAAAACCCATTGTGAGCAAGATGTGCCCTATTAATGGCAACAGCGTCCTTGAAACAAAAGACAGAATATGTGATCTGCTAACCTCAAGCAGCAGTGCAGGGTACCAGTTCTGATGTATGTTAGAGAGTTTTACTTAGATATTGCTCATATCTTTGCCTTAATGGCCTGAATGGCTGGTGCCTGGATAACATTTTATACTGGCTTGTTTCTTTAGCTAAATGGGGGAGCAGTGGGCAGGCATACATAGGAGTCTGGGTTGATATTATAAACACCGTTAAGATACACTCATATTAATCTAGAGGTGAGCAATCTGGACCTTTTAAATAGAGCGGACAGTGCTGGAATAGTGCTGGAAACAGAAATCTCATCCAATGACAGTTTATCCTTAAAATATTTATGATTTAAATTTGCAGTGTGTTGCAAGTCCTGCTTAATTTGCGTACCAAATAGTATTACGCTAAATGGTTTTGTACTCTGGTGGCTCCACTCTACGTGTGCAGAGAAACAAAGATTCTCTGGGCTGTGACTGCGTTAAGATCAATCTAATTTATCTGTCTCATAACGATGTCCAAATATCTTTAACATCTCGATGCTGAACAGGTGCAATTATGGCTTTATTTTAGTTTTTCACAAGATCACCTTACCTGCAGAGATACCGAGTACCTTAGTGGAAGGTTGACCGACGAGGGTCGCGGGTCGTGCCAGTCAAGAAGCAGCTCCCCTGGAGATCCCGCGGACACGACCCCGCGGGGGCGGGAGAGGAGGCCGGGAGCTCTGCCCTGTGTCAGGCTCCCAGCGCGGGGCTGCTCCCCCGCGCTGCCCCGTCCCGCCGAGGCAGCGCCCGCCCGCGGCGGGCGGCGGAGGGGACAGCGGAGGGGGCACAGCTCCCGTGCCCACGGGGAGCAGCGGTCGGGTCTGCGCGAGGGAGGGAGACAGGAGATTTACCCTTTTGCCCTGTTTCACGGTCTTCCCGATCGGCAGCATCTTCCTCGCCCAGGGACGCTGGCTGCCCGGTTACGCCCCGACGGCTGACCACGAACCTGAGCTCGGCGAGGTCTCCGGCCGCACGTTTATAGCCCGAGGAGGAGGCGGGACGCTG
>VZTF01002327.1:43264-89229 GCA_013397755.1 Cnemophilus loriae | reverse complement strand
CTGCGCCAAAGCCGGAACCAGCCCGGGCTGCGTTGCTGACCTCGTGTAACGAAGTCCCTTCTGTTGTCTTCTGGGCCATGTCGATAAGCAAATAATGACCGGTTTTAACTGGCACTGTCAAACATCTAGGTGAACTGTGTACTTCACTGGCAAGGTGAATCTCAGATTCTTGCCAGGCTCCTGGGCAAAGGTTTGAAAAAACCTGAAAGGCAGGTGAGGAGATCTCAAATCCACAGCATAAAAGAACAATAAGAAGTCTTTGTGCTTGACCTTGATCATGACGTGCCTCGAAGTTCCGTAGAGGAGCTGGTGTGTCGCACATCTGGCTGTTAAACAGCTTACCATTAACTTGCAAAAATTAATATGTAATCAGAAAAACGAACACGTGCGTGTGTGTGGTGTCCTGTGCTCCCACATTTAAATTTTCATTCGTCACCCCCTAGTGTATAAGCATGGTGCATATTCCTCCTACAGTTGCATTTAAAATGTCATAAGATCTCCATTCATAAGACATAAAACTAGTAGCTTTTATTTCTCAGTGAAAGAGGTAAAAGACTAGTTGTACATTAGAAAGTCTGTTGCCAGAGAAGTTGAAAGTGGACAAGGAGAGGAGAGATAAAACTGAGTATTGATTAACTGACCTGAGGGGAAAGATACTGTGGTTTCACGGTAGTCTGTACTGCTACTGTAATAATATGTCCTACCTTGTCTCACATCCAAAAAAATTACTACTTAAAAATTTGTGATAAATTTCCACATGTAGCTTGCTCATGCGGATGAGGCAGGAGGGAGGGGGATCTGTTGACTTGCGGAAGGATAGGGCTGCCTATGGGAGCAGTTCTGGTTTATGCCAGACTCAAGTAGTTGTGAAAGTACAGCATGGAGTAGCAGGTGTGGGCCATTGACAAAAACCTGTTTATATAGTGTTTTGTCTTAAGCAAAGTAGGACATGTCAACTCTGGGAATGGCTCTGTTGCTTAGAGCATGGTGCAAATGACACCAAGGTTGTGAATTCAATCTGTGCATGGGCCATTCTATTAAAAGTTGGACTCAATGATTGTTGTGGGTACCTTCCAACTCAGAATATTCTGTGAACCTGTGAACATGTGAAAATAGACAGAACATAAAAGTAAGTACCAAGCTTCATTCTTCATGAACACGTACACTAATGTAGTCTACTGACATCGGTTTTAGAAATTCATTAGGAGGCCTTACTGAGTAGACATTTTTTAAAGGTGTTTTGTTGCACATACTACAGCACTTTGGAAAGGGCAGGTTTTGACATTGTCATTTTAGGCATCAGCTTCTTTTTGAAAAACAGGATCTACATATAACGGTATACTGGATAAATAATATTTAAAGTTGCATGTGGAAGCAAACTTGTTTTGTTGGTTTTGGGTTTTTTTTCATTTTATTACTTCTGTTTATCTATATGACCCTCAAAGAACATTTACTTCAAAAGTGGATATGAGTGAATGGGTTAGGTTTTAAGCCATATGTGTAAACTCACAAACAGAAACCCACTTATATTGTGGTTGAAGTAGTAAACAAAAGAGATGGGAAAAAGTGCAATTGCCTTTTTGTAACTGTCTGTAATTTTATTTTAATTTTTTTTCAGTAAGGAAACCTCATCTCCTTCCTTAGGGAAAGACAAAGCAGACACAGTGATCATCGGAGGCGGTTGTGTTGGTGTGAGTCTAGCCTATCACTTGGCTAAAGCTGGCTTGAAGGATGTTGTTCTGCTGGAAAAATCTGAGCTCACTGCAGGATCTACCTGGCATGCAGTAAGAAATGTTTTGTTCATCTCTCAAATTAATAGCATTTTGTGTATATAATGGTGGTGGAAGTTTCATTACCTTTTTATTCCTTGGCTTTCTTTCCTGCCACTGCTGACATTACATAAAATCTTGGAGGAGCAAAGGTAACAAATGTACACTGTGAGTTTTTTAAGCCTGAATATTTGTCTGCATTCTAAGGAAAAGAGCTAAAAAGATACACACATGATAATATCAGGGTAGCAACACCTCCTTTAAGAATGTTAATCACATGGTCATACTGGTTCACAATGTGCATTTATTACTTAATATTTATTAATTATACACCTATTACACATAATCAATATATTTAATATAACAGTTCATTATATTATATTCAATATAGTCAAAGTATTTATTATATTTTAATACGTTATACATAATTATAAACTTAATCGTATAATTAAATATTATTAATATTTATTAATTATGTATTTTCTGAATCTATATCTGGAGTAGGTAATGTGACAAAATTAAATAAGGCTTGCCACAATAATACTGTAATGGATGCTTTTTCCATTAATTTCCAGCTGTTCCTAACTGAAATTGGGAGACTGTTATCCGTGTGTGTAGCAACACAAAAGAGCAGAAACCCAACAGTTCGATGTCTCTAGATCTGCTCTGTTAACACAATAGAGCATTTATACAGTACTTTACCTTGCAGGGACAAACTAAGGAGGACAAATTAAGACTCAGATGTATTATATTTTATTTGTATTCTCACACTTCTCCCAGAGGAGGAAGTCTGAAGTCTGAAATGCGTCATCTTAGTGCAGATGTTTTGTGGTTTTGGGGCTTTTTGAGAGAACAATAGTAAAAAATGAAATTTAAAAAAAATCACTGCCTGCAGTGTATAAGTAGTATACCTCATTTTACTTGTTTTTCAATAAACGAAGCAGAAGAAAACGCACTGCACGTAGTAAGAAGAAAAAACATTTAGTAATTGTGTGTCTTTTAGACGGTCATACAACAGTTGGGCAAACAGAGAAATACCATGCAAAGTGTCATGTCAGGCATCTTGTGTATTGACTCATAACTACAAAATACTCAGAGAGTACTTTGACTGAAGTACAGGAGTGAGGCACAGACTGAATTCTATTTACCCAATGCGTATACAAAACAATATGTTTGTACAAAACAATAAAAATCCCGTAGTTGAATAAGAAACCAGAATCATGAGTGGGGTGTTGCTGCTGAATTTTTCCTTCGTTATTGTTGTTACACTTGCTCTCACTAACTTACTGCTCATAACAGTGTTAAAGCAACCCTTGCTCCACTACTTTTGCCCACACTTCTTAGTGAGTGCAGCACTGGAGCCCCGAGTGAGGCTCAGTTTCAAAGGTAAGGAGAGACCTGGAGCTCAGCAGAGAAAATGCCTACACTATCACAATTGAGAGGGCTGCCTCATGACACCTGTTAGAAGGAATTTGATGTGATTAACACAGCAAGACACCTAGTTATGGGCCATGTTAAGATGGATAACTACATGATATCTTTTCATTGTCTTCATTGTCTCTTTTCATTTAACTCAGTATTAGAGGACTTTGAAGATGAAAAAGTTGATGATAAGTCTGTTTCAGATGCATGGAAAGATCAAAACTGTGACTGTGAGTTCCTTGTTATATCAGATATTGTGTATTTATCTGTGTTTTCTTCACAGTGATACCGTACTAGATACCGATGACAATTACACATACTGTTAAGATGTGAAACAGCACGTAGCACATTGCCTGCAGCCACAAATGTTGAGTCTGGTTCAGATGTTGCTGCACTATACAACATTTTACCTCTTTCACCATCCAGAAGGTCTTGCCAGAGCTCAGGATCATGTTTCAGATAGATCATATTCCTGCTGGTGTTGCTGCCAAAGCTTTCTTTCACTTCTGAGGTCTGAGATAGCTTTGGCTGACTTTCATGTGTGCTATTAAAACAGCACAACAAGTATGCACATTTTTATACTACCAGTTATGAAAAGGTGTGACAGAGCAAGTTATTATATTTTACATTATACTTTTTCTTGCAACATGCAATTGATTTTGCTGCTGATAGTAAAGCACAGCACAAGACAATTAACTTGTTACAATTTGGTCAAACTTGCAAGAAGAGAGAATTTAGTATATAACAGTGTTAATAACATTTTGCTCCAGAAAGCTAATTTAATAACAGCATTAGAATAAAATCTAAAACCGATTGAAATAGAACAAAACTGATACATGAACATTTCAACATTTAAAAATTTCAACTATAAAAATGCTTTAAAATATTTGTGTCAGTTCTCATAGCAAAGTGGCCGTTCTTCAAATTATTTTTCCAGCTCATGTTTACCTACAATAACAAAATCTCTTTGAAAAATGGAGTAAAGCCTAGAGAAAATCTCCTTCAACTACAAGAACGGTTTGCTCTGAAATTCAGGAAACATGTAGACACGTTGAGAAGCGAGCTGGGCCAGACTGAATTCCTGACTGAGTTCCAGAGAAAAACGCAGTATACTGGTGATAGAGCAGGAAAAAGCTGCAAATGGGGCAGTTTAGAAAAGTTACCTGAGCATGTGAAGGTCATGTTAAGAAAGCCAAACCTCAACTATATTTAAGATTTGTAAGGAAAATTAAAGGCAACAAGAACAGCTTCTACTGCTGCATTAATAGTAAGTGGCTGAAAAATGAAAATAAGTAACTGTTGCTGAATGAGGTGAGTAATTCGGTCACAGTGTACACTAATAAGGTCTCAGTGCCTTCTTGCCTTGGTTTTTTTCTCTGACTGGGTTTCTCAGGCCTCAGGTTTAAAGGAGAAGAGTAACTATGGCAGTGGATGAGGACTAAGCCAGGAATAATTTGGAGTAATCTGGCGTGTGCTTATGTATTGGAGCAGACAGGCTACATCTAGTAATGCTGCTGGTTCATCACATTTCCACAGACGTATCACCTTTGAAAGACTATTGAAATTGGTGGAGGTGCCAGAGATTTGGAGAAGGGCATATGTATGACTTTTTCTAAAAAGCCAAAGGACTGAGCAGAGGAGTAAAAGGCCAGCTAGGCATAGTTCCGTTCTTCAGAAAATCACAGAATGAGTCCCAGGTCCATAAGGGAGAAAAAATGTGATTTGGAACAGTCAAGATAAATTTGCTGAGAATAAATCATGTCAGATCAAATCTGATTGCTGCCTATTACAAAATTATTGAATTCCTAGACAAAGGGAGATCAGTGGATGTCACTGACGTAGATTTTAGCAAGACTTGAGACACCCTCTCCCATGCTATCCATGTATTCAACTGAAGATGTTACGTTCTGCATGACTGGACAATTAGAAAGTTAAAAGACTCTTTGGATGGCTGGGCTTAGAGGGTGCTGGTAAATGGGTCACTCTCTACCCAAAGCCTGGAAATAAGTGAAGTGTCACAGGAATCTGTCCTGGGACCCATCCTGTTTAATATCTTTATCAGTTTGGAGTAGATGATGAAGTACATGCTCATCCAAGTTTGAGGTTTACACCAAACTGGGAGGAGCAGTCAATGCACTCAAAGGCAGGGCAGCCATGCTGAGGGACTTAGGCAGGCTGGAAGGATGAAAGGACAGTTTCATGGAATTTAACAAGGCTGAATGCAAAGTTCCATACGTAACTAGGAAAGTAGAGCAGCCTCTGTCTTTGAAGATTCCCAAAGGCCAGGCTGGAAAAAATCTTGAGCAATGTGGTCTGGTCTTGTAGCTGACCCTGCTTTGTATGTGAAATTTAAAAGACATCTCCTGAGGACCCAGTCAATCTTTTTGTTTCATTATAATTATTTTATGATTTTATTATCTTAATTTTTTATATAGTGAAATCAGGTTGTAGTTGTCTCCTAGCTGCACTCTTGAAATCATAAACATTTATTATCTCAACCCAAAAGGCATCAAATGCATTTAAAATTCTTCACTTGAAAATGTAAGAGATTGAAGTATTTATTTAATTCCTGCAGTTAAATGCTTTTGAATATATATGGGTTTGTAGCTAACTTGCAAGTGATTTGTGGCTCATTTAGTTCAAAATGATTACCCTAATAGTGACCACTAAAATGGAGTTTCCTTACATCTGGAAGATATATTACTACATTTGGAAGAATAACAGAAGGCCAGAAAATGTTTACATAAATAAAAGAATACAGTAAAAACAATATGGGATAATAAAGCTTGCAGGAAGAAGTAAATTAATTACTCTTAGGCATTGTATATGGCTAAAGAAAGTTAAATATTTCAATGCCTAATTTATTTCTTCATTCTGTATACACCGAGAAAAGGCCGTTAGAATATATTTTTTGAGAAATGAACAAGTTTTAGCTAAAAATTCTTCAGTGAAACAACTCTGGAGTTTAGTCTAAGGTAATTAAAATAAATGTGTTCACAACATGAGCACACATGTATCAAATGAGATTAAAATCACATTTAGTGAAATATCTAGTCTTCAGCTGTGTCGCATATGATGCTAATGGTCCAATATGATAATAAGAAAAGAACAAGGGATATTTTTTCCAGACTATTAATTTAGCCCAGGGACTTCCTGAAACAAACTTGCCTGCTTTGTGCTTGATGGGGCCCTTACTAGATGAATCTCCCTCCTACAGGTTTGTGTGATCACTTCTTAAACTCAGATTGCTGAGGTAATGAACATTGCCAAACATACTTAGAGTCAAATTTATGAATGGAATATAGATACAACTGAAAAATAGAATACTGACAAATGATTCATTTTACACTTTTTTTGGTTGGATTATCTGGGCATTTCAGTAATCTGGTACAGTATGATATTGTATATAAATTGAGATATCAAAAAGATAAAATTCATACAAACAAAAGCAGGAATAGCTTTCAACACCATGGCTGGCATCAAGACATACAATCAGTAATGCCAGACAGTAATGACCCTTTTGCTTTGAAGATACTGAGTACCTATCATGTCAGTGAGTATGATCTATGTTTTTTGATGGAAATGGTATCTGAGTGTAAGCTATTTGCTAAGAACAATTTGAACCTAACTTTCTGAAGAAAAAGATCCCATCTTAGATGTGAATCTGCACAAAGAAAGATAAGACAGAAGAGGTTATGGTTTAAATAAATAAGGATGTATGACCTAATTAATATATATTCATATAATTATAGAGAATTGTAACATTTAATCGCTTCCTAGCATAATCAAATTAGTTTGAATTAAAATATATCTTTAAAGACCACTAAATATTGCTTTTGTTATTCATATGTTTGCAGGTATTCCACTAGCTTGAAAAGTTAAACCCTCAAAACGTATAGCACAGAACAGAGCTGACACATTAAAATTAAGACTATTTAATGTTTATACATGCTGGGCAACTTAGAAGGAAACTATCAAAATTCTGCAATGTGTGTCACTTTTTAGCTATTGACTTCCTGATGTCTTTTTTTCCTCAGAATGGCAGTGAACTCAAAGGTGGACTCCAGTGTCTAGCTCCTGTAATGGAAACAACCTTAATCTATGAATAAGCTCTGTTTTAGTTAGCACAAAATGCACTATGTATATAAAATATTTAAGTTGCTTAGTTATCTTGAAAACCTATGGTAGTTTTACATTTCTGCTGTCTTATTTGAAGAAGGGTTTTAGTGAGCTGGCAAGTTCAGCACATATAAAGACATATGCTTAACTTCAGTAACACTTTAATTCTGGTTTTTAAGGACTAAATGTCTACAATTATGAATGCCATTAGGTTGGTGCAGCCATCTCTATTGTAGGCAGGTGAATAGTTTCCTTAAACACTGAAGAGACTGTAATAACGTCTTGATTTTACCTTCGCATAAATATGAAAGAATTTGACAGATTTCTAAAGTCAAACCTGGTAAAGTGATGTGCAAACTATATACAATAATTTCCTAAAATACTTCTAAAATGCAGCAATTGCACTTTAACTGCCACATGAGACAACTGTTGAGAATAGAAGAATATCATCTTCCATGGCCCTGCTGCAAACACCCCAGGAATGTAATAACACTTGTGAAGATCTGGTCTTTCTGAAGGTTTGGTTTCTCTCTCATCTCCATTTTTAAGAAGGACTGCAGGACATTTAGAGATAGTAATTTGATTTAGAAAGGAAGTTTGGATGTCTCTTTCAAAAGATTCGAAGCTGTCAACTGAATAATTTAAGGAAGAAAGGAAACTATAGGAGAGAACAACTGCAACAGTATCATGGGTTGGCAAATTTGCTGAAAAAAGACAGATGGGAAAACACCTGTGCAGAAAACAAAAATGGCGTGAATAGAGAAAGGACTTTATCTTTATTTTTGTAGCAGTTTTCTCTGTCCATGTGTTATTTTTCTTTGCAGTATCTTGGCAGTTCCTTTTTAAATGACAGTTGGAAGGAAGGAAAGAACACTGCATTTCTAATCTATGTTGTTCCTATTTCTTATTTGAGGCTGGTTTAACTACTTATTTTCATCCTGGAATAAACCTGAAGAAAATCCATGCTTACAGCATCAAACTCTATGAGAAGCTGGAAGAAGAGACTGGACAGGTAATCCCCCTTAACCTTTGAAGTGTTAATTCAGAGCAATACCAATTGTAGCAATAGTCATACAAAAAGGTGTAGTTGATAAGGGTGTGAAGTAGGAGTATGTACCTTTTTACTGAAATACATTCTTTTTCATGCTTAGTCACTACATATTGTGAGTGGTTTCCCAGATCCCTCTACGGTTTAGGAAAATGATGCTCATAAAACGCCTCAAGACACAGCAGAGAGTCTGCAATTTTAAACCTTGATAAAGGAGCTGAAATAGTATCAGGAATCTGGAATGAACGGATTGATTATGATACATTCCTGCCTTAAATATGTCCACTTAAAAATTCATATGATATGATGCTGTCTGTACTTGAGAAGATTGCTGCAATTCTTCCCATCCCTTTCAGAGATACGTTTTTATTTAGTGACTTAAGGAATGGATATGCAGAGAAACACAGGAGTCATCTTTTTCGTCTGGCATCTCTTAGCCTTATAGATTTCATTTACTAAACTTGTGCTCGCTTCGGACAGCAGCAGAAATTGAATGAACCTCATTGTACCAGTCTACAAATTTTATACGGTTTTTTATATTTGTCATATATATATGACAGATATTTATTATCTTTGTCATAAAATGCTTTTTTCTTCTTTCTGCTACTCAACTAGAAAAGCTGCCACATCAGATTATTATTGTGAGTTCCAGTAAAAGACTTATTCAGTCCTATTATTGTCCTGTGAGCTAGCATAGAAAAGGTGAAGAAAAGTAAGCATTCAGTGTCCAGCTCTGTGAGGATGTTTAATTTATTAAAAGACAGAAAAGGCCAGTGGTGTTTCATTGTGTTTATAAATACGTTCTGCATCATGTCAATAGGAAATCATGCAGATGATAGATTTTAAAGTATATCACATATACTTATTTTTGAGACATATCTGATTCTATTTTTGAAAGTGTGTGAGTTCATATATCAAATATTAATTAGTTGTTAGTAAAAATGAATGTATCATGGCATTCAATAAATGCTTCTTGCAATTGTTTTGAAGATAGTATGCATTAACTTAGGAAGTTAATTTGATAACTTCTTGAAAAATTATTTTCTCTAGGAGTCTATATCTAAGGCCTGTTTCTTCAAGGGCCCATAGCTTACTTGCATTTTTTTTGGTGATGTAAGTGGAAAAATGCCTGTAGACTTCCCTTAGCACAGAAAAATACATATATGGCAATCAGTAAAGGCTCTTTCAGTAATTCGCTGTTTCTCTTTGATTTAGCCTGTGGGGTTTCATCAGCCAGGCAGTATCAGAATTGCTTCAACCCCTACTAGGGTGGATGAATTCAAATACCAAATGACTCGTGCTGGTTGGCACCCAACAGAGCAATATTTAATCACGCCTGAGAAAGTGCAAGAGCTATTTCCCTTACTGAACATGGATAAGGTAAAGAAGCCAGTTTTATGACATATAACTTCCACTGCAGTTAAATTTTGGTCTATCAGAAATATACATGTACAGTCTCCTTTCTTTATACAAATTGTACAACAGATTCTTGTTTTTCAATGAAAAAAAGATGTATCATATCCTAAAATCAGAATCTTGTGAATTTTAGTGCATACAGTATGTTAGAGTACATACTATTAATTACCGTGTCTATAATATCATGATTAAAGCATTGCAACCTTTGATTGCATGGAAGATCTGAGCAATTTTACTCACATAAGCCATTGTTAAGTTGGGTAAAGGCTGATACGATTATATTTTTTGAAAATTTATTTTGACTTCTTAAAGTTTACTATATTCAAGAAAGGAAGTGGTTTTTTAAAAAAAAACTATCTAATTTTGATAAATTTTACTTTCTTTCATTTGGGGGATTTTACCTCCACTTAGGTTTTAGCTGGCCTGTATAACCCTGGAGATGGTCATATTGATCCTTACTCTGTAACTATGGCCTTGGCTGCAGGAGCCAGAAAATACGGTGCTCAATTAAATTATCCTGTCCAAGTGACTAATCTGAACTCCCGATCAGATGGGACATGGGAAGTTGAAACTCCACTTGGAATAATTCAAGCAAAGAGAATTGTGAATGCTGCAGGTAGGATTTAATATAAGCATTTGAGTGCTTTTCAGACTTAGAAGCTAGCTGACACAAAGCACCTGTACTGAATTGTGTGGGTTACACGTATAAGGAATATATATGTTTTTAAATGTTCACTTGGTTTGTGGTTTGCACATACTTCTTCACAGCATGATGAAAATTTAGCTCTTATATTAATTGCCCTTAAATAGGCATTAAAAATATTTACTCTGATTTGTCTCCAGCAGTTAGTAATCAGACTGCCATGTTAGATTTTAGTAGCAAAAGAGACTTTTACTGGTCTACAGTAAGTTGTGCAGAAGAGGGTCCATGTCTAGAGCCACAGAATCATAAAATATCCTGAGCTGGAAAAGACCCACAGAGATCATCGAGCCAAACTCCTGGCCCTGCACAGGAGCATCCCCAAGCTTCACACCATGTGCCTGAGAGTGTTGTTCAAACACTTCTTGAACTGTGACAAGCTGGTGCTGTGACCACATCCCTGGAGAGCCTGTTCCAGTGCCCAATAGGTGAACAGTCCATGCAGTCCTCTAAAATCTAATGAAACATACCTTGGAAGGGAGAGGGAATGTACATATGAAGTAGAAATACCTTCACTGTTTCTTTGAAGAAACTGAGGATTTCACCTTTCCTATTTCAGTATTATCTTTCTCTAAGATTTAACTCTATCCACATATGCTTGAAACTGAAGATTTTTTGTTGTCCTTTGAGTCATATTTTAAACATGTCATTGGCTTAACACTGCATTTTTTGCATGTCATAAAAATTTCCTAACTCAAAGGAGCTTGTATTTACATATGTGAATGTTTTTATTCATTTTGTTAAGGAAGCCAAACTGATATTTCTGCCTCAAAGAACTTTTGGGCAAGTGTCCTTTGGATTTGTGTTTATTTTCGTAAGCAACTTAATAAGTCTAAAAACCTGTATTCAATCTAAATTTATTCGTTTATTTTTATGCTGCTTTATACAAGTATAGAAAAATATATTATTGGTGAAACGGCTGGCAGATCTCATGTGAAGCGTGCTTTCTACTTCCTAGTAGAAGATTTTCTGTTTTCAATTGTTTGAAAACATGTTGAATATTTACCATATAAATTAAAGTTTTGCTGACTCTGCCTCAAACTGGATCCTATCTGCATTTTTAGGGCATTAGTCCTGCATACCTCCCATCACAGTGAATAATCAGGCTTCAGTTGGAGGCTGTGATGTCTCAAGTTGACTTGCTCACTCAGATGGGCCAAGTGAACTGAGAGCAAGAATATGTCTTTATAATTCCTTTCTGTATATTTGCAGTGGAATAGAAAAAAAATAAAAGCACCTATTTCTAGTGCAGGGCAGATAAAATTGAGAGGTTAAGTGAGACAGGGACTCTTCTTGTTGGTGGGTAGAATATCATGGCTGATAATTGGAATTATGAGGGAATTGGACTGGAAGGAGAATAGATTGGGACAGCAAAATGCCTTGGAAAGATTTCTGGAGGTGTTTAGGAGCACTGGCAGCAAGTGGAACTGTTATATGATACAGGACTTGCTGAATAAGGATGCTCAGGCTGGAAGGGGATGGAAGCAGTGGGGATGACACCAGGGAGATAGTGGGAAGGTATCTGATATGTTTCAATAAGGAAACTGTAGCTAGGAGCTTTTCAGACAAAATTGTTAGTAAGGATACTCAAGGAATGGTTGTATGTGAAACTGAGCGGAAAACTGAGCTGTTTAAGCATGAAAGACTGGTGTAATATGTAATAGCAAGGGAGGGGTAGATAGGAGAGGATTGGAAGGAAGAGAAGGCTGCTGGGAGAGAACTTGACAAACAAGGGAGACTGACTAGCACATGGTGGCAAAACAGCTGAAGAAGGATGTAAGGACTGGAGTAAAAGTAGAGTTTGAGACAGCAGGAAAAAAAAAAAAAGAGAGAAATTTGGAGAGAGTGGGATCAAACAGCTGGATTCTCAGGGTACGTGCTTTACAGGTCTTTCTTCCAGAGTCTGGGATATAGATGGCCCTGTGTTAAATCATTCCAGGCTTTCGGTAAAGACCTACTGGAAAACCCATTGAAAAGTGCACTTCCTTATATAAGCCTTCCATACATAGGTGATCACCTACAATTCCTATATGCCTTGCTGAAATAACACGGATCTGAGGCTCTAAGCTTGCTCACGAGTGCCACATAATGAATTTTGGAGAGAAAGAGGATTAGAGGAGTTTAGGATGCTTTTTAGAAGGCAATCAACCACACAAACAGGGAAACCAAATTAAAAAATTTTTATATAGATCACAAAGTCAACCACTTGGAAAATGGGAGGTGTCAATATTTGATTGCCTTTGGACTGACAGTTCATAGCGTTCAGGCATGAATTATTGAACAGCATTCAGTTACAAAATCTCAAGCTCTCTTACAAGGAGGATCCTTATGCCATTTGTTATAGGGTATGGATATATTGGTCTGAAAGTGATCCAAGATTATGAAATGGAAAGGCAGCTCTCTTGGCAATCAGACTTATTTAGGCCACAAACTTCTAGACAGTCATTATTCCTAACTATTGGCTCTGCATTGTATGGATGAAGTATCACAGGCGTAGTAATTTTGTTACGTTTTTGTAGTGCAGTTATATTTCTTTGGCTAATTTATCAGGTTGATATTAGGAAGGGTTTTCTGGTAAATGCTTTTCAGAGCTTATTTGGAAATATTAGAATGCACCTTTGTGAGCTTTTCATAAGTCTTTTTTATTATTTAATAAATTATTAAATCAACAATATATTTACTTAATTCTCCTGTGTACTTAACTGTTCCGCCAGAATGAATATTTGAAGCACATATTGCTTAACATTCTGGCTTATGATGTAAAATCAATACCATATAACGCGTGTCTGTTATAAATGTTTCCTCAGATAACATTCATTCTTTTTCTCAGCCTTGCCTCGTTCCACTACAGATCATGACTTGTATAATTTTAGGATCATGTTGCAGAGAAAAATACATCAGAAGGCTCTTTGTATTCCCTCTCCCCCTCCCTGCCTCACCCTGCAATTGACATCTGCTGCAGAACTGGAACAAACTAGTTTCAACCAATCTTTAGCTGTTCCTTATGTGAGATTTCCATTTTAGAGGACAGCAGATGCCTAATGAATAATCCCTGACATGAAGTAACTATACTGAGCCTGCTGAAGTTATTTACAGCCTATTTGTAATGGAATGTTTGATTAAAGTCTGCAAAAATAGTGAATTTGGTTTATATATACAGTGTGGGTGTGTGTATATAAGCATGTATTTTCAGACATGTATACGCTGTGTATACAACCATTTATATATAAGTAGTGGTAGAAGATTGTCTTTTTCACAACCAAGAAATAGTCAGATTACATACTTCAGCAGATATGCTAAGTAATACTACCACTAAATATTTCAGCATCAGATGTTTGCAGTGTCTACAATTTAATCTTCATGAATGTCCTAGAGATATAGTGTGTGCCTTCATTTATCTCTGCTATGTGTGATAAGACTTGACATCTGCTTCCAATTAGAGTTTTGTTTCAGGGACTATATTCTTCCTTTTGACATTTTTGTTTCTTTTCAAAAACCTTAAACAAAGAAACTGTAATATTTTTCTTCTAGTAAATGTCACATTTTGTTATTTTACGCAATTAAAAAAGCTCTTATCATAAGTGTGACTTTTTTTAGAAGTACAGTACTGGAGATTTTATTTTAAACAAACCTAAACTATTTGTCTCTTACTTAAAAACATTTTAAAATTAGCTGTGTTTTTAATGTTATTCTGCAAACCTAATTGCTAAGAAATTTCTTATTATTAAGAAAGAAATAAAGCTCAGTTTCTAAGATCTAATTTTCTGCCACTTTACCTTTTCCTCTCCTCTGTGGATCATTAGCTGACCTTACCTTAAAATAATTTTATTTGTAGATGGTATGGAAATGCCCAAATCAAGAGAAGTTCTCTAAAGATTGTTAGCTGCCACTTAAGTCTACATTTGCGTGTGTCATGTGTAATGAAGGAACCCTTGCATATGTGCTAGAAATGCAGATTTATTCAATATTTTTCGTTGTCTTCTGTATAGGAGAATATAAGTCATGTTTCAGTAGCCTTAAAGGAGCTTTTGGATCACTCACTCTGTATGATTATGGCATGATCATCCCTCAAACAATGTAACTGACATAACAAGTGTTCTGGCAATAAGTCTCCTCCAAATGGTGAGGTGCCATTTAGAAGCAAAAGCCTTACATATGATAACTGCAACAGGTGCTGGTTTCTAGCACTGACTGGGCAGGGGCTTTTAGGTGAAAATTTCAAGATCTCTTGAAGATGATGCTGGATTTCCTCTGCTGCTTTGCCTTAGCTGGCTGTCAGTAACTGTTACGTGAATCACCACAGAAAATTCTTTCCTTGGAAACTTTCTATTTTTTAAAACTGTGGGTGTTAGACCCTGAGGCTGGTTCATAATAGTAAATAAGAGACTGACAGGCATCCTGGCATGGCGGAATGGCACAAGGCCAGCACAGGCCAATTCAACTTTCCTAATTGTCCTGGCTTTAAGCCATGCCAGAGATGAGAGGGTGTATTCTCCAGTTACTGTCAGCAAGCAGCCTGAGCCAGCTGCTCCCCACACGACAGGGAGCCAAGCAGGGTAACAAGGCTGGCCGAGCCAGCAAGGGCTCTGTCCGGCAGGGCACAAGCGACAGAGCAGGGAAGGCCCAGGACCAGCAGCTGGGGTCAGCCTGCAGGCCAGGCCTCCAGATGGACTTGTGGAGATGAGGCACACTCAGATACATAGTGATGAAGCCAGGCTGAGGCCAAGCCAGGAGTGTGACCACAGATCAGGAACAGGCCTGGTGATGGTAACTGAGGTCAAATGGTGCCCAGTAATCAACAGGCAGGACTGTAGAATGACTCATTTGAAACTGAGCTGAGGCCAAGCTGAGGAGTAGTCCACGGATCAGGGTCTGGATCAATGTGTTCCATGACCAGGCACAGGCATGGTTGTGACAGAGCTGTAAGCAGGCACACAATCAAACCAGCTCGGACAGGTTCTAAACAACCTGAGCTGACCTGGAACGAGACTACTGTGCCCACGGGTATGGGTTCCCAGGTGAAGCTATTCAGGATCATTTATGCCTTTTGGTGCCCTTGGGGTACTGAGAAACCTTGACCAGGTCTTGGAGAGTATGGAATTGAAGAGAGAGGTAGGAGAATTTGGTTAAGACAAGTAAGCAGCAAAAAGAAAGAAAAGTTGCATGTTAAGCTGGGCAGCATGAAGTGTATGTCCCGGGAGAAGGGACAGCTGTGTTAGGCAGAAAATCTTGCTGGAGATATTTTGTCTTAAGCAGTTTGGAGTCAGCTGGTTACACAGGAACCAGGCTGACCTGCCTTCTTTTACTCGGTGCCATATGGCCCATAGCCTTTTATTTGGAAGGCCATGCTACCTCTTCTTCGTCTTTCATTTTGTCTTCCTCCAATCCTCACTCCTAGACTCCCCTGAAACTCTTATTTCATTAGATTTTCTGCTTTCATTCCCACTCTTGAGACCTCTGCTGCTTGATCTAAAAGTCAGGAGGGTGGGGCTGAGTGATATTCAAAGCATCTTACAGCAGCTGCTGTTCCAGTCAGTTGTACCTGTCTGATTCCCAAGTCTATTATGTTCCAGCCTCACAGCAGACGTAGGCTGTGATGCAGAGCTCAAACTAGTCTTTGGCAGCTGAGTGGCTTCCATTCCTTCATTCTGACACAGGTGGATGTACCTTACCATCCAACCTACTACCATGCTCACTAAGTGGATGTGCCTTACCATCTTAACCTTAACGGAGGAGAATTTGATCTTCTCTAACTTCTATCTCACAGTATGCATGAAGGATCTTGAGCCAGCTTCAGAGGCAGGGAAATGATTGCTTGCATTTTCAGGTCACAGTCTGTATCAGAACTTCTAATTGAGCAGCTGTGGGAGAGCACACTTGACTATTCACCAATAAAAACATCATTATGAATTGATTGCTGTGTGAGACATAATTAATGCGAGTCACATGATGCATGTGAAAGAGGAGATTCTTGAGGTCAGTTGCCTGAAAAGTACTGCCTTAGTCTGTTGGTATGTTAGGACTTGACTACTGTCTTGGTAAAGCATACTTAGCTCATTTGGTTGATAGTAAGAGTCTTGGTTAACACTTAGGATGTGAGTTAATTTATTCTGGTTTTTAAGTGTCTCTAACTTTGCTAGGAGTACATTGCAGACCTACTTCACTGAAATAAGCCATGGGGTTTGTGGAACTGTTAATTAAATTCTCTTCTGAACTTTAAGAAGCCTAATTTATAATTTACTAATTATATTTTTAATATGTGTGTGCTATAATAATATATAGTAGTATAATTAGAGAAAAAGGAAATGGAATTATGGAGGGAAAAATATGCTAGATAATATAAAAATAAAGTGAAAATCAGAAGTATGGGGAAAAAAAACCTGTCACACATAAAAGCACAGTGTTTACTGCAAATATTTTACTGTCATTTTCCATTCACTGAAATTAGTATTTGAATATTTGTATTTTGGTTTTATTTTTTTCTTCTCTAGGTTTCTGGGCCCGTGACATAGGCAAGATGATTGGCCTGCAGCACCCTCTCATACCTGTTCATCATCAGTATGTTGTGACATCAACTATCCCTGAAGTGAAAGCCCTGAAAACAGAATTGCCTGTGATTCGTGACTTAGAAGGGTCATATTATCTAAGGCAAGAAAGGGATGGTCTTTTATTTGGTCCATACGAAAGTGAGGAGAAGATGAAGCTGCAAGAGTCATGGGTAACAAATGGAGTCCCACCAGGTGATTAAGAACATTAAATCTTTAAACATAATAAGCACTAGCACACATTTTAATGTGCAAAAATCCCAGGCTATCATGCTGCCTTATGTGATGGAAAATACAAAATACTTGCAATGCATGATTGTAATGCAAAAACTTTTTTCAAAGAATGCTTCTAACTCTAATGATAAAAGATAATAGAAATACAAATGTAACATACGAAAAGCTTACTACGATGTAGTCTTACCCTACTTCCTGAAAAGGTGCTAGTGTGTTGGGATTAGAGGCAGTCACCAAACCTGCAATATAGCCTTTTTTGCCTGAATAGAGATTTTTCTAAGTTACAATTCTCTCCAGCATGCTGACAGGGGCTCTGGATATTTATTGTTATCCCAGTGATAATGTGATTGTCAAATAGGAGCAGCAAAGGAATGTCTTAAGACAAAATGCTGTGCTTGGATATAAGTGCAAGAGAGCTGTAGATATGTATAGAATACAAAACTATCCTAACTATGTCATACAGCTGCTAACTAAAAAACATTATAAATCGTTGTGTTATATCTAGGCTCCAGCTTTCCATTCATTTCCAGACAGAAAGTTATACTAAGTCATTAGTGTTGCTGTTTTAAAAAACACAGCATTTCCTGAAGAAGAGCAGTTAATATGGTTTAGTTTTGGATAGCTCTGTCACAGCTTCCTGAACTTACTGTCTCCAGTAGCATCAAGTGCCTCTACATAATGACTTTCAGCCGTGCTTAGAGTCCAGACTGAGGGGTGAAATATACCTAGAAATTCATATGATTTCGTGGAAGTCATAAGCAGATACAGGAAGTATCTTTTTTCCACTCCTCAAATTATTGGCATATCAAGAAAAATATGTGGGTCTTACTAATGTAGAAGAAAGTTTCTGTGTGTCTTCACTTCCTTTCTACTTCACTGTTGAATTTGCATGACCTTAGGGTTAAACAAATATGTATAAAGGATAGTATAATTGCAATGACAAATAAACTTGATCGTGCAGGTAACTAGGGTTTTATGCATGCCATTTTTCCTATGTAGGATGGCGAAGACTTGAACAGATGCACTGAATATTCCCATAAAACTTTTATATATAGATAGATACCACAACTGTGTTGAAAATGTATGTGTTCTCTGTGTAAGTATATATATTAAGAGTCAAATATTTGTGCAGGTTTTGGAAAAGAACTTTTTGAGTCTGATTTAGACAGAATAATGGAGCATATTGAGGTTGCTATGGAAATGGTCCCCGTTTTGAGAAAAGCAGACATCGTAAACACAATTGCAGGTCCTATCACCTATTCTCCAGACATTCTTCCTATGGTGGGACCACATCAGGGTGTCAGAAACTACTGGGTAGCTATTGGTTTCGGGTAAGTTCTTTGCAACAACTTCTGTCTGTCATATTGTTAAAATGGTAGTCAGCTCAAGCTTTGTGGATTTTTATGGGCTTGGGAGTTGTTTTGCACGTATTTTATGTGTTAAATGTAATTGGAACATATTTTGTGTAAATGTAATTATACACAACCTGTATAATGTAAGATCATCCTTCTCTCTTACTTCATTAGTCTCAGTAATTTTTTGTTCCTTTTAATCTGGAGGCCAATATCTGTGACACTTTATGAAGCAACAAGAAATGGTAGTACTTTGTACTGTCTGTGCAATAACTTAAAGTCACAAAAGTACTGGGTTTGAAAGTATACTTTCAAGTTCATTTTATTTCTTGCTTCGAATTACGCTGTATTTAAGAGTTGTTTGTTGTATATAAGATTGGTTTCACTGAAGCTGGACAAAAATGAATGTGCAGTATACAGTTTTGTGTGAAGAGCTGAACGTGTGTTAAAGAGAAGACATTCCAGTATAGTGTATGACTGACTGCTCTAGGGATACAAATCCAGTGTTTCTCACTGTTGAAAGTGGAGCTGAAAAATTACATTGCTGGGCGTTGGAGGAAAGCCAAATAAAGAGGGCAGTGCAACAGTAGAAATAAGTAGTTTACAGGTGTCAGTCTCCCACCCGTTATGGTGTTTTTCTTGAATGTGATTTACATCATATTTATTACAGGTGCACTGAAGTCAGTGGTAAAACACCAACATGTCTTTAATTGTCTTAGTTTGACCACTGATTCAAGATGGATAGAATGAACCAAATACGATTCCAAGCACATGTTATTGAACACATTCTGTTTACACGGTGTTTCCAATTGCCTAATTTGCTGTTCAAAATCCAGCTCAGCTTTTTCCAGTTTTCTTTCATTCCAAGCCAAACAAACCCTCAGATCGTAAGATAAGGCAGTATCACTAATGTGCTTTCTGAGGCCCTCAAAATAAAAAAGCTTGGTAATTTTGCAATGATTCATTGTGAAAGGTATTCACCTTTGCTGCTTGGATTTTAAAAAAAATAATGTTATCTTTCAGTAACATTTGCAGAACTTATAGTTACAAAAGCGGTTTGCCTAGACCTTGTTCACCAGAAAGACTGTTAAGGTTCATTACTCTGTGGCCAGACTTCGGAGCATGTTTTTCTTTGTTGGTGTCAATGGCAGCAGAATCAAATTCCAGATGTAAAAAACTGAGGACAAGTGTTACATGTTTAATTTTCTTTAAACAACTTATTTCAGGAGTTTGATTAATCTCAAAATGCTTAGACACAGGTCACAGTTACGTGGCTGTCGTTGGATTACTTCGTCTGCTTTTCAGGGACTTTTGACTCTCTGTTCTGTGCTTCTGGGTCACTGCAGTGTTTCTGCCAGTGTTGCAATTTTTTGTGTGCATTAGCAAATCCTTATCTCACAGTTGACTAGCAGGGACATTGTGACAGAGGACTTAGTGCTTTTAGATTAGAGGATTTTTATTATCTAAAATTAGCAGCTTGCTAGGCATTTTAACATGCAAAGAAGTTAAGTATAGTTAGCAGAGCTTGTAGCACTATTTATTATTAAGGTTGCTCAATGCTTCCCATTTTTAGTTAGTTACAGCTTTGAAAATATTAACAAGAGTCGGGTAGGATTTATTCAGAAAAGTTTAATTCAAAGCAGTGAAACCATTCCATAACCTGGGACAAAGACAATACAAAAGATACCACAGTGTGCAGACTCAAATTTCCTAGAAATAGGAATGGAATGACTTGAAAGTGGGTGAGAAGCAACAACTCATAAGTAAGGCAGAAGAATGTGACAGGGACAATGGGGAGTTCATCTGTCAGGGATTGGAAGGAAAGAAGAAAAACTGGAGAAAAACAGTTGATGTTCATTAAGGAAATTTTCTCTACATCATAAGAAGGCTGATATTCCTACACTGTACCACTTTTTACAGCTACTTGTAATATCCTATCGCTGAAAAACATATTTCATTCTTGTGCAGCAGAATTGCAGTGGTTGTATTTACACAATCAGCTCCCTCTTATCTGAGGTAAAGCGGGATTTGGGCACCCTGTGTAATGTAAAATCTCTGATAATGCAGGCCCAGCTAAGAGCACCAAAATCAACAGGTTGCGCAGTCAGTGCTGCAAAACTCTGCAGAATGCAGAGACCTCTTGGTCTGGTTGCAGGGCTGTACCTGTAGTAGCAGGGCAGCTTCCCCTGCACTGTCTTGCTCCTGGGGTTACCCTGCCATCAGCTCAGCAGTCTTCAGCTGAAGCTAAAAGTCTTCATTGTGTTTGGTCTGTCACCACTCACAATCATGCAGCAATCTCTTTGCTGTTCTCCTTTGCTTTTGTCTGCAGCGAATGGGGCAGGCAGACTTAAACTGGCTGAGATTGCATCTGGAGCTGTACTTGAAGGCATCCTAGGCTTTCACAGTACCAAAGCTTATACCCATGAATAACTAAGAGTTGCTTAATTGGATTAACACCAGCAACAGCTGACTCTTCTATAGTGGCAGTTTACAAGCACTCATCCTTCCTGAATCCACTGCAGTCATAGAAATTTGTGCTGAGTGTGAAGATTTGTGCTGAAATGCACTGTACTGACTGTAGTTGGCAGACTTATTTCATGTACTCAATTTTTTGATGTTTCTTTTTTTTTTAAATATGTAAATAATGGATAAGATACTATATCAAAGTGTTATCATTGATATTATGGATAAGATACTATATCAAAGTGTTATCATTGATATTATGGATTCATTCTTCTTACGCATATGCATTAGAATTAAATAATTACTTCTTTTTTTTTATTTTTGGTGAGGTCCTTGCCTATTTTGACTGAAACCATAGAATTCAGATTGCAAAGCTGATGACCAGCAATTTAAGTTGGTTTTAGCTTCGTTATTCTGCATGAGTGTCTATGGTTTAATGGCTGCATATTAATCTAAACTTGATTTGGGACGGACTTACTGTTTATTCAAAGATTTTTCTGTTGTGCTCATGGGAGCATTTCACAAACAACTAAGAATGAATTTTCACATCTTTTAGACAGAAAGATATTTTGACAATTTTTTTGAAGACATGGTGGTATCATAGAGGTATTAAAAAAGTTTTAAATCATTTGGTGTTAATGATTATTTGTCATTAAACTGCAGCTGCTGTACATTGCCAATGACATTCTGCTGCTGACAGTGGAGCTGTAGAAATAGTCATTAATACAGTTTTTAATCTTTGAAAATAAAACGAAACAGAACAAATTAAAAAAAAAAGAGGGAAAAATTTAAAATACTTTGGGGTCTGTGTTAGTAGTACATGTTAGCACTGATTTTAAAAAGCAAAACATAAAAGACTTGTCACTGCAGGACTTTTTCCTGTTTTTAAGGTATGGCATTATACATGCTGGTGGCATAGGAAAGTACCTCAGTGACTGGATCCTTGACGGGGAACCTCCATTTGACCTGATAGAAGTAGATCCAAACCGCTATGGAAAGTGGACCACTACAGAATACACAGCAGCCAAAGCAAGAGAATCTTATGGCTTTAATAACATTGGTAAGAAGACTTTTTTTTTTAATACATTATTGTCCTGAAGATGGATTCCAGCAAAGCCTGTATCTAGATTTTTCTGTTTATAGATGTGTTTTCTGTCTTGGATGATGATCCTAGTATGCCATACGTTTTGGTGATTTTCGGTTTGTTTTTGTTTTTTCTCCTTCTAGTTGGTTACCCTAAAGAAGAAAGATTTGCTGGAAGACCAACAGAGAGAACCAGTGGGCTGTACGATTTGCTAAAGTCAAAATGTTCAATGGGATTTCATGCAGGATGGGAGCAACCTCATTGGTTCTATAAACCTGGAGATGAGACTGGATACAAGTAAATGAAATACTCATATTTTTTTTCCTCCCATGAAAAATTGTCATGATAGCAAGAGCCAGGCAATTTGAATTTAATGAGAAGCATGCATTTATCATTCATTTCAGCAGCAGGTATTGGATTGATCTTCCATTCTTGCTTTTTCTGTAGTTTAGAATACATTTTATTCTGATAATGCAGACATTTCAAAACACATATCAAGGTGTCTTGTATCTGTTCTATATTTGAGATACCAGGAAGCAACCTAGCTCAAGGAAGAGCTTGGAAAACAACTTGTTCATTATAAATGTGTGTTTTTCTCCATCTCTTACTATTTGATCAGCAGCACAGTATAATGTTTTCATGAAAAATCTCATTCCTCTTTGTGTAAGTGTCTGCAGAGGAGAAGCCCAATCTTCTTTGGTTTTTTTTTTGCCATCTCTATGCCTGCCCACCTAGTTACTTGCCTGCATCAGGGAGTTTCCAGCAAATAAATATTTGCTGTGAGGATATTGGAGTCTAATCTAAATGAGGCTTATAAAGGAATAAATAGACACACTTTGCCGTTCAGAAATAAAGCCTTTGACATCTTAAACTTAAATAAATGATTCATCAACAAAGTATGCTATAAATTTACTCATGACAGAGTACTACTATTTGAACAGTTCACAGTTTATTATACAAAGTGGTTGATATAATATCAACCCATATCTTTCTGTGTTGTTAAAGGATTTTAATTATTAAGCTGTGTTAGACTAAGGAAAATATTGGGTAAGGTACCTAGTATTAGGAAAGTCTATCTCTTTTGGATGATTATTAAACTGAAAAAACTGAAGGCTACGTTCTGCTCAAAAGAGCAGAAAATTTCTAAATTGTGTTTTATGTGTCTAAATGCTCTGTTCCAGACCCAGTTTTCGGCGCACAAATTGGTTTGACCCTGTGGGTCGTGAGTATAAACAGGTTATGGAAAAAGTTGGTGTGATTGACCTGTCTCCATTTGGCAAGTTTAAAGTAAAAGGCACAGATTCTGTTAAGCTGCTTGATCATCTATTTGCAAATGTTGTTCCAAAGGTAATTGGACAGTGGTAACTGTTGTAATGTAGAACTTCGACAAGCTCTGTTTCAGATATGGAAAATGAAGCATAATATTATCCCCATATTTCTTGGATACCAAATACCCAGATCCTTTGGAGAAGTTTCTGTGTCAGATGTATTGCGCTCAGTTAAGAGCACACAAGTGGAGTTTATACTAGAGTAGCCTCACACAAAAGTACCTTTTGGCAGAGATCATCGAATCAGAATGGATGAGGTTAGAAGGGACCTCTGGATATCATCTTATCCAACCTCCATTGGACAAGTCACCTGGAGCTCATTGCCTAGGAATATGTTCAGATGGCTTTTGAGTTAACTGGGCAACTGGTTCTTATGCTTAGTCACTTTATAGTAAAAAAGTGTTTCCTTATGTTCAGACAGCCACCTGTGTTTCAAATCTTTTTCTGAAAAATGCAAGTGAATATTACCTGGAATTTTTTAGAGTAGAATAGCTTGGCAGCTGCCTGCCTAAAATTGTGCTTTACAGTGGCAGCTTGAGCAGCAGAGCAGAACAGTGGAAGGGGCTCTTGCCTGACCACAGGTGAATGAATTCCCAAGGGAGCGGCTTTGGTTTTCTTTTTCCAAATGCAACCCATTATTTTCCTCCACTCATACTGACTCTGATTTACAGCTGGCTGCCTGGTGCAGGTAGGATTGCAAATATTCAGGAGATTCTGCTTTCACCTCTCATGTATCATTTCTTCTCAAATGTGGCTGTTCATAGATCCTCAGAGTATGATCCCGTGCTCAAAAAAGGCATACTGTGACAAACTACTCTAGGTTTCTTATTCTTGGTCTTCGGGTTTTGGTAGGGCTCCATGAGTCCTTTTTATTTCCTGCTTTGTCAAACACTCACATGTAGTGTCTTTAACTTTAGAGATACACCTCCAGCAAGCAGATTGTTCCTTTCTGAAGTGACCCTGCAGTTGCAGGATGACTTGGGGTTGGTCATTTCAGCCCAGAATTTCATTAAGTATTTGCAGTAGGTGGCAGTTTTTGTTGCTTCAGGCACCCAAGGGAGAACACATAGGGAAACAGCAAGTACGATGAGACTGTAGTTTTGGAGATAGATAAGCTTTTCTGAAAGGTTAAGTCAGCTGAATGGGAAGGCACAAGATTGATGTCCTAGGAGAAAGAAGAACTTGAATTGCCATGTAGTCATATTTGTAAGTGTGTTGACTTAGTGATAACAATATGAATTGAAAGTTTGTCTTCGGTCTAGCTTGGGGTAGAGGCAGAGTAACTAAGTCATCAGTAGGCATGGATAATACTTGCTGAATATGTTTATGTGGTACAGGGAAATCAAGATTAAACCGGAAATTATGAGAAAGAACCGAGTGCTTTCTGTGGAGTTTAATCAGTGATGCTAATGGAAAGTTAGGTGGCAAAGCAGAAGGTACAGTTTGAGTCCACTTAAAAATCCAGCATTCACAACTGTTGTTATTTAAGCTGACTGATTTTTAGTACCATTCATGGTGGAGTTACCAGAGATATACTTGTATTGCAACTGGGTTGAGTGTGACCAGCATCAGGTCTTGGAAATTCAACTATATGCCTGTAATATGCCAATAACTATGGCATAATTAATTAATGTAATAAGACCTTCAAAATAATCTTAATATCTGAAATATTTTTCCTTTCTCTGTTCATTGTATGGAATCTGGCTGCTGACTGGGTTATTAACAAGGTTCTGTGAAAGCAGAATGAAACAAGAGAGAGTAAATTCTGCCTCTGGAACCAGGCCAGAAAAATAGCTATGGCACATTCACATTTCTGTTTCTATGGATGATATATGTATGAGCATGTATGTGTTTTATGGTCACTGCTAAGTAACTGTTACTTGAAATTTTGTCTCTAGGGATTGAGTTTCTATACAGAATCTGATTCAAATGGGCAGAGATATAGATTCATAGTCAGCAACTACAAAAAATAGAAAAGCATACATAAATCAAGGCCACAAAAGCATAAGCCAGCTCAGTATTTCTCTCTTTATAGTAAGGGGAAAAGCACATGTTATTCTCTTGGGACCTGAAAACCTTATTCACAGGACTGAAAAAGAATATTAATGTAAATTACGTGGAGAATTTTTTATTTAGATGAAGAAAACAAACTAAAGTTGATTGAACTTGCATTGAAAACGCGTTCTGAAAACAAATGTAGCTTAAGAATGCCTTGTGTAATGCATAATTGAGAAATAGGTAGAAAGGTCTTGATTTATCTTACTTTAAAATTTTTCATTTTTTCTGTAAAGGAAAAAGTGAAGTTCCTACTCTAAAGCTTAAGATTGGCCAGTTGTATATCTCTCCCCTCCTATTATGGCATAGCAGAGCAAACATTAAAAAAATCGTTTTTTCAAATTAAGACAACCATATATTTCATGACATTTAAGAATTCAAAGGTTTTATTTCGCATTCTTAATAATCACAAATTTTACTCTGTAGGTGGGTTCCACAAATATAAGCCATATGTTAACACCAAGAGGAAAAGTTTACGCTGAGCTAACCGTCTCTCAACTGTATCCTGGAGAATTCATGCTTGTAACTGGCTCAGGGTCAGAACTCCATGATCTGAGGTTAGTATATTTTTTAATGCAGTAAGTGCATAGTGCTATACAGTCACATTAGTACGGAAACATTTTACTAGGTTCCAAATTCTCAATTCTTACTCAACAAATTTTTCACTAAGTCCGCGAGAATTCTGCTTATTTATTGATTTTAGTTTCTTAGAAACTTGGTTGACTTGGATTCTGAAGTATAAGCAGTTGGATATTGGATTATTGCTGATGTAAATGGATGGAGAAGTTTCTAACAGTTATGTAATATACTTTATTGGAGGTAATTCTTGTTTTGTTGTTGAACCTATTTGTCTTTGGCATTGTATGATGTAACACAGCATGGCTGTTCCTTTCTAGTGTGTTCTCTTACGCAAAAAAAGAAAATTGGCTCTTAACAGGGATGACCCCAGAGGCACTGACCTGGCCCATACAGATAGGCAGTGCAGTCTTCGTGATACTGTGTAATGTCTTCTGCCGTGGGCTCTGGGGTCACGAAGTGAAAGAAAAGAAGGGAAGGAAAGGGCGGAAAGGGAGGAAGGAAAGGAAGGGAGGAAGGGAAAGAAAGAAAGAGAAAGGAAGAAAGAAGCAGTTGCAGGATGACTTCACTAAATTACTTCTCATAGATGAGCATTGGAATTGACATTTCTAGTGCTCTTCTTACTGGAGGTTGCTGGCAAATCAGTTAATCAAAATGAATCAGCACATTAAAGATTGAAATTCACTACTCTAACAGGCAAAGAATAACGTACTGTTTCATAACAGCCCCACAGGAATCGGTAGGAACATCAACACATTCAGAAACCAAACGGCAGAGCCAGATCTAATGTATTTAATTCTACAGATTTTCTGCAGTCCTGTTTGGTACTCGCCTAGGCCTGAGATCTTATAATACTGCTTAGCAATGTAACACTCCATAAGATTTTTAAATATACCCATTTTATTTATTTTCTGAGCTTCCTGAAAGATAATTTGCAGCTGTTGTTTTTGATTCAATCCAAACTGAACTTTCTGCCAGTACTTTGAATGCAGTATTCAGGAAGGAACAAACCTGCTTGTACATTTCTGTTGTCACAGAAATTTATTTAGAGATTTCTTATGTTCACAGTGTTTATTCCTTACTCTTTTTGTATGTTGACATTTTAACACATTCTGGATCCAAAACTAAATCTGTTGTCATGGCAGGAGATCACTTCTTTTTCTTATCTTAAAAATACTGCTCTACCCGTTTAAATGCTCTTCTTTCCTGGCTGTATCTCAGATGCCTGTGTTCCTATATCAGTGTCTCACCAGAAAACTCTGTTTAACATCAACAATGGATTTGTCTATCTAATGTAGCACATAGTTTTGTTGGCTTTGAGAGTGTGGGACTGGGAGCTGCTAGGGAAATGAACACTAACAAAAAATAACTCCTAGTAAAATCTTACTAAATTCAGTTCTTTTCATAAGAAGTGTAACATCGTTGGTGTGTTTTATGTGCAGGTGGATAGAAGAGAAAGTAACAAGAGGTGGATACAAAGTTGAAATAGAAAATATGACAGATGAGATGGGAGTACTTAGTGTAGCAGGTCCATATGCACGACAGGTCCTTCAGAAGTTGACAAATGAAGACCTAAGTGACGCTTCATTTAAGTTTCTCCAGTGTAGACATCTGAAACTTTCCAATATTGCTGTTACTGCCATTAGGATATCTTACACAGGTAAGCAATAGAAAAAACATACGCTTAAGGAAAGAGATAATGAATAAACTAATAAAAGTCACTAAAATTATGTTGAAAACTAAGTCTCATCATGAATTTGTAAGAAGTAGGTTTGTTACATTTTACATATAAGTGTGAGAGGAATCACAGTACATTGATTTTCGAATGTGATATGGTCAGAGTCTGTGCTGAGTTTTTCCAAGACCCTTTTCTCTAGAAATACTCTATAGTGTAAATATTTATTTTGCAGAACAAAAGGCCAGTTCTGATAACCTCTTTGGTATTTGCTGCAAAACCAACGTCAAGAATTGTTTTTGGATTACCGTATATTAGTGTTTGTAATGTGCCTTGAAAATGTAATGCCGTAGTGCTTAGTATTTGGCTTTCCCAGTTACTTTTTATTTTTATTTCTTTTTACTTCCATTTTGAGTGTAATAGACTGAATTCAGAGCATTCTGAAGCAGCTGAAGTCCTTGCGATTCATATTCTCTTTCTGTTGTGCTAAAAATGTTAAATACACTCATTCTTATTTGCACTCAGTTACATTTGCTGTTCACTTGCCAAGCCATCATCTGTTTATAATGTCCTTAATTTATCATTGTGACTTTGTTACATGACCTTTTCTTATCAGTTATTTTGATGTTTTTTTTACCCACAGTTTTCAGTTAACAGTTTAAATTTGAATAATAGTAACACTGCTTAAGATGTAGGGCACAAATCCTCTAGTAGTTCTTGCTGGGAATTAGCCTTGCTATATGATAGAACTGACCCTAGAGTGTGAATTCACACTTACAGCATTGATCCTCACTTTTGACCACGGATAGGAGTATATTTATTAGGATCATTTTACTGAGCTGATGAAAATATTCATCTTGTTTGTATAACAGGTGAATTGGGCTGGGAGCTCTACCATAGAAAAGAAGATTCTGTGCCTCTTTACAGTGCAATCGTGGAAGCTGGCCAAAAAGAGGGAATTGACGACTTTGGAACATATGCTCTAAATGCTTTAAGGCTAGAAAAGGGTTTCCGAGCCTGGGGAGCAGAGGTCAGGAAATACAACTTCTTTATTATTCTTTCTGGAGGTTTGAGGGTTTTTTGGAGGTGGAGAGTGTTGTGTTGGTGGGGGTTTTTTTATTTATTTTATTTTTTTATTTTGGTATGACAATACAGCTTTTAGTCATAGTTAACACAGCTATTATTTGTACCAGTTTCTCAGTTTAGCACGAAAAGAAAATTTTCCTCAAGCAGGAAAAGCTGCTATAATTCTTACTGGTGATTTTCTAAATGAAAACAACTGGTATACTCCATTGCCCTGCTGCCAAAGAAACACTTATTTTGATTCATGATTGGTTTTCCCTCTTTTATATAACAAAATTATGAGGGTTTTGCTGAGCTCTAGTGTTTTAAAATCAAAGGTATGGCTGACGGGTTCTCAAAATGTTTTATTTCTCTAATAACTATATCATGAGAGGCAAATTATTTTTGCTTCATAATGTATTTGAAACTTTTTTATTTCCCATTACCTTATTCCTGCAGAATTTGCTCACTCATAATAAAGAACTGCTCAGGGGGCCTAGAGAATTTTGGGGAAATCCATATAATTTCATTTTACCTGAAATTTTTCCTTCGGAAATGAAAGAACTCAAGAGGTTGAAATGGTGGGAATTTAGAGGTCCTTTTAGTTTGCCCTGTGCAAGTTATTTTCATTTTTTCTTCAAGTGCAGCCTAACAAATTATTCCCCCTACACCTAATGGGAAGGTGGTGAAGGAAATTGTCTTTCTGTTTTATTTCCCTCTCCAGCTAAGCCACTCTGCTCTGTTGCAAACAGTGTGCATACCTGAGTTACTCAGTCTTCTGAGGTTCCATTCTACTCTGATGAAAAATCGTATTTCTTACTGAAAAGTGTTTACTTTGCATATGGAAACTTAGATGACTGGTTTACATACTTATATGTTATATTAGGCGTGGCAGTTGATACAGTGTTTGAATTCCATGTTGAGAGCTTGCAGTGTGTTCAGACATAAGTTGTGCATACGCAGTGTAGAAGACTGACACATGAGTAAAACAGAAGGATGTATAGAATGAATAAATAAACCCCCCAGCACAAAAGCTATGAGGGTTCATCATGTATGGATGGTGAATTTATATCTTTTAACAGATGAACTGTGACACTAATCCCTTGGAAGCTGGACTGGAATATTTTGTAAAGCTAAACAAGGTATGTCTTATTATTCTGAAAATGTTCTATTATGTCCACGATTATTCTTAGAGTGTTTGAAGATGAAAAATGCCATTAGCTGGAAAATAAAACAGATTTAGTAAATCAAGGACACAACTATAATTATAATTACTTTTTAAGTACCAACTTGTTTACAAAAATCTTTCCCCATGTTTCTTGCTATCAAAATTATACATTAAATCAGGAAGCTGCAAATGCTAAATCTTGTCTACATGAAAAAGAAGTCTTTGTGATTTACTTTCAGAGAGAAATTTTAGTCATGTACTTTTGTAACCATATAGTGTGTGTGTATATATATATATACATATATACTTATATCTATATATACACAGACAAGTTGAACAAACCTGTTCATATTGTGAAAATATTCTACCTGTTTATTCCTGTTAAAGCAGACATCTCTAGGATTTTTTCCCCTGGCTACCACTCTGCTACAGCAATTACTGAAAAAAGTATATTTTTTAGAACCGCTAGGGACAACTGACAACAATAAGTTAAATATAAGTTAAATTAGTATATTGTTTAAAAGAATAATTAGTTATTCATGAAATTTCTGAAGAGGTCCTCTGCTCATAACTTGTTTTCGCCTGATTTGAAGGTTAGAGAATGGAGCTAGTTGAACATAACTGTGCTGTAAAAAAGAAAAGATGTTATTCTATCTCCTTCAATCAGCAACCTCACATTTTTTGTATTAATATTTTAACAATTCAAATTCTGTTTTAGTCTAATAGATACAAAAAATTGCTTGTAATTCTCTTTCCTGGTCCAAATGAATCACAAACCAAATGGCTAAACTCTTTCAGACAGATGACCTTTCCACGAAATCTGGTGAAATCATGTCCTGTGCAGATCTAAAGCCATCTGCTGCTATCAGTTACTCCCTCAACTCAAACAGTAGTTGCCTGCACAGTGGATCTGAAGTTCCTAACACGAAAAATCTGGTCCTAGAGATTTCAAGTGAGGTGCCTGAAATGACAAGCTATTTCTGACTTAATCTTTCACTTCAATTTTTAATCTGTAAATTAAAGTATATGAGAAAAAAGATTTGCAAAACATTTAATCTTGACAATGATGCAATGTGGTACAGCGACAAACTTATTATTTGTGCTCCCTTTATACCTGAAATGGTCATAAATCAGATATTAAGTGGTCCTTGATATTTTTGCCATGTTATGTAGACGCACTGTAGAACTAATAAGAAGAATTCCAAACTGTAGGTTAAAGCTCCAAATAAAAAACAAATCTTAAACTTTGCATAGGAAAGAATTATGGAAGCATGCTAAACTTAAAAGGATGCTTTTATATTTATGAGACAGTTTCACTGACCATATCAGGACAAGCCCAGAAAGGTATTTTTCCTCTCACTGTTGAACTATAGAAGGTAAAGTTCTTCAACCTATGCAGGATTGAGGCAGGGTGCTCCCAAGGATGTCAATGGCAGTTCCTACATGTAGTGGAGTTACAGCTCTCTCCATTGGGTAGTATAATTTTGCCTTAATCAGAGGAAGTGTCACATGCAAGGGAAATACGGAATTTTATAGATTAGGATTAATCTGTGTTTACAAATCAAAGCCTTTCCATCTTGAGGAGAGATTAGCAGAATTGCAGGGAATGGCAATAAAAAAATGTTACTATTACTTGTTTTTTCTTTCCACATTCTTTTGATACATCTGTTTGATTTCTTTTTTTTTTCCCTTTCCTTTAGTGTAAGTAGGAAAGCAGCCATAAGCAGGGAAAGCTGTTGCTTGCCAACATACCCATGCAGATCATAGGAAGGCATTAATGTGCAAGAAGCACTTGATTCTTTAGTTGCTCTGCACACTCTCTGCATGGTTGAAATGCAGGGTTGGAGCAGTTCTCCAGAGCAGATACTCACTTTGTAGACAAATGGGCATGAATGAATGTCCTGCAGAAATGCATCATGTCAGCCTGAAACATTTGCCAGTTTTGCTGAACTAATGTGAAAAAGGAAATAATCAATGTTTTTTTATTGACTTGAATGAGGGCAATTGTGGCTGTATGTTGACACTTCAGAGGTACCTGAGCTAATTCAGCTATTGGAAGCACTCTAAACACTGTAGCATGAAATGCAGTGTGAGATTATTTACTCTTCTTGCTTCTTGGCAGTTTGAGTTGCAGTTCCATGCCTCTGGTTTTGTTGCACATTTGGCATAGCACAGACCTCACCTTTCTGTAAAGAAAAGGCTGCTGTGACTGAACGCAAGCAAAATACTCTTTTGTTACCTGTTTCTATTGTTATGGAAACTTTCTGCTCAAAAAAGGGTAAATGAGATAAAAACTGCAAGAAACAGATACTTACATACCTCTTTTTGGCATTTTGGTCTGTTTGGCTCCTCACGAAGATTATTCCTTTAAGCATGCGCCCCCAGCTGGGGAAAGTGCTGGTTTCTGTATAAATTAGAACCAAAAGGCACTGTTCAGTTAATTACTAGAGTGCTTCTTACTGTGCAACCAGGAGCTGAAATAGCTCACAAAACTGTTGTGGAAGGACTTCAGCATAAGTGAATCTTGGGTGGTATGTCATGGAAAGTGAAAACAGTTTCTAAACAGATTAAAATGAATGAAGAGCCAGATGCCAGTGAAGGTAATATGATCAAAAAGAGTTTTAATTTCTACAAGAGGACATTCAAATATCTGGGGAATGTATATGAAGAGATGTAAAATCCCCATAAAATCCTGATGGTCTCAGTGTTTAGAAAGTTCAGCGTATACATCATCTTCATGTACAGATGGACTAGTAATTCTTTGGTGATGAATAATAGGAAAAACTCTTCAAAGCTTAAGCTGACTTTCTTTTTCCTCACAGGGTATTAAATTATAACATGGCAATAAGTAAACCCATTTCCGCAGGGTTTCTGTGGCAACTTTCATTTTGTCAGTGAGTCTGAGGCATTGTTCTAGGTGGTTTCCTCTAGACTCTGCTTGATAATCCCTTTTTCGCTAATGTTAGTGTTAGGTGCTTCCTTGCACAGATGAGCAGGATGGGCTGCAATTAAACTAAAGTGGCGGGACACTAACAGGATTAATTTATAATTTAGAGTATAGAATGCTTTCATAACTTTGTAACAAAATTCTGTCCAGTTTAGGGATGGGGGGTTTTTTGATACCTGTTGTCTTTCTTTCAGCTGTTCAATTACATTTAGTAAGTTAGATACTAGCTGTTAGATAGTTAGTAGTTAGTTGTTAGATAGCCTCATCTCATTAATAAGCACTCTACTACTAAATATTCAATAGAGTCCTAATGTTAGTCACTGTGCCAGCAAATACACAGAACATCTTTAAGGAAGAAAATCTGGAAAATCTGTGGACCAATTCTTCTTGGTCCACATCCAAGAATACCGTTCTGCACATTTGCACTTGCTCAGGTTTTCAAGTGCTCAAAGATGTAGTATATCACTTCTGAATGCTTAAAATAGCCTTATTTTTCTCCTGACTGTAATGGACCAGAAATCCCTATAAAGCTCGATGTTACAGTGAAAACCCTTCATACCAGCTCACAGAAATGAATTCTTTCAGAAGGATTTCTCTTGTGAATCCAATAGTGACAACATTCATCAAGGGCTTGTGAGTTTGTGCATGTGTCACTGTATCCAAGACTGCCATCTCCTGGTCACGCTCACTGCAGCGACAGGGACGGGAACAACACCGCGGCTTGGGAAGGGAGTGCAGCAGATGAAGGAAACCCTCTGGAACTCTGCTCTAGTGTGTTCTTATAGGCCAGGATGCGAGAGCTTAACTCATATTTTATCTGCTTCCACTAGGCGAAACTACTGTTTTCCAAGGCAGTGTTTCTTTGACTCAGCCCTCTTTATTTACTGGGGCAGGTCTTTTGTTCTCAATTCCAAACTTCTTTCCAGATTCTTCTATATCCAGAATCTCTTATTTTTAGTTAGGTCTATTCTACCATACTATACCACCTTTTTTTTTTCCTTTTTTTTTTTTCTTTTTACTATCAGCCTAAAACCTTCTCCTTTGATTCTTGCTCCTTTCCTTGTCTGCTTATCACTAATTGCATTTCACCTCCTCCAACCCTGCTGAGTGACTGCCTGAATGTCCTTGTCAAAGCACACCTCTCAGGCTACAAGTGCTATCTCTTTTTCCCACTTTGACACTTGGTGGTTTTTACTACTGCACCTGTTGGACACATGAGTATTTAATTGCTTTGGTATGCATTATGAATAGAAGTTTTGTCATGCCCATCAGCTTTATATAGGTAAGTGAATGACAAGATCCAGTCCTTGAGTATTGATCTAACCTCCAACATGACAATATATAAGATGTTATCTCTCAGGAAACTAGGATGAGCAGTTCTAAGGATGCGTCTCCACCCTTTCATTCCTTTGATGGCAGGCTTAGACCTACAGTTTTATGCCCTGCTCTTTCTAGTCATTTATTTCCATCCTGGCCACTCTGCCAAAACTGCCCCTCAGTTGTTTCAGTCCAACTCGTGTTCCCATGGCCTTGGTGTGGAACAGCCTGAGCTTCAGGAATTCCTGCATCTCCCCCTGATTGCCATTGTCTGCCCTTGCTTCACTTCTCCAGCTTGCATCCCTTTTGTTCTGAGAGGAATGACTACAACAGTGGTCACTGACCCCACTCCATAACCTGGAATAAGGTCGTGTTTCATACCAGCTTTGCTCTACACAAGAAATGGAAAAGGAGGAAGAAGAAAGAGCAGAGGCTTTACTGAATAAGGGCTAAGGACCCTGGGGATAGGAAAAATGATGGAGTGATGGATAGGAAATTTGAGATGGGGCGTGGTACTTCTTCCCCCTCCCCTTTCAATCTCCATTTATTATGCGTATAACATACTAATTGAGTGAACTTTTCCACCTAAGTCCTGTCCTCATTCAAATTGAAGTTTAGGAGTGAGTGGAACCGTATTCTATCATTACTTCATTTGGTGTCCAGAGGGTCAGAAAACAGAGGACTTACTCCATAAATTTATACGGGTTAGGAAACATGTTAGAAAGAATCTCCAAAGATTTCATTATCTATATAAAATGCACATTTAGGTGACTCCTTGTGTGTTTGTTTGGCCATGCAGGGGAGTAAGCACCCACTAAGATAGTGACTTTGAACCAAAATAATTCAGTAATTCATCAGTTGTTTCTATCATATCAATTTCCTACAGCTGACTGCATATAAGAAGGGCTTAGGTAGATTGAATGAAAGATGCATTGGTGCAGGTGCCATACATACAGACTGGCCATCTCCCTTACAAAACTTTCGTACAGTGTAAGTTGTAGCTTTGATTTGCTACAGAAAAAGAAACTTGTCAAATATTTGCTCTCTGAGAAGAAGAATTATCTTCATTTATCAGGCTGGTGAGGCAGATTTCATTTGGAGTGTTAACCCGAAATAATTAAAGAGCATCTAGCTAAGAAAAATTTCAAAATACTGCATAGAGGCTGCCTCCAGTGTGTTGTAACACTATGGTTATAGCAGATCACAGCAGCTGTTGGTGCTGCCTTACTCAGTTGGGTGACTCTGTGTTCATAATTTGGCTGTATGCCCACAGTCCTAGGTGATATACGGAATAAATTACAACAGGTCCTTGTTGACAGAGTTGCATATCTTTGCTGCAAGTTACTGTTGAACAGATATAGCATATTTCTTTTTACATGCTTTGACTTTATTCTGATAAAGTGTACAGGCTAAAAAACAACAAAAAAGTTTTTGAAAGGTTTATAGATAATTTCTATTCCTTTGCTTCACTTAAACTAGAAGAGGTTTTTACAGAGGATTAGAATCAGGATTGGGGTGCCATTGAAAGGCAGGTACATTTGAAACACAGTAAGTTAAACTCTTCAAGGTATCTTACTGTGCATAATAAAATCACATTGGTTATTGTCTCATAAACTCTTTTTAAAAAACAGTGGGTTTGTCTTGTGCTACCAAACACACGGCAACTAACACAAAGCAAAAGCCTGATAAGAAGGCAAATACATATATACAGTATGTTAATAGATGAACTAATCAGTGGTACCCTTTTAGCTATGTGCTATTTTAAAAATTTAGCTTATTTGTCTTTGCAATATGATTTTCCATTTTAATATGTGTGTTATCTAACACACAAGTAAAAAGGAACAGCCCATCTTTTTATCTGGTGAACTGCACTCAAATTAAATGAAGCTAAACAGTAGATATTGTCTTGATCTTTAGTGTCTAAGAAACGTTTTTATTTTATGTGAAAACCATTACATCTGCCAAGGCTTAATGCTTCAGGGAACTTGTGCCAGGATAATGGAAAGTCTTCTGTATTTTAAGCTTAGCTTTTTAGGACTGTCTTTACTTCAACAAGTATAAACATTTTATATTGTTCCTACATGTCAAATCATGTTTTTTTTTAACTCAGACACTGAAGAGCAGCTTTAAATTTGATATTTTTTCAAGGTCGGAATTGTTTAGTGTTCTTATTTGTTTCTGTTCTTTTTCTTCTGTTTGGTGGTTTTGGGTTGGTTTTTTTTAATATTCATTTATTGGATTATACTGGTTTAAATAGGATTTTTTTTGCGTTATATTTTGCATGGCAAGATAAAGGAAATAGAAGCAATATGCAAACTGACTATTCTTCTCCTAGAAAGAGGAAGCATTTGTTACCAAAAATAGCCAGACTGAGGTTGAATGCATCAGCTTCCAAATTCTGTTTTGCTTGGAATGAACAACCCCATGCACATACACTTAAAAAGCAAAAATGAATAATCGTGGGAATACATTACTGTGCAATTGACATGGGTGCCCAAGAATTGTAAAAGAGGTAAACTGAATTAGTTGAATTCCTATAGCTGGAATTTAAGAAGGTGCTTTAAATATTTAAAAATGTATATAGACACCCTTTTTTTGCACCTGTGCATTATATGTACACATATATTTTCACACGTACATTTTAATGCATGTTCATATAGTGTTCAAGTATGTGTGTACGTATGCATCCATTTATGTATCTATACATGTAGATACACACATTTTTGCAGTGTATGTATATATATATGAGAGAAGTGTGTATTTTGTAGAGTTTGAATTCTAGATTAAAACCTGGTTATTTTTCCAAGCAATCGTTCTAAAAAGACTGGAATAGTCTTAACCTTTAATGAACAGAAAATAGCAAAGAACAAGGCCTTTACATGAAATCTCCCATATGCATCTTCAGTTAGCATAAAAGCTGTGTAGTGTTTTATTCCAAGTGGCCAAAAGCTTGGCCTAGTTAAAATTAATTGGGAAAGAATTTAATTTTGTATCTGTAAGCAACAGGCAAAAAACGATCCACACTTAGGTAGATTCTAAAGCCTGCTAGCTGCTTGCTCTAGTGGTTTCCATATCTAGGGCATATAACATTGCATTTGAATACTTCTGTTTAGTTCCACAGTTACCTTCCATGTGACTGAATACCTGACATTACTTTAGCATGAATAGGAAGGAATTTATGCAGTGCTAAGTATCCCTGTAGAATCTTTACTTCTTGGTATTTCTCTTTGTTATACAAAGCATTTTAGTCAGTGAGTGTGCTATCCTATACAGTCTTATTTGCATTTCTAGTTGTAGGTGTTTCCTACAGTTGCACATGTTGTAGAAAGGTGAGAGGGAACTAGCAGTAGCTGGTTATTGTCTGGTGTGAGACCTTTGCTTTATATTTTGCAGCAGCAGCATCTTGACATTATATTCTAAAATGAATCCTCACGGTCTTTTTTTCTGATCTGAGTTGTATTTCATGCTCTCTTTCCCCAAAGTGTGCCATCTCTGATCTTCGTGTGCAGTATCTGCTTTATCCCCAGTTGAATCACCTTGATTTTCAGACTAACTGTTCCTTAACTGGTTCATAAGCTGTTTTTCACAACTGCTTACAGAGCCTAGCCTTTCATAGTGCAAAAACTCTTCATCACTTTAATAATTTCTTCTGAGCCTACACATGGATTTATGTGAACCTGAAGAACTACAAGAACACGTGAGCTAACTGTATAATAGCTATTCCACATATGTGTTGCTTGTAATTCTGATAGTGCAATAATTCTCTACTGAAATTAAAGAACATTACCAGAAATAGTATTTTTGAAGACTTCTACAATATTTCATTTCTTTTCCCTTAAACACTCATCAAATTAATATAATTCCTGCTTCAGATTTAAGATGAACTGCCTTAAAATGGCTTTCACTGCTAGTGATGCAAAGGCTGGAAAGCTAGAGGACTTTGTAACTGCTATTATGTTTCTGTCCATGGGGCAGGCTTGTATATATTTGGCAGTTTAGTTGAATACAATTCTTTTGTTCTGTGTGATCTATGCCATAGGAGAAAAAAATGGACCTCATGAAGAATTTCTTCATGGAAAGAGTTGTTAAGTGTTGGAAAGGACTGTCCAGGGAGGTGGTGGAGTCACCATCCCTGGAGATGTTCGAGAAACAACTGGACATGACACTTCATGCTATGCTGCAGTTGATAAGGCAGTGATTGGTCAAAGATTGCACTCAATGAGCTTAGAGGTCCCTTCCAACTTAAGTGGTTCTGTGATAGAGTCAGGCTAGTGGAATCAGCTCCATGTGACCAGATACAGTAAATACTCTCCTAGATACCCTTGAGGGTTTCAGAGACTTGCCAGTGACTACCCCCATACTTGACACACATTTGTGCAGTCTTCTTCTGGAAATATGAGAATCTGCTTGTACCTTTCTAAGCAGGCTGAAAAAGGCAACTCCAGACAACTGCAGTATTCTTTACAAAACGTGCTGCATTATCCCATAAAACGCTAGATATGGGAAAAAACCATACCTACTTTAAAACAAGAATATGGAGTAAACTGCCAGCTGTGCAGCCTGGCAGAGACACCAAAGTGGAATACTGACAGGTTACTGTCATAAGTTGATGATGGCATCAAAAGGAAGTGTGTTGACAGAGCAAGGCCCAGACTTTAGGATCTAGGTATTGGAATTCACTTCTTGTCATAGACACTAAAATGAGGTACAGTCTTCTGGCTTAAAACCTTAACTGGGCAGGTAGTCTTGTAACACGGTTCACTATGTATATGTTTCTACTACCCTGGAATTATGGATATTATAGGCTGAGGTCTAAAAAAATGAATATATAGAATAAAGCTACCAAGATATAATATACCAGTATAAAAATACAAAGATACAAGATATCCTATCTGCCAAAGATTTGACTTCATCTATATTTCGTACAAAATACTTAAGTAACAAGTATACATATTAAGACACATTTAAATGTTTATATTTCTAAACATTTTGGAGAACCCAAATAAACATATATCATCATTATCTTGTATTTTTTCAGGCAGCAGACTTTACAGGAAAACAAGCACTGAAGCAGATTAAAGAAAAGGGGCTCAAACGACGACTGGTATATCTCACCCTGGAAACAGATAATGTTGATCCAGAGGGAAACGAAAGCGTGTGGCACAATGGCAAGGCAAGGACAATAGTTCATGTTGCAAAAGATCAGTCTTAGTTCTCCATGAACAGAATCTTTGTGTTTTACGTGTGAATGCATTATTTCTATTTTACTGGCACAGAACAATTTGAGGCTATGATACACACTCTAATCTTCAAGCAAGAAGTAAAGACTAACTAAATACCTACAGAGAAGATGTGAAATGCTGTCAAGTCACTGAAACTGGGGTTGGAACAGACTAAAGTATTGTCATCCATTCTCTTATTCTGCAAATTCACCATTGTCCTAAGAACACTTTTGCTACTCAAAAGAAATGAAACAACAGCAAAGTTTGAGGCTTCACACTTCAGCACAGATTATGTGTTGAAATACTCACTAGCAGTTAAATTGTCATAGATAATAAATATATGCATGTGTATTGTATATGTTCCAGTGAAAACTTAATTGAACTTAATAAGAATGGGGTATTTTTTTAAAAAGCAAAAACTTCCCAGTTTCGGGTGGTGTTACTCTCTGTTGAGAATATTATGAACTGCATGACACACTTGAAACTTGCTTGATGTCTGAGGTGTATAAACCAAAATTGAGATGTCTAGTTGTTTGTGTTGTTGGTTGGGTTGTTTTTTTTTTCAGAAGATCTTACTGCATCTTGAAAACAAATACAATTGTTTTTGGTTTTTTTCAGGTTATTGGCAATACCACATCTGGATGTTTCAGTTATGGAGCTCAGCAGAGTCTAGCTTTTGCATATGTTCCCATGGAACTCAGCAAAGTTGGACAGAAATTGGAAGTTGAACTTTTAGGGAAAAATTATCCAGCAACCATTATACAAGAGCCACTGGTGCTGACTGAACCAACAAGAATGCGCCTTCAGAGAAAGGGTGAAAGTCCCAAAATATAAACACAGATGAAGATACAGCAAATTGTGCAGTAAGAAATAGTACCATTAATATTGATAAAATTAAGAGAATTAAACTACTCAGATTTGCTAATTACTAAATACAAGATCTTCATTGCCATGCATGAGTGAGAAATTCAACAGCATTGCTTCCTACTTCCTTGTATGCGCTGTTCACATTAGAGAGCTGAGCAGAGTTGATGAGCCACTGAGTGTTCTGCTTCCCAGTAGCACTTGTGAGCAGAAAGTGGCAGGGGATGAGTTCATCATTGATTCAGCTTGCTCCCACATTGGCTGGCATATCTGCGTTAATCCATAAGAGAAAAGTGCTCTTGATACTGTCCAATAGCAAATTCCTCCCCCTCCCTCACACTCACAGTTCCTCCTTTGCCTGCACTTGAGGTAAAGTAGCTTATCCTGGCTTCTTTACAACATGAATAGCAAACTTATCATAAAATCAGATCACTAGTTCTACACAGAATGTTTCATAAGGAATTGAAAGACATCCCATTAACCCTTAAAATAATAAAGGCATTATTAAAGGCAAACTGAACTCTTGACATTTTTTCTCTGTGTGTCAGCCTGGCAGAAATTCTCATGGAAGACCAAAATCTAGTTCTTCTCGATGAAACAGTTCTAGTAAGCCCATTCTTCACTATTTTACATAAATCATCTGGCATATTACATGTAATATTCTACAACAAACAGTACGTTATTGTTCAATTTCTGAACAAAGCTTAAATTACAGATTTACTGTATTAAATCTGAAGGACTCGACTGGCACCAAAGATGGTCAGTTTTTCCTTACTGCTAATTATATACTGAAGCAACTGTAAGAGCCATATATTATTACACAGAAATATCAGCAATGAAAAAAAAATAGTTAAATTCACAGCTTTATTGAGTGTTAAATATTCAATATCCCAGGTAAGCAGGATTGGGATAGGGTGAATGACGGAAACACACTAAATTAATAAAACACTCATCTGGAATTCAGTAATATGCTCAACAATTCTTTTGAATAACAATGTTAAAAATTCCAACTTAGTAATGCTCTCCTTTAGGCTATAGATAAATGTTTTCAAAGTATGTATGAATTGTGTCTAAAATGCACTTTCTTCAAGGGAGTTGGTGCCTCTAAATCTTCAGCAAAGAAGCAAATGTATTAATAGTATATAGTGAAACACAATTTGAGTAATGTACACTCACTCTTGATAAAGTAAGCTGACATTACATTGTGCTGTTTCGAATATCTTTTACAAACCAGGTCAAAATTAAATATACAATCTTTGCCAGGCTTGCATGTAGTACTATCTTGAGTTAAAAATCCTTTCAGAAATTATTCTCTGTTATACTTTCGTAAGGGATTCAGTTCTATTTTGCTGAACTATCAAAATGTTACTTTTTCTAAAGATAACATTATTTGTAATGAGGCACTTAACCACTGTGACTCTGTGAGCATTTAAGAAATCTGAAGTACATCGTGATGTTATATGGCTTTATTTAGTCTATGGAGGAAAAGAGCAATGCTTAGCAGCATAGTTTTGAAATTCAGTATTTCCCAAGACTGTGCAAATTCACTAGATACCACAACCTGGAGTGTAGTGTAACAGTTACTCTGAGACAGATTCACCTGTACTTTCCTAATTAGCTTTGCTATGCCAAAAGTGTTCCAACCATGCCTCCATATCCCAGCCTGACAGTTAGAATCAGGTTTGTAACTCCTTTTCTGACTCAGAAGAAAGATTAATACGTCAATCTGACTGCGGAAGGGACAGGCTTTCTCCAGCCTGAGCAAAGAGTAATGAATAGCAGATGTAATTCCTACAGTCAAGTGAACTCAGAAACTGTACCTTCCATCAGCTTGTATTGCATTTCCAGCTGTAACCTCCCGGCCCCTAATTTCTCTGTATAGCTGATGTAGACCTCTCTCATTTTACAGTGTAGTATTATGCAGGCCCAGACACTGATTTCTTTGTGGGTTTCTCACTGACAGCTCATGTCACCCAAGTCTCACCAAGATCAAGCCTCGGCCAATTAGTGGAAGCTGGATGAGGAGTGGCTGAGGTCACAACTTCATCGTGAGGGGCAGACACTGGTGTCTTCTCTGTGGTGACTGGTGACAGAACCTGAGGGAATGGCCTGAAGCCTAGCTGGGGGGAGGTTTAGGTTGGATGTTAAGAAAAGGTTCTTCTCCCACAGGGTTTTTAGGCACTGGAGCAGGTGCCTCAGGGAATGGTCATGGGACCGTTTGTCAGAGTTCAAAGAGTGTTTGGACAATGCTTTCTGGCACACAGTGTGATTCTTGATGTTGTGCAAGGCCAGGAGCTGGACTCAATGAGCCTTGCAGGTCCTTTCCAATTCAGCATATTCCATGATTCTAAGTTTCATTTAACTTCAAGGTTTAGATAAGATAACAATGTGTTATGATGTTTCTGGGACAAGGCAATATAAAGTTTCTTTCCTACAGCCAACTTACAAGACTAAAACAACTTCTGTTCATCACTGACCACATATAAGGCAAATGGAGTATCTTGTTGATCTCTGTTACTTTTTAAGAATCTCTGGGCTTTCTCTTAAAGAATGAATTCAGGAGCAGAGACATCAGAAGTAGTTTTAAGCAAGGATGGCTGAGAATTAGAAGTTCTTGAACTGCAATAGCCATGTTTGAAAGTGCTTCCTGGTTGACCTGGCTTCTTTTTTACTGCTCTAATACTCAAGTCAGCTTACTGAGTATCCATCAGAACAACTCAGCATTGCATTCTGCACTGCATGGGTAAATGAAACAGTATCAAGAAAAAGCTTGATAGGTTCACGTACGTAAGTCAATTCTTTAAAGTTATTAAAAATAAAGTACATAAACCTGAAGAAATGAGGTGGAGGAAGTGTTCAGCAGCTATTGTAGTTTTCTGTCACTTCTTCTTTCCATTACAGATTGAGATATGGTATTGCCTAAACTTGTGCCAAGACACGGCAAGAGGAAGTGAATAGGAGCAAGAATGTTTAAGTAGTACATCTGAGTTTTAAGAGGGCTTCTAACCAATCAAACAAATACTAGTGTAGAAAGACTGGCAGGGACTTCTTTAGAGTCTTTCTCAACCTCATTAGCTAACAGACGAGACACATCTGCAACAAGGTCAAAAAAATGACAGTTGGTCATCTAGGAAATTTTCTGAAATACTCAAATCGGGATATGTAAATAGCAGTTTTCTCAGACACTTTTTTTTTTGCCATTTTTCTATATTTTTCCATCTTCACAGTTTTTGCACACCAGAGTAGGTGTTACTATTACCATTTGAATTTTTGTTCAAAGTTTCCACGTGCTATGGCTAAAAGTGTCCAGTTCATGCTTTGTACGGCATGATAAATCCACACAGATATTGTAACCTTGTATGTCACTCTAATGACTTCTTTAAATACTAATGCCAGAACAATATCCAAATTATTGAACCCCAAATTCAGAAAAGATAAACTGAAACATAAGAGACTGAACATAGACCATTTCCTGGATTTATTCTTTTGGTTCAAGAGAATACGGTCTGAGAGAAATAGTTTTTTCTGATTGGGATTCCAATTCCCTCAACTCGTAATAAAATAAATAAAACCACAGAAATACTAGAAAATATGACAGGCAGCAACATCCAGACTGTGACTGTGCAGTGTCTGCAGTATATATTTAAGACAGTTCAATGTAATGTTTTAACTATGGTCAGGCAGCGAGGTTATCCAGTTCTAGTGGAATAGGATAACCAGAACATAACTCTTGACACTTCTCTACAAGGAAATATGAATTCAGCTACACTCAAACACCATGATAACTTTGGAAATATGAAAGGTGAATAGAAATTATGAATTTTGTTTCAAAATTTCCAGTTTCACCAGCATGGTGCAGATTTTCAAAGTACTTATTTTGAGAGAACAAAAAGGGTTTCTGTGGGAACGTGCTGACATTTGAATGAAACTTCACCTCTAATAAGGACAGGGAAGAAGTTAGAAAAATAAACAGTTCAGTGAGACATTTGAGACTGGCCATGGGATCTGGACTAGAAACAAGAGAAATCAGAACTTTGCAGCTTTTGAACAGTATGAATCACATGTCAAAAAAGAAAATACTGCTTATAGTCACATACCAGTTTGTCAGTGATCCTGGAATTTACTTCAGCGAAAACTGACTTGAGGACAGTACTGTCGCTTCTTGTTCCAGTACTGACTGTAGACTGTAGTACATTGTCATTGTAGGAAAAAAGCTGACATCACTCATCATAGCTGTTGTTTTCAAACCAGCAGGGAAATCTGTGGGATTTAAAAAAACCTCAACCTGGTAGCTTCATAGGCTTATCTACTAGACTTCATTAATATAAGCAGGAACTTTCTTTCTACAGAGACTTGTCAGGAAATAGTCAGGAGTCTAGTATACTCAATATTTGGCTTTCTAACCAAGAAAAACAACTTTTAATGTGGACTGTTCTTTCACCTGTTACCAAATGGCAATGTAAGTTTGGGAATACACATATTTACCATGCTAGCTAAATGGGAAATAATATGGTTATTTGCTCTTCCACTGGACACTGAAATTTATATGTATTCCATGGATGAACAAAATTGACTGGAGTTGACAGCTATTTCTGTCATTTCACGGTCTTAGATTTTACATCAAGATTATAACTAAGGTAGCAGGTGTTTGCAATTTTGCTTTAGATGATTACATGGTTTGAAGAAATAGGCCCGTTGACATTGCTGCTATTTCTGCTTCTGTGTTACTTCACTTCCTTCCTACATTGTAACAGTCACAGGCACCATCTTACAGCCAGATCTTGATCTAGGCTTCTCATCTGAATGGACAAAATGGAGAGAAAAATAGCACTGGGTTGCTTATGATTTTGCAGGGGCTTGGGGGATGAAGGGGGAGGGAAGAGACATGGGTCTCTCTCTTGTGCGTGCGTGCGTGTGCACGCTAGCAGCTGATGCTGACAGGAGAGTTTCTCCAACAGGAATAACCGCTGTCTTGCTCATCTTCAGTGATGGTTGCAACTTGTTTTTCCCAGGCTGTCCTGCACATTGGCCAGCAGCAAGGCCATGTGTGTGTTGCAGCTGCCTCACTGTGCTTACACACAAAATAAGCTCTGTAGGCAGTATTAAAGATGGATGAGCAGCTGTGAAGGTAGAAGTAACACTCCAGTTAATTTTACCAGAATGCACTCTGTCCTGTCTTCATAATGTTGTACTGACTTCCTTAAAACCATAGACTTCAGACACAAGCTTCCACGCAGTTCCCCGGTTCCCCTGGGAAAGGCTCCATGGTTTGAACCGGGTGTTTAGTCTGGGAGTTGAAGAAACACAAATTAAAAGGGACCGCCAGCATCAGCAGGTTGCATACCTTGCCAACACCGGCAACACCTTCACAATTTCTGTTTTAAACNCCCCGCGGCCCAGTTCCTGCCGGCGGGGATGGCGGGGCGGCTGGGTGTGCTGTGCCGATGCTTCAGCCGGCTGCTGAGCTTGTGCCTGTCCCTGTGCCTGTTCCTGTGCCTGCCGCGCCCGGCGGCGGCGCGCCCGCCCGCCCCGCACCTCGTGCTGGTGCTGGCCGACGACCTGGGCTGGGGCGACGTGGGCTGGCACGGCTCTGCCGTCC